>OZ007570.1:4462456-4487479 GCA_963931925.1 Onchidella celtica
AAATTTTGAACAAAATAAACACCCAGAAACGCCAATGGAACAAAACCTGAAGAAACATGTAATATTATCTCTGTGTAATCTGACAAGGTCCAAAGCAAAAAAACCCAACAAATCCGCAGGAGTTATATTTCAAACCAGTGTAAGTGATTGGAATTGCTTATAGAGATTTTCTGCCGGGGCTACTGCCACAGCGGCAGCCAGTGATAGAAAGCGAGATAGGTCTATTTTGCGCTATCTCCCGTTGTGATTTCAGTGATGGAAACCAGAGAGGGAAAGATGAACTGATAAAAAGCACGTAAGTTACGCTCACATAGTAAATAAACTATTTGCTTTCTACACAACGATTTCTGTACAGTAAGTCAACACACTGGCGGGGCCAAGGAATCAATCAACTACTGTAGAATGAACGAGTGAATGATGGAGCCAAAGTGAACGGTCGAGTGAAGGAAGGGAGAAAGAAGGGAAAGAAGGACGATAGGAAGGAAGGTACACATGAATGAACGAACGAATGAACGAGAGAACGAACAAACGTACGAACGTTTGAGCGTACGAAGGAACAAATGAACAGAGGTACGATGGAATGAACGAATGCATGAAACAACTAACGAATATGCAAATGAACGGACGGACGAATGAACAAACCAATGATCAAACGAGTGAACAAATGAACGAGCGAAAGAACAAATGAACAAACACAGTTACGAGCAAATGAAACAGAACAAATGAACTAACGAATGAACGAATGAAGGAACGAACGAACAAGAGAATGAACGAATGAACAAACGAACAAAAGAATGAACAAACGAACGAACAAATGAACGAATGAACGAAGAAATGAAGGAACTAGGGAACGAACGAATGGACAATTGAACAAAAGAAAGAATATACGCACCAGCGCATAAACAAATAAAGCAACCAACCAACCAACCAACTAATCAACCAACCCACTAACCAACCCATTCACCAACCCATCCACCCATTCACACACCCAACCTTCAGCCACCCCTTCACAAACCCCCTACACATATAAGCATACAAATACGCAAGTGTTCCACGTGCAGAAGGAGTGAACAACACATTCAGGGGAATGGTTAGAATTACCGCAGAATTCCTTGTCTTTGGAAAACGACACAACAACAACAACTTTTCTTCCACGTGTACGTTTACTAACTCAGATCAAAACAAAGATTACACGTGAAGAAATGCAGGGAACAGACGGCCACTAGTAAAAACATCATAAGCAAGGGGTAGCCATACAAAGGCCACCGAATTCGGTCGCCGAGCCACTAGGCGTTTTAGGTGAGAAGAATTGCACGATATAATTTCAACAACTGCACACAGAGCCCACCTAGATTCGGTCCGTTTATATAGTGCAGTTCTTCTCACCTAAAGCGCCTAGTGGCTCAGTGACCGAATTCGGTGGCCTTTGTGTGGCTACCCTTACACTTCTACTCCCTCTCCCTCCCCCACCTCCCCCCAAAACATGGCAGCCGCACTGGCAACCCCCCCCCCCTCCCCACAAAAGCACAAAAGTTCGAAATCAGCAGGTGTCAAACACATTATGTATCAATTATTCACACCAGTAGGAGTATTAGCAGGGAAGGAAGGAAATAGAATGAACAAATAGAGCAAATGAAGGAATGTACACAGTTTCTGAACCGCCCTGTAACGTTCTGTAGTGAAATCTCGCCAATGCAAGAGGGGAATCTTATTTTTTTATTGCAGAAAAAAACCCACAAAACCTTTCACCTTTCACCTGGACATTGTCCATCCACTGCAGGACGTAGACCTCCGACAATGACTTCCATACCTTTCTGTCTGGTGTCTTCCTCATCCATGTTGTTTCCTCCTCTCTTTTCAATATCCTCCAGCCATCTTCCTCCTGGTCGTCCTCTTGTTCTTTTTCCTGTTCTTGGTTGCCATTCAGTGCAGCGTTTTGTCCATCTATTGTCATTCATCCTTCCATCTTGTCCTGCCCAATTCCACTGCTATTGTAACATGAATTTTTACTATGTCGGTTACCTCTGTTTGTGTGCGTATTTCAGAAAAAAAAAAAAAAATCAATATCAAAGGTTTGAATTTGTAGAAAGCACGTCCACACAATAACGGGTATATTATGGTAGGAAGTAGCCGAGCAAGTCGGTACACAGAATAGGGTAAAACGATAGGACACAAGGAAACCCGACCAGACATGCCCACCAACCAACCGCAAATATTAACGGGTAATAGAAGGAAAATGGACTAACATTTCGTTGATGAAAAGCAGCTAGAGAGTATATATATAGAGAAAGGTTTCACTGTTGGTCGATTTGCATTTCACTATTGGTCGATTTGCACTGCGAGACACGGGAAGCTCTGCGAAACCACTGTTAGCATGGCACCGAAAGTAGGTCGCTGCGGTAAACAATATCCGTTTGTGTATTACCACGGAGCGTAGAAGCGTACAGACGCTTCTAAATTGTTTCAATCAGCCCCAAAACATCAACAAACCACAATAAACAGATATGCACACTATTTTTGGTGAAGGCGGTCTCTTTCATTTCTTCAATTTCTTGTTTACCGCAGCGACCTAGTTTCGCGATTTGGCGGAAATGAGATCTCCCTATACATCTCTACTCTCTGTGAAAAGTGAAATGACGTGAATTTGTGGGGCTTAAAACAGATATGTGTACGTGTCCCTGTGCGTTGATCGTGTGTGTGTGTGTGTGTACTTTTTTTTTGGTTTTTTTTTGGTAGGAGGGGTCAAGATGGAAGCTGTAAAATTGAGAATTATTTGGGGGAGGGGGAAGGACGTGTGGACACACAGGTGGTTAATGTAGAAGCTGCCATGCCAACAGCTGACGCCGTAAACAAACATGTTTCTACATCGTTGTGCCTTTTACTTCATCACTGGCCCACGCCGGTACTCAATCAACATGATTGTGTCGTAACTGGAATATTTGCCATTGGAGATTTTACATATCAGCAGGTTAGACACCTGTTTTCTGCAGCTCTAGTTCTCTTTCCTACCCCCACCCCACCCCTTACTCTCCCAACTGCTGATGACTCCTTTTAATAATAAATAATAATAAATAGAATTTCTATAGCGCATTTCTAATAAAATTATTACTCAATGCGCTGTACATTGCATCAATAATTCATGCATACACTTTCCAAATCTCATACTAAAACACGCACTCTCATCCATACAAACTTTCAGTTTCACACACATAGGCGATCTTAGTCATAATAACGCTAGCTTATATAATCAATTGTAACATCAAAGTACACAATAGAATTTTGAAAATTTAACAGTTTCGGAGGAAAAGGTGATGTTTTACGCTTTTCTTAAAGCTTTCAAGATTCGGTGATTCACCAATGTTCGCGGGTATCTGGTTCCAGACCAAAGGTCCAAAATAGTTGAAGGATCTATGGCCTATAGTTTTATAGTTTTTAGATGGGATTCTTAAGATTGTTTTGTCACTTGATGATCTTAGTGAACGAGATGGTGTGTAAACTTGTGAAGAATTTTTGAGATAGCTGGGTGCGGTGTTATTTAAACATTTATAGCAAAAAACAACAATTTTGTATGTAATTCTTTCTGTTATAGGAAGCCAGTGCAGTTCTTTTAACAAAGGCGTAACGTGGTCAGCTTGTTTTTTCTTGGTAATCAATTTGGCTGCGTTGTTTTGAATGGCTTGAATTTTAGACAGTTTATCTGATGTTATTCCAGCAAGAAGAGAATTGCAATAATCTATTCGAGATAAAATGAGTGAAGTAACTACAGTTTTGGTAATAGCTTCGGCGAGGAAATTTCGAACTCTGCTGGTGTTTCTTAGTTGGAAACGTGCATTTCTGCAAATATTATTTACTTGGGATGTGAAAGACATATCAGAGTCAAAAAGAACGCCTAGATTTTTTATACACAAAGATGATTGTATGGTATGTCCGTTGATGTTCAACTGGATGTTTGGTAGATCACGTATCTTAGCAACATACGGGTTCGTACACAACATGACTTCTGTTTTATCTTCATTAAGTTTTAATCTATTGCTGTTCATCCATTCTTTTACTTTGATGATACAATTGTTGGTACAAGAAATTAGATCTGAAAGATGATCTACGTGAGAACTTTTATAAATTTGACTATCGTCTGCATACAGGTGATATTTCATATCAAAGCTTTAAAACAAAATACTTCCACCCACCACCTCTACACGACCCACAGTTATTAATTTTCTTTATTGAGAAGGCGGCACTTGTTTTCATTCTGTCCATTCTCTTTTCTACACCAGTTAGTTCTATTTTTCTCAATGCTACCTCCCCTCTTTACTTCGTTTTCCCGTTACTCATTCTTTCCTTTCCTCTCTTGTTCTTTCTGACACCTTCATTTTCTCTCTGTAATTATTTCCTCATACCCCTTTTGTCTCGCTCTTCTCTCTCTCTTTCTCTCTCTCTCTCTTCCTCTCTCTCTCTCTCTTTTTCTCTCCCCCTCTCTCTCTCTCTTTCTCACCCCTTTGTCTCGCTCTTCTCTCTCTCTTTCTCTCTCTCTCTCTTCCTCTCTCTCTCTCTCTTTTTCTCTCCCCCTCTCTCTCTCTCTTTCTCACCCCTTTGTCTCGCTCTTCTCTCTCTCTCACTCTGTCTTTCTCCCTCTCTCTTTCTCTCCCTCTCTCTCTGTTACATGCAGCAGCAAGCTGCATCCTCTCCCACTCCCTCCCCAACGCCCCCACCCCTCATCCTACAACATCAAATCAAATCAGTCCCAAGTTTCAAGATTTCCTTTCCTCTCTCTCCTTCTTTTTGTCACCCTCGTTAATTCTCTCTGTCATTATCTCCCCATCCCCTCCCTCCCTCCCTCCCCCCCACCCCCTCACGCTGTTACATGCGGCAACAAGTTGCATTCTCGTCCCCCCACCCCAACACCCCCCATTCTTACATCAAACTAAATCAGTGCAAGGTTTTCACAGACATACTGATTCTCTGCCTCCTATAAATCCAGTTTTACGTTAGCTATAACACTCACACACGAGAGTCGATCCTCTTTATCTGTAACCGAGACAAAATTGGTTATAAAAGTTCAAACCACCTATTATTTTTAGTCTATTTTTCATTTCTTCGTCCTTTCCTCCACTTGCATGTTTTTCACCCATCGTTGTCTGACCAATTCTTGTCATTCAATTATTGCCTTTCTCTATTTTTCTTCCTTTCATCTCTCCGTCCATTCCCCATTCCATCAAATGAACCAATAAAACTGCAATAAAATAAAAGGTCACACGAGAGCCCAGAGGGTCCGGCATTAGAAACGGTAACAGATCGATATATTGACACGCGAGCAAACATGCAAATAGTCTGACATCCCGTAACTGTTGACTGATAGCTGGTTGTGCAATCAACTCAACACTCCTTACTTCATCAGGCCTTAGTACTCTCTCCCTCTTTCTCTTTCTCTCACTATGTTTCTCTCCTCTCTCTCTGCTCTCACTTCTCTCTGTCCTCCCTCTCTCATTCTCTTACTATGTTTCTCTCCTCTCTCTCTCTCTCTCTTTCTGTCTCTGTCTCTCTCTCTCTCATCTCTGTGTCCTTCCACTCTCAATATTTCTCTCCGCTCTCTCTCTCTCACACTGGTTTTCTCCCTCTGTCTCTTTTCCTGTCTCGTTCTCCCTCTCTTTCTCATTGTTCGTCTTTCTCTCTCTTTCTCTCTCTTTGCGCGTGTTTGTGTGTGCCTCTCTCTCTCTCTCTCTCTCTCTGTGTGTCTCTCTTCCCCCCCCTCATTCTCTTTCGCTCTCTCTCTCTCTCTCTCTCTCTCTCTCTCTCTCTCTCTCTCTCTCTCTCTCCCTCACCCCGATTTCGTTCTTCCTTCACCAGTTTTCTTGCAAACTGGAAGTTGAAGAACACGCAGAATACAGTGTATTTTCTTTATGACTATGATATTATGATGACGCCAGCAGCTATCTTCTTCTTATTATCAACATGATCATTCTCGTCTGTTTTGATGTCTCCAGTGTCTATAGCCTCGCTTGATCTTCTGTAAATACCAGTTTACTTATCTGTCTTGCTCTACTCTATCCATTTCAAAATATGACCAAAAGAAAGACTTAGAGGTAGCAAAGCCGCGTTAAAGAAATAATACCGAAACGATACATTAAAACACAAGAAAAAGGTAAGACAAATCAATGGCAAATTTTGACTTTGCTTCAAGCTTTTCTGTGACCCCACAGTTTTTCTGAGGTTTACAATATTTCGTCTGACTAACTATGCTGAGTGATATGTAAATGTCCTGTATGGCAGTAAATAATCAACAATGGACTAACCTATCTCCTCTTCCTATTTGCAATTCTTCTTTTGATGTGTCACTTATTCAACTCTGCACAATCATCATCATCATCATCACTACCGCCATCATCATCACTACTGTCAAGGCCATTATAAATTTTGCACCGTCTCATTATCGTCATCGCCGTCGTCGTCATCACCACCACCGTCATCATCATCATTGTCATTTTAAAAAAATAGTCTCACAAAAGGTAAAGTATTTCTCACACACATAGATGAATTTATCCAACAACCATCAAAAGCACCATTCTAATTATCACCACGTATTGTCAAAACCAGCACCACCACCACTGCACCAACACCATCATTACTCATGCACTCTCCAGTTACTGCCCCGCTTTCTGCAATTACTCCCCCCCCCCCCCTCCGTCGAATACAGTTTCCAAAACTCCAAGGTCTCTTTATGTCCAATACATCGTGTTTTCCCGAATGAAATCGAACTCTAAACAGAATCGTCCGGTCGAGTCCAAGTACTTGTACTTGAGTTTTTAAGTCAATTCCGTTTCATCTTGCGATCTCCCCGAAGTTTGTTGCCCTCCCGGGAATCGTAAACTCTCGAGGTGGAGCTGTGGAAAAATGTCAACTCTTTTTTATACTGAGTGTGTTTGTGTGTGCGCGCGTCTGTCTGTGTGTGTGCGTGTGTGCGTGTGTTTCTCATTGTTACTCTTTATCGTTCTCTTTGCTTTTATACCGCAATTCATGTTTTCTTTCTTTCCGTCATAATTACTTTCTATTTGTTTTATTCTGTCTATCGTTCTTTGATATTTTCATTCGTGAATTTATTTTTTCATTATTAAAGCAAAAAAAAACAACAAAACTCATTTTCCCTTAGATCTCCCAGTTTTTTTTTTTTATCCTTTTGTACATTCTCTCACTTCATTTTGAAAACCTTTCCTTTTTTAAAAAAAAATCTTTCTTTCTAAACTATTGTCCTTCCGTTTCCCTCTCCATTTTATCAGCGAGGCCAGTCTTTTCTCATACCGAACACTTTATATTGTCTTTCAAGTTTCCTGCGCCTATTCTTCTCGAAAAAGGTCACTCTGGCCAACTATGCATTAATCCCCCCCCCCCCCCACACCATCTATCCACACTTGCATTTTTGTTTAATGCACGTCCGCCAAATTTCCCCTCAGTCCTTCCTCACGCTCTAAGGGCTGGCCGGGTGACCTTTCTAACCCTAAAAGATTTTACAGGTCACGTCATGCATGAAGGCTGTTTTACCACAAACAAAAACAATTGACTTTGTACTTGATCCTAAGGCCTGGCGCGCACCTACAACTTGCTGTCGTGTTACAGTCGTGTTTTAGTGGTCATGTTCCCAGCAAGTCTGCAGTGTGCCGTGTCGCGCATGTGTGCTCGTGTCGCGCATGTGTGCCCGTGTCGCGCATGTGTGCTCGTCTTCATACATTCATTCACATTTAATAACATGACCAGACTGCCACCCGATTGCAGTGCGCCGAAGTCGCACGAGCGGGCCTAGCGTAGCAATAAAGAATATTAAGTCAAAAAGCACCATCACCAACAACTACAGAGCGCTGGTGGTAGTAAAAGTACCAAATAAGCAAGAAATTGATAAGGGACTTACGAACTGCTGAAAAAATGACCGGGCAAACTACGATCTTAGTTCTTGTTTGTTTTATCTCCACTTTACGAAAAACAACAACAACAACAACAACAACAACAACAACAACAACAACAACAACAAAAATTGGAGACATTTTAGTCTGTAGAAGAGTATTACAAATATATACTTGTTTGAATTGCATTGTGGCGCTTATCAAGTTGTTTTACAGTTCCGCTCCAGTAACTGAAGCCGCAAATGTTTAACGTCGAATTTCTCAGTTGTGTGAAAAAGTGAAGTTTAAACAAACAAGAACTGAGATTGCGAAATATTTTCGAGCCCGGCAGAAAAAAAAACCCAACAGCCTCTGTCCTTCCCTTGTATTAAAAAAAATATATTATTGATACAGTCCATTTTGGCAAATCAGCCTTACCCCAGGGGCCCCTCTGTCCATCACCTTTCCACACCATTACAGTTCACGCTCTAGTAAATTTATGTGACTAGTAGAGAAATACTGGTATGAAAACATACTCGGTTCCATCTATACATTAACGAAAGCATGACACCGAATCATTGGAAAGTCGGGTCCACCGATGAATCATTCACAACGATACGGTCGGAATAGCGAATTGATAGTTTCTCGATTCCAAAGGTACATTGTCACAAATCCCAGACTGGGAGATGTAATAAGTTATGACAGGACAACAATCACGAACAAACAAGTTAACACTTAACAGAACAATCTATCAGACTCACACATTTATTAAACATAATTATACATATAATAGCGCAATTACATATATTATATTATTGAAATGACTGCCGTACAACGGCCTTATTCTCACACACACGCTCCCTCGGATCCACAATCCGGTAGTTACTCCTAAAGGCACTTCGGCCTCAGCCTCTCCCCTCAGGGTCTTAATAGTACATTAATGATTCACTGGCACCGCAGTCTCTCAATATCACCTTCCTATTGTCATACACCTTAGCACTCCCCTAGCACCTCCGCAGGGCAATAACACAGTATTATTTCCATAGCCATCAACATGGCAACAACATAATATCAGTTCACTAGCCTATCAACATGGCAACAATATAGTATCTCATTCACTCTCATATCTACGTCCCTGTCCGTGGCCTGACTGCCACGACTTTATGTGCCTCTACTGTCCTGCACTGACAGCCTCACTTCTGGCCTATGTGTGGCCTCCGGCCCTATGCTGGCCTATCCCCTGTGCTCATCGAGGTGGCTCTGCGGCCCGTCCCCGACACCAGTCATAACTGGAAAGACTCTCACTAGTCTTCTCGACTGCTTCCTTTTATCTCTGCCCGATGGGCTATTATTCACAGATCCGCTCCCTAGGACCTTCTAACTTGCAGTGATAGTTATACAGCGCTTTCGCCTCCTTCAGACCCCGCCCCCTACTACTACTCACAACAGCACGCTTAACTTGCTGTCTACTGTGAGCCTTTCTTACTCTACACCCGCTCTGTAGCAATCCCCTTAATTGCACTCACTCCACTCGTGACATCATCCCCCACCCCAAAAAAATTAATGCAATTAATTTCAAATCGCATCAAGATGACTGTCAACGAGTGAGCGTGAGCAATACCTATACTAAAAAAACTGACCTAGCAGTTCCCCTAGTATATAAAATACCGAAATCAGGGGAAAATATGGGGATCCGTATGGCCTGCAATATGCATATATGTGTCACATCATGAATAGCTAACTAATCACAATATCTAATACAGAATCAAAAACCACTCAACCTATCAACCATTCTTCATATCATATTTATAATGTCAATATTTTAAAGTCGACTCATTCACACAGATCCTGTCAATGTTCCTGTCCTCCGATGTATAAGCTCCTGAAATCTTCCCCTAGGCTCGACTAAGGTAGTCGGCGATATGATTGCTGGTTCCTGGAATTGGTTGAATAACGAAGGTATACGGCTGCAAAGCCAATGCCCATCTAGACAAGCGTGGGCTGGACGAACGATTCTTCGACAAAAATGTCAGTGGCTTGTGGTCTGTCTGGATACAAAATTCTCGTCCCATGAGATAACGTCCTAGTTTCTGGACGGACCAGACAATGGCAAGACACTCACGCTCTATCACAGAATACTTTCTTTCTCTCTGCAATAACTTCCTACTGACATAACATACAGGATGGAGACATTCGTTCTTCTCCTGTAGAAGACAAGCGCCGACACCAGAGTCCGACGCATCCGTTCTGAGGATAAAATTAGATCGAAAATCGGGTAATATCAAAATGGGTGACGATGATAATGCTGTCACCAAATTATCAAATGATGTCTGACATTCAGACGTCCACTGGACCCTATCGGGTTGTCCCTTCTTAGTAAGGTCAGTAAGAGAAGATGACAAGGAGGAAAAATTTGGAATGAACTTTCTGTAATAATTTAAAATTCCCACTAAGCTTCTGACTTGTTTCTTTGTTTTAGGGATTTGCAACCCTACTAACTTGTCAATTTTTGTTTCTTCAGGTCTCTGAACACCTCTACCCACAATATGTCCTAAGAATACTATCTCTGGACATGCCAAATCCATCTTTGCGGGTTTAGCAGTTAACCCAAAATGACGTAATCGCTGAAAAATTACTGTTAGTGTCTGAATATGATCAGACCATGTCGACGTATGGCATGCTATATCGTCAAAGAATGACACGACATTAGGTATGTCCTTCAACACTAGTCTCATTAATCGTGCAAACGTCGCTGGCGCGTTTACCAACCCAAATGGCATGACCTTAAATTGGAATAATCCAATGGGCGTTTGGAACGCCGTGTATTGTTTAGATTCCTCAGTAAGCGGGATTTCCCAATACCCTTTCGTCAAATCTATCTTGGAAAACCACGTGGACCCGGCCAATGAAGCTATTAATTCCTCCTGAAACGGGATAGGCTCCCTATCGCCTACCGTAATAGTGTTCAATCTTCGAAAATCAATACAGAACCGCACCGATCCATCAAGTTTTTTCACGAGGACGATGGGTGATGAATACGGCGATGTTGATGGTTCTATCACATCTAACTTCAACATTGACTCAACTTCCTTTATGACTCTATCTCTCGAAGAAAAAGGCAGCGGGTACGGTCTAAGAAATACTGGCTTATCCGAAGTCAACTTTATTTGGTGCTGGATCGCCGTAGTGCGACCCGGCAAATCCGTAACAACATCCGGAAATGACGCTAACAGGGTCTCAAGTTCCCTACTCCTTGAACTCGTAAGGTCAGGGTTAATTTTTACGTCCCTGTAACCTTGTGTCGGAGTTAACTCCGGCAATTGAATTTGTAACTCCTCCTGCGCCTCGGTGTCGCTTACGTCACAGTCCAACTGGTCTACGACCCCCGTACAAGCAGCAGAGAAGACAGTCTCCTCTGGTCTTGTCTGTGCACACAGATACTGTGGTCTCTCATAAAATCTCTGTAGCATATTAACATGGAAAACCTTACTCGTTCCATCAATGTGGATAGCGTAATCTACCTTTGAAACAACTCGCTCAATAACATAAGGACCTTTCCATGTCATCAATAACTTATTATGGTCCGTAGGTAACAACAACAGAACCTTGTCTCCTGGCTTAAAAATTCTCAGTTTGGAACCTCTATCTTTATAGTCTTTTGCTCTTTTCGAAGCGATACCAGAAGCTTCTTCCGCTATAGTGCGCGCTGAAGATAGTCTTTCTCTTAAATCAACAAGGTACTGAAACACCGAAATCTGCTCATCGTCTCCCGATGATGGCGACGTCATCATGTCCCGAAGAACATCAGTTGGGCCCCTAGGACTACGACCGTACATCATTTCGAACGGCGAGAATCCCGTTGACTCCTGCCGTACCTCTCTGTACGCGAATAACACTGCAGGGATATATCTATCCCAATCTTTAGGGCGATCAGCAGCTACCTTACGCAGCATCGACTTTAACGTCGAGTTCAATCTCTCGCACATGCCATTAGCCTGCGGATGATAAGGGGTGGTAGTGATGGGTTGTATGCTGAATAAGCGGAACAATTCCTTCATCATCTGCGACGTAAATTGCGCGCCCCTATCAGACAGAATTTGCTCTGGTATTCCTACCCTAGCGAAAATTGCAAACAACGCTTCCGCGACTGCCTCAGACGTTATGGTCCGCAGAGGAACCGCCTCTGGCCATCTCGTAGCATTACATATGACCGTTAAGAAAAATCGATTCCCCCTATCGGTCGCTGGGTGAATGGGGCCAACAAGGTCCATCGAGACCTTTTTAAACGGTTCCGAGACCGTGGGGATCTTCTGAAGAGGGGCCTGGGGTGTACGACCCTTATGCGTCGTCTTTTGGCACGCACTGCACGTCTTACAATAGACTTGCACATCTCTGTGGATCGATGGCCAGTAAAAATTTTTAAGAACCCTTTCTTTGGTTCTAGCTATCCCCATATGACCCGCTAATGGGACATCATGTGCCAATTGCAATACTGTTGCGATCAGCAACGCTGGCACAACGACCTGCTTTAAAATTGAGGACACCGTTACATACTTACGGAACAGAATGCCCGCCTGAACAAAAAAAGAAGATGACCCGTTCTTATATCTCCTCGTTTTCTCGGTTCGCGCTTCCCCAAAGCATGGGTTTAATGATGGGTCCTCCCTTTGTAATTTCGCCAAGCGCTCTGGCGTGATATCTAGGTTGACCGCTGGCGTAGCCAAAGGTCTAATCTTGTCTTTATCGGCTACCCGTCGGCGTGTTTCGACCGCGGCGCAAAAGTCAATACCTTTTGATTGCGACCATGCTTGCACGTTCTCATCGGAAGGGGAAACTACCCGTGATACATTCCCAATGATGAGCTGGGCGCCTGGAAAACAACCAACGACTGCTTCGACTTCCCCGCTAAGAAAAGGTGTATCTATCATTATTCTTGCCATGGGTAATTTCTCAATGGCCCCCGAAAATTGGATGCACGGGACAGTCTCACCTGTAAGCTGTGAATCCCGAATGCAATCCCTATGCCGTCGGTCATCGGCAAAGGTCACAATTCGCCCCCGGCCATTACCGCGACCTAGCCCTCCTGCTCGGTCAAACTTACCGGATCCATATGCCGGTGATTGGTGATAGCCCCTACGCTGCCCCTGGGCTTGCCCGCTATAGGCACCACGCTGACGCGACCTGTCCCTAAGTCCTGCCGGCGACCCCTCGACAACGGCGACGTACCCAGCATCTTGGACGTACGCCCTGGCGACTGGTTTGGACGGATGCGCCGTACGGTATGCCTCCGCCAACTTAGACGCCTCCTGCACCGTCGCGGGTTCGTTCTCTTTCAGGAAAGCCACCAGATCTTTGTGGCACGACGCGTACAGCTGGTCACGGATCATTAAGTCTTTCAGTTTGGCAAAATCCGTGCCCACATGCGCCAAGTCTACCCAGTTCGCGAAATACTCCGTTAGTCTCGCGACGAAGGCAGCAAAGTCCTCCCTGGTATCTGCACGTGCTCGCCTAAACTGCTCCCGGAAGTATTCCTCGGTACGCGCAAATCGGCGAAGTAGCAAAGCCTTCAGCTTATCGTAGTCTTGCACGTCTTCGCGCTGTAGCTCTTTAAAGTAGGTTAACGCTCGCCCCTGCAATAGCGATGCCAGGTACGTGGCCCATAATTCCTTATTTTCCCCCCATTGCAATTGTGCGTTCAGTTCGAACCTGTAAAGGAAGGCGTCTATGTCGTCCTTCCGGTCGTCGAACGTAGGGAGCTTAATCCTAACGCCACCTTTATTGGGTACCTGCCGCTCAACTGTTTCTGTTGGCGTATTCTTTTTGATTTCCAACTCCGCTATTCTTATTCGCGCCTCTCTCTCCTGCTGCTTATCTTCTAACTCCTTTAACTTAAACTCCCTTTCCTGCTCCTTATCCTGTCTCTCCTGTCGCTGAGCTTCTAACTCCTTTTCCTGAGCCTCTTTTTCTCGCTCTCTATCCTTAGCACGCTCATCGCGCATTTCTGCCTGCTGTTCTTTAATCCAGCCGCGTAGCTCCTCTCCCTCCAGGCCAAGTTCCTTACCCAACTTCATTAGTTGTTGGAGTTCCGCCATTTCACAGATTTATGGTTATGGTATCTATTATAAGACGACCCTCCTGTCGGTATGATCACTAGCGATACGACCAGAGACCTGAGATCACACCAGATATAACAAAACCCAAATACAATTCAGAAACACCCCTAACTAAACATTCTACAGCCTACTCTCTCTAACTAATTGTATGTTTATAAAATGTCTAGCACTATTAAATAACAAAACGAAAGGAAAAGATAAGAATGAGAAAATTCAGTAGAAGGACCACAAGTACGTCAAGGACAACGAACCAGACTAAGACAAAGCTTCTACAAACAAAAAACTATAATGGAAAAAAAGAATGCAACCTAACTACGCCGATTACACAACAAGGTACGAACAAGAACAGAGTCTGAAAAAAAAGAACGTATTTACAGACAGGTAAGAGAGGGACAAGAGAAACGTCTTCCTAAAACAACGAGGAAGATATCGACGCTACAACTAAACAATATTACAGGTCCCTACAGAACTGGTCACTGTGATGAACGAAGTTCCAAAGTTTACCACACCTTTTTAAAAGGATAAACTAAGTTCAACACAGCAAACCCGCGCCACCGCCCGTATAACCTATAACGACAACAACAGCAAAAACAGGGAAAAAGACAGATTAAAGGAACAGCCCACAATCCAGGGCACAAAAATTTTGACTTTCACTTAACTTTTGAAATTTTGAGTAACACTCCTCCCTTTAATCGGAGCTCTGGCTGCTCGTCTCCTCAGGCTGCACGCACACACTCTGGAAAGTTTAAATACAAATTAATACCTATTCATAGCAATACATGCATCAATATACATTCATTATTATACATAAATCATATCATGAAATGTCCATTCATCCAACGAACAAGACAGCACAATTACCTACTAACTAACTACAACTAAATATTACGAAAATGGACGAGTCACAATGGACGAGCCCTCAATGTCACAACGGACGAGCCCCCAGTGTCACAACGGACGAGCCCCCAATGTCACAACGGACGAGCCCCCAATGTCACAACGGACGAGCCCCCAATGTCACAACGGACGAGCCCCCAATGTCATCCCGGACGAGCCCCCAATGTCACAAATCCCAGACTGGGAGATGTAATAAGTTATGACAGGACAACAATCACGAACAAACAAGTTAACACTTAACAGAACAATCTATCAGACTCACACATTTATTAAACATAATTATACATATAATAGCGCAATTACATATATTATATTATTGAAATGACTGCCGTACAACGGCCTTATTCTCACACACACGCTCCCTCGGATCCACAATCCGGTAGTTACTCCTAAAGGCACTTCGGCCTCAGCCTCTCCCCTCAGGGTCTTAATAGTACATTAATGATTCACTGGCACCGCAGTCTCTCAATATCACCTTCCTATTGTCATACACCTTAGCACTCCCCTAGCACCTCCGCAGGGCAATAACACAGTATTATTTCCATAGCCATCAACATGGCAACAACATAATATCAGTTCACTAGCCTATCAACATGGCAACAATATAGTATCTCATTCACTCTCATATCTACGTCCCTGTCCGTGGCCTGACTGCCACGACTTTATGTGCCTCTACTGTCCTGCACTGACAGCCTCACTTCTGGCCTATGTGTGGCCTCCGGCCCTATGCTGGCCTATCCCCTGTGCTCATCGAGGTGGCTCTGCGGCCCGTCCCCGACACCAGTCATAACTGGAAAGACTCTCACTAGTCTTCTCGACTGCTTCCTTTTATCTCTGCCCGATGGGCTATTATTCACAGATCCGCTCCCTAGGACCTTCTAACTTGCAGTGATAGTTATACAGCGCTTTCGCCTCCTTCAGACCCCGCCCCCTACTACTACTCACAACAGCACGCTTAACTTGCTGTCTACTGTGAGCCTTTCTTACTCTACACCCGCTCTGTAGCAATCCCCTTAATTGCACTCACTCCACTCGTGACATACATCATAGAAAAGTTAATCACACAGACGAATTAATGAGCGTTTGATTTTTTTCCAAGGTCGTGGTATTGACAGAATAAAGGGCTAAAATTAACTCTCCTTCGATTACATGGGCAAATTTTCAGAAAAATACTTGTTATCATTTGCATATGAAAAGTCGATTCCAAGACATGGCAATTTTAAATGAGTATTATGGCGATATAATCGATCCATGCTAATCCCCAGTGATTTAACCGTCACGTTCTCTGTCCCAGTAATTCCACGACTACTTTGATCATTTGGATGTTTTTTTTCTTCCTTATTTTACTCTTTTTCTCTCTGAGATTACAAACACCCCCCCACCCCCGTCTCTCCGCCCCCCCCCCCCTCCAAACGACCACTATCAAGAATTACAAGACAAAACCAAAACCACGTACGTACGAAACCCCTAAAATGTGGCAAAAAGAGAGAAAAAGTTGGGTACCACAGAGCCTCGCATGAAAGTCAAATTTAAAAAGACGTAAAAATGAATCAGAAATGAAATGGCAAATCAACAAAGAAGCTGTCGGTCTAGGTGGATTTTTGAAAAAAAAAAAATACAACCGTGGAAAAAGAAAATGGTTTGGAGATTGGGGAGGGAGAGTTGGTATCTCCAAGATTGGTTGATCTAAACTGTCAGTTGGTAATCTTTGGAGTTCTAGTAGGATTTTTTAGAGACTTGAGAGAAATCCAAATGAAAATGAAAAGTGTTTTTATGACATCTGTGCACAGAGATAGCGGTGACGATAATGAAATGGTAAGAAAAATGTGAGGATAATAAAGAAAATGAAGACGATGAACATTTTGAAGACTGATGGCCCAAGAAAAGTTGAATGAGAGCGAAAAAACAACAACAACAAAAAACAAAAAACGTAAAAAAAAAAAAAAAGCCATGTGTCTACCAGTTTTCACTTTGGCATTCAACAATGGCAATTTAACCCGACATCCTGAAAAGATAAAATGTCCTGGCCATATTGTGCCCTATCCTCCCCTCCCCCTACCTCTCCAATTACTGTTGCCAGATCTGAATCCGTGTAGTCCAAAGTTATTACACCAGATTATTTTTTTTGGCCTGCCGTTTGAAAGAAAATCTGGCATTGATTTTGGCCGGAATGATAACAGTGATTGATGGAAGTGTGCCATTGATCGATGTTGCCCGGTTGGATTGGTTTTTACAGGGAAAAAGATGCCAAAATGAAAAATATTCATTCTTGTAATCGTCGTATTTATGTGAATGATTTTTGCCTTAGCCGGCTGGGACGTGCTTGGCTTAGCAGAAAGGGAAGGCTAAATGAGTTACGTTTTTTTAGTTTATTTTTTCATTCTTTCTTTTCTTCATTCATATGTAGTCTGATGATAACATTTTTATTTCTTTCAGAGGAGGAATTTATTATTCACTTACTCAATCTGTCCATTCACCCGAGATATATCCATCCATCCATCAATCCATCCGTCTGCCCGTCCGTGCATTCGCCCATCCTTCCATACACCATCCATCCATCCATTCACCCATCCAACCACCCATCCATCCATCCACTCATCCATCCATCCATCCATCCACTCATCCATCCATCCTTCCATCCATCCATTCATCCATCCTTCCATCCATCCATCCATCCATCCATTCATCCATCCATCCATCCACCCTTCCATCCACTTACCCACCCATCCATCCATCCATCCACTCATCCATCCATCCATCCATCCATCCATCCATCCATCCATCCATCCATCCATCCATCCATCCACTCATCCATCCATCCATCCATCCACCCATCCATCCATCCATCCATCCACCCACCCTTCCATCCACTCACCCACCCATCCATCCATCCATCCACTCATCCATCCATCCATCCATTCATCCATCCATCCATCCATCCATCCACTCATCCATCCATCCATCCATCCATCCATCCATCCATCCATCCATCCACCCATTCATCCATCCACTGATCCATCCATCCATCCATCCTTGCATTCTTTTTATGCACGTCCGTCATATTTCCTCTCATTCCTTCCTCATCCTTAAATTTGTGTGATTTATGTCCATGATGTTTGCCTTGTATCCCCCCCCCATCCCGCCCCCACCCGGCTACCTTGGTCCCCCATCTGCCCTCCTCCCCCCCCCCCCCTTCCACCTCAGTGTAATCCGACAACGCCACTTTCCCCGAACTTTCCCCCCATCAAGATCGGCTTATGGAAGCAACTGATCCACATCCCTGTTTATCACAACGAGCAAACTCACACTTTAACACAATGTCTCCTCCAGTCCAGAGGAGGACGGGTGCGTCATTTCCGGTTGGCTGTCTACCCGATCAAACAACCATCTGACCAGGTCATGATCGGGTACCAATACACCCGGGTTTCCCTGACGGAATATCTTTGCTGCGTAACCCGTTCTGGTACGAAGAGCTTGAAATGGCACCAGTAGTAAAGGCTCGCTAGGCCTGTGGGATTAGGGAAATCAGCATATAAATTCAGAGTTACTGTGTACACGTTTTTGACACGAGAGAGATCTCAGTGATAGAGAGCGCAAGAGAACCACAGTATTCATGCTGCTGTCCAGTCAATGTCTGTCTATTTCTACAGAAGGAGCCACACCAAAAAAGCAAGCAAACAAGCAAGCAAACAGACAGACAAAAAACCCCCAGACAATATCAACACCAAACGTAAGTGAATGAGGGGAGATATTGAGGAATCTCAGCTCCGCAAAAATAAACAGAAGAAAAGTACAGTATGCCTTATTATCACAGTTTAGGAGTTACGGCGAAGTGTTCAGTTCACATTTTTTTTTTTTCACAAAGCCAGATTATAATATGGAAACATTCGGTGGTTGTTCATTTTCAGTTTTTTTGGTCCCAGTATCTGGAATGAGTTTCCATCAAACATTAAGCAATTGGAATTCATCACCAGATTTAAACTAAACACCTTAATTTAATTAAAATGATTTTTTACTGTTGATGGAATTTCTGTGCCATGTCTAGTAAATGGAGCATGTGCCTGTGTACATCCAGTGATGTAGTTATATTTGTACGCATGTGTGCTTAATTTGATTATTACTTTGTTTTTCTCGCTGTAATACATCTTGAGCCGCCAAGCAAACGAGCTATATAGCGTACTAAATCTCAGAATGAATGATATAAAGACCTGCTGTTCCTCGCAGAACAAGATTGAAACTTTGACACAAAACTCCTAGGGATAAGGTTACTGAGACTTACTTTAGAAAGGCAAAGAATATTTACAGTAATATGAAAGATATTCATCTGAAGTGAATTATTCGTGAATTACATTGTATTAGATTTACTAGTTTAAAATGTCATTCTCAGAACGGGGGTCAGGTAGTCACATGAACATTTCCGGTCATACTTTTTCATTCGACCCGATGAGTGAATTTTTGTGTGTCTTTGTTTCTGCAGCTCAAATATAATTATCATATCAAAGCTTGAATCTTGTCCAAAATGGATATGTCCGCGAGACTTATCGTCAAAACTTGAGCAGTACACAAAGTTTCATAATTTTTGTCACAAAGTTTTAGTTGCTTACGTGTTCACCCTATAGCTCTTTTATAGCCAGATAAACGTGAATTTTCTGCCTGAATACAAGAAATTAGGAGGATGAGCTCGAACATTCAGGCACATTTTTTTTCCTTACAAACTGGATGGCACTGGATCCTGATAAATCCGTTTTTCACACGATTATTTCTGCCCTCGCGTCTTCCTCGTGTTCTATAGATCAGTTATGTACATGGCAGAAAAAGATGTACAGCTCCGTTTGTTGTTGCTCAGTCACGAGGAAAATATCTTAATCAAGTTGTAGGACGCGGTGTATTGATGGAATCTACATCACTTGATCAAACTTGGCTGGCTTAACGCCGGGGCGAATTCTTCCATCGTTTCATGATCGCCTACTCCCCCCCCCCCCGCCCTCCACCCGCAAAGCCATCCTCAAATTCCCCATAACCTTATACACAGGATAGATAGGTAGATAGATAGATGTATCTGTTTCAGTCTATCTCTCTCTCTCTCTCTTTCTCTGTATAGAGAAAGAGAGAGATAGATAGATAGATAGATAGATAGATAGAGAGAGAGAGAGAGAGGGAAAGACAGATAGATAGATAGAGAGAGAGAGAGAGGGAGAGAGAGAGAGAGAGAGAGAGAGAGAGCGAGAGAGAGAGAGAGAGAGAGCTGTTTACGCTAAAGTAAATGATTTCTGCCCTAGATCACAGAACAAAATGGCAAGTGCTCCAAGATTTATTACAGCAATAAATAATTGTTTGTCTGTGCATGGCAACTGGAACATTTCTGGGCGGGAGGAAAGAGCGTGAGAGTGGGGGAAAGAGAGAGTGGGCGAGAGAGGGAGTGGGAGACAAGAGAAAGAGAAACGAGAGAGTGAGAGAGGGAAGAGAGAACGAGAGAGAGACAGAGAGAGAGAGAAAAAGAGAAAAAATAGTGTGAGAGGGGAGAGAGAATGAGAGAGAGAGAAAGAGTAAGATATAGAGAGTGAGGGGGGGGGGGCTGAAAGTGAGAAAAAGAGAGAGAGAGACACAGTAAGAGAGAGCGAGAGAAAGAGAGGGGAGAAAGAAAGAGAGAGATAGATAGAGAGAGAGAGAGAGAGAGAGAAAGATTGAACGAAGAAAAAAATATAAATGGAAAAAAGTGCGAGCACCACAACCATCACTTCGTCATCAACATCGCTACCACCACCATCACCACCACCTCTACTAAGACATCGTTAGCACCATTAATATCATTAACATCACCATCATCATCGCCGTTACTACCACACCATCATCATCACCACTTTCATCATCACCATCATCATCATGTAGCCATCACTATCGCAGCTGCCACTACCACCAGTACCATCATCATCCTATCCACCCCAAACACGACCACCACCAACCTCCCCTCCACCCCCCTCTGCCACCACTGCCACAATAAATCCTTTCACATTAATGAACCCGAAGTTCATGAACTTATCCACTACCCTTCACCATACCATCTCATTTCCCCCCTCATCCTACCCACATTCATTCTATATTCATCCCCTCTTAGCCAAATCTCTCCATCCTAATCCAGGGCCGTACACAGCAGGTAACACGCCCGTGCCAGATAGGAAATGTATCCCCCCCCCCCCCATCTCAAAGTGCTCATGATGTATTTTTGTTTTACTTTAATAAACAGGCACAAAAAAAAATGTAGATCTAATACTTTTGCAACATAAGCTGTCTTCTGTTACCGTATTTCAGTGGTTCTCAACTGGGGTGATGTCGCCTCCAGGGGGTGTGGGGGTCTGGGCATTTCGATTTCCAGGGGGCCGAAAGCAAAGAAAAGGGTGCCAAATTTGCGAAAACGATGAAGGGGGGCGATTTAGGGGGCAAATCCAGGATAGCCAATGGCGTGTTCAACAGCATATCCAGGTGGGTTTCATGAGATAGATGAGGCATATTTTTGTTCTTAAATGCATTTGATAGAGAATACTTTCTGTTTTATAATGAATGAATCATTAACATGCCTATTGTCACGAATAAGGCTGAGAACATCATCACAGTTTGTGTGTGTAGTCTGTCTTCTCGTGAAATATTATCTGTTGTCTGCTGGGTTTCTGTTCGTGGGCGGGGAAGATGAGGTGGAGGATGACAGAAACTTTGGAACCAAAAGGGGGAGATTGCCTGAAAAATGTTGAGAACCGCTGACGTGTTTGGATATATTTATGTATTTTTTTTAAAATTTGTATTCTCCTTGACACTGTTGTTAGAGGAACGCAGTCTACTCACAAAGCTGAATGTGGAACATACTGAATGGTGCTCACTCATCAACTATAGACTATAATGTAAAATACCACGGTCTCTTAACAAACAACCATTAACTTTTATGAATCTTTTAAGGACGTTGTTGCCTGAACGCAGGCCAACGCACCACAAGCGTTTTGCGCTGTGGGCGCGTACGTTTACGGACTATCCCTGACCCCGTCCTTATCCTCAACCCTAAATCTTATCGAATCCCTAACCCTGTCACCCACCCTTTCAACCAAAAACCAGGAGGAAAGCAAAAAGAAAATCTGAAGAATAATTAATCATAACTAAGTAAGCCTGTTGTCAAGGAATATTTCTTGAGGAGCTCTCTAGTTGTGGAGACACAAAAAGCTTTAAAAAACTTGGGGACCGTACGTACCTGTAACAACATCCATCTTTTGAAAAAAAATATTCTATGCCGAAGGTCCCCATTGGCCATCTTTACAATATCAATGCTCTTTTTATAGAAGGGCCCGCCCCTTATTGCTTTTACCAGCGGGAGTAAGCCCCCTCAAAAACCGTAGCCCCATGCAAACTGACCAAACTCCTCTCCCCCCCCCCCCCCCCCCTGGCCAGCATCTTGCAATACCTCATCATCCGCTTTCATCTCCACCACGAGAAGACTCCCCTATCAGCAAATGCAGCACCGCTCGTAAACATTTCTAAATACTAAAACTGTTATTGAAGAATGTCGGTTCCAAACGGAATTTACTGCCAGCCAGATATCTGACAACTACATTAATTTGATTCCACATGGGCGATAGAGTAGCAGGATAATAAATATGTTCTGTCTAGCGTATTGTCAGGAAATCTATTCTCTAATGTGTTTTATAATGGTCGATTGTTGATGTTGCAGTAGGCGTTAGTGTAGAGAATGTGTGATGTTATAGAATATATATGAAATGTAAACAGTTGCTAAAGTGAATTATTTATCTATCTATCTATCTATCTATCTATCTATCTATCTATCTATCTATCTATCTATCTATCTATCTATCTATCTATCTATCTATCTATCTATCTATCTATCTATGTATATATTTGTCCCTCTATCTATCTATCTATCTATCTATCTATCTATCTATCTATCTATCTATCTATCTATCTATCTATCTATCTATCTATCTATCTATCTATCTATCTATCTATCTATCTATCTATCTATCTATCTGTCTGTCTGCCTGTCTATTTATCCTATCTATCTATCTATCTATCTATCTATCTATCTATCTATCTATCTATCTATCTATCTATCTATCTATCTATCTATCTATCTGTCTGTCTGTCTGTATCTATCTATCTATCTATCTATCTATCTATCTATCTATCTATCTATCTATCTATCTATCTATCTATCTATCTATCTATCTATCTATCTATCTATCTATCTATCTGTCTGTCTATTTATCTATCTATCTATCTATCTATCTATCTATCTATCTATCTATCTATCTATCTATCTATCTATCTATCTATCTATCTATCTATCTATCTATCCATCTGTCTGTCTCTGTCTATCTATCTATCTATCTATCTATCTATCTATCTATCTATCTATCTATCTATCTATCTATCTATCTATCTATCTATCTATTTATCTATCTATCTATCTATCTATCTATCTATCTATCTATCTATCTATCTATCTATCTATCTATCTATCTATCTATCTATCTATCTATCTATCTATCTATCTATCTATCTATCTATCCATACTTCTTTCGCTTACAGAATAATTTGTTGCTAACGTGTCTGTCTGCCGGATGTATTTATCATTGGCATGTCTGTCTGCCTGGATTGACGGTGCCCCCCCCCCCCCAATCCCCCACCCCATCCCCTTTTAATCACATCATCTACGTCTGTACACATAAATGCAGTTATCCAAATGACTATAATAAACGCCTACAGACGCCTGGATTGGAGATAACGCCAAAAAAATCAATCATTATGCCGTTATAGCCTTGTTATTTTATTATTTATTTACTGATTTGTTTGGGGGGTGGGGGGTGGGGGTGCCATTTCAGCCTTGTACATGGCCCTGGACAGTCTTGTCTGTATATTATATGTTTTTCATATCGTGCACCGACCACACATTGATTAGCTGTGGAAAGGGGGAAAAAAATGAATGAATTGTAAACAGCACCATCACTACCCCTGCCCCCAGCACGCAGAGCATCAGTAAATCCTGACCGACATAAATTAATCAACACACACTCATACCACACACACACACACATACGCACATTTAAACACTCACATAGACAGAAAGACAGACAGACAGACAGACACACACATATAAACCAACTCTCTTTCTCTTTCGGCCTCCTCTTCTATTCTCTATTCTCTCTCTGTCTCATCCTTTCTCTCAATCCCATCCTCTTTCTCTCTTCCCTGTCCTTCTCTCTCCTTCCCTCATCTTCTCCCATCTCTCTCTCGTTCTCTCACCCTCTTTCTCTCCTTTCAATGCGCCCACCCACTCTTGCACCCTCTTCCCCTCCGTTCCTTGTCTTTCCTGTCTCACACACTCTCTCTATCCTCTTCTCTCTGCCTCACCCTCTTTCTCTCCTTCCAACCCACCCACCCACTCTCGCACCCTCTCCCTTTCCGGCCCTCCTCTCTCACACACTCTCTCTATCCTCTTCTCTCTGCCCCATTCTCTCCCTCATCACTCTCATTCTCTCTCTCTCTCTCTCTCTGTCATCCTCTCTTTCTTTCTCTTCTCTGTCTCTCACTCTCATACATGCACAGAAAGGAACAAAATATCTGTATTCTGAAAACCTGATCTCTTTCCTTGATCAACCAGAAATGACCCCTTTCTTCTCTTTGTTCATTTTTCTAATCTGGCCCTCGTCACGTCTCGTATTACGCTCAGTCAGACCGGAGCTTTTGTAACTATGTAGAAATGAACCCTCTCTTATTTCCTGTCTCTTATATCTCATAAGCTGTTCAGAGATATCGATTGTTATAGCAGAGTTAGGAAGGGAAGATTAAACTCACCCGAACATTAATAGTTGAGTAGTGGCTGAGTGTTATGACGATTGATAATGTGGCTCACTTCCCATTACTGCTGTGTTAGAAATTTGAGCCTGGTCTTTAGCCTGAGCGCGGTATGGATCAGGCGGGATATAGGGAGAGAGAGAGAGAGAGAGAGAGAGAGAGAGAGAGAGAGAGAGAGAGAGAGAGAGAGAGAGAGAGAGAGAGAGAGAGAGAGTGAGAGTGAGGGAAAAATAGAATGAGAGAGAGGGAGAAGGAGAGAGAAAGGGAGAGACAGAGAGAGAGAGAGAGTGGAA
>OZ007570.1:4487679-4490179 GCA_963931925.1 Onchidella celtica
ATTAACCATTTGGATTAATTTATATGGATAATTACATAAAGCGTATGTACAAGAGTATATTTGGAGTTTTAGAAAACACAGATCCGTTTACATGTTTGCGTTTCAGAAACCTATTCAGAGCCCACATTTCCCTCCATTCTCGTCTGGCTCTGCTCTCGCTTCCATTCCCATGATGTTCCGTCGCTAGCCATCCGGGCAGAATGAAAGCTGTTATTTGATTGGTTGACACTGTTATTGACTTGCCAGACCGGAAGCAATATCCGGAGATCACCGAGGCATTGTGGGAAATGGAAACTGCTTGATTAGATCTGGCTATTTATTTACTTATTCCTTTGTGAGGTCCCCTGGCGTCTCTTCCCCGCTGAGTTTTTGTGTCTGGCTTTTCCAGAAGGTTTTATTTCTTTGTTAAGTTTTTTCCTACACAATTTAAAGTCTTTGTTTGAGACACAGAGAATCAGCTGGGTTTAAAGCAACGGTTCTCAACTACTGGCAGACAATCATCCCCATAGGCTCCAAATTTTCTTTCATCGCCCTGTTCTGTCTCTCTCTCCCTCCCCCACCCCCCCCGCCCCAAAGGATGCATTTCGCAAGAAGACAGACTACACACAAATAATGACCAAAGCTCCCGGCCGCTGCTCCATGAAGTTTTTCAAAGCCTTATTTAATAACAATAGTCGTGTTGATTATTCATTATAACACAGAAAGAATTCTTTATCAAACGCACAAAAAAAAAAAAAAGCCTTGTCTGTCCAGAAACCCATCTATGTGTGCTGTTGAACAACTCAGCGGCTGCCCTGTATTTGCCCCCAAATCGTCCCCCATTCACGTTTTCGCAGCTCTCATTATCGCCCCCTTCATCGCTTTCACCCTCTCATGGCCCGTTTCTTGGTTTTCATCTACCTGAAAATCAAAATCCCCCCCCCCGCCCCCTCTCCACCGGGGACGATACTGCCCACGTTGAGAACTATTGGTTTAAAGTATTAAAAGATTCGTGTATTCGTCCACAACACACCTGAGCCGGCTGGAATAATCGGTCGTTTCAGAAGCTTTTCTGTACCTGTTTGCGTCTGCCTGTTTGTCCGTATATTCGTATTTGTACCACTAAGTGCAATATTAACATCCTATAATTATATGTGTGTAGTTAAGGAAGCGCTGGTAGATTTCTTTGTGAAGATTTGAGAGACTCACATTGACAGTCGCAATTACCGCCCACGGTCACAGTTTGTACTCTGGTATAATAAAGTCTATATTATGTACGCTAGAGGTAAAGATTTTGAAAATGTATTCTTGTATATCTGAAGTATATCTGTTATATTTCATATTTTTCTTCCTGCCTATCCAACAGTTCCTTCAGTATGAAGGTGCTCATGAATAAAAGAGAGATCTAGATCTAGCTCTATTTCTGCTGGAAATTTAGATAATTTTATAAGCGTGTACAAGAGCGTTCAGTTTGCCTGTGAAATAAAAAGATTAATTCCCCAGGATGAAACGAACTAATTATCCCTTGTCTTTTATCATATCCTTCTAGTTTATGAAAATATGAACTCAGTTTTCTCCCAAAACAACATTAAAGTAAAGCTTGATTACTTTTTGTCGTTTTCTCTAGAGGCACAAGTCTTTTCTACACGTTTGTAAACCTCACCTGTCTGTCATTGATCTAGTACCTGGCCACAGTGTATATTGATTATATTTTCTTTTTCCTCTATCGCGTCTCTTTGACCCATTGAGTGCCAACAGCGTATTTACAAATAACCTTCTGTATGTCAGGTGTGAATTTATTTAATACAGTCAGGAATTTTTGGACATTTGATGGGTTTAGCTTTAAAGATTCTTATTAATCTCTCTGAACTGACAGCAATAATCAAATCCAAAACTTAAATAACGAGGACGATGAAAATCATGGCTGTCTGGCTTTGACTTTTTAAGGGTTAATGTCTGGTTGTCTTCTTAGGTATTCGTTGTCTGTCTCAATGTCTGTCATTTAACTCTGTCTCTTTCACTCTATTCTGTTCTTGTCCCGGGGGTAATTTTTCTAATAATCTATCCACAATAGCTATCCTAGACACGGGGAGGAGGAGGGGAGGGGGAAAAAGAAAAGAATGAAAAATTACATGCCTGGGATGATTTAAAATTAAGCGAACATGAACTCTACATGACCTCGGGAGGCTTAACTCTGTAAATCTGCTTACAGACATGCACGTAAATGGCAGTTTCACACGCACACACATGCTATATTTAGAATGAGGACACACGCGTGTGTGGAGTGTAAGAGGGAACATTCGATAATCCTATAAAAAAGTTGTTGTTGTATTTCTTTACGCACTGAAATTATTTGCCAGTTTATCCATTTGTGAAACTGACGTACTGGGTAATTTGATAATGCTGGAGTTCTCTATCATTCAGATTTTTAAAATAAATCGTGTTTTGATATTACACCCCACTCCCATTCAATCAGGCTTAAGAATGGTTTCTTCTGTTTTATGGAACAACAAAAACAAAT
>OZ007570.1:4495179-4540179 GCA_963931925.1 Onchidella celtica
TGAATTATCAGCTTCATCAAGGAAACATATCATTGTAGAAGCTGCGACTGTCTTTGTGACTGGTTGTTTAACGGTTAAATGTAGGATGAGAATGCAGATGAAAGGAGACAGCGATTGCCACTTTGGCAAAACCAGATTTGATCAGGGAAAAACTGGGAGGCGTAGTACTTTACATTATAAACCATTGGTGAACAGTGAAAACAACTCAGTATTTTCTGTATTTGGCTTTGTAAAAGGCTTCACCAATTTTACCAAAAATTCCCAAATTTTGTGACCTTAACCTGCCTCTTAAGTGAGACAAACATTTGCATTTCGTACTAGTTGATATGAGTAGTCTGAGCTTTACTCTTGGCCAGTTGTTTGCCTCACTTTCTCCACTCTATTTGATGGCTGACTTACATTCAAATAGCTGGGTTTTCCCCAAAATCTTGTTTTCTACTGTTGGACTACTTGCCCCTATCATCATTCTTGGAGGATGGAACATCTTAAACTTAAAAAAAAAAGACAAAAAAACAACAAAACAATAACAAAACACCCAAAAACATGACGCTTTTAAGTGGCTGTCCTTGGGGGGGGGGGGGGGGGGAAGTGGTCCAATTACAAAGCCTGATAGAGAAAATACTGAGTTGTGTCCACTGTCCGCCTATAATTGACTATGTTAACTATCAGCATCCCCTGGCAATAGCATGACTAATTTTGGCTTTGATGTAACACCCACGACCCGCATCCGTCCCGCAGAGCAATTTTGGCCGGGCCTTGAGGATGATTGAACATTGCATTACCCAGCCGTCATTGAGCTATAAAAAGCAACAACAGCAACCACAAAATAAAGACATATACAATTCTCCCCTTCCCCACACACACACATAAAGAAATCTTTTCTTTCAAATTCAACATCCAAAATGAATAACAGGTCATTTTTAGAATAGTTTTAATATGAAAAGAAAGTGTCCGATCTCTGCACCCTCACATTTTTTTCAGCCCTGGCCTTGACTGTAATCTATGAAAGGTTGCCACGCCTGGTTGAATGTAATATCATTGACCAAAAGAGTTATAAACATATCTGATGCCTGAAGCCGATAGAAAGACTTCGTAGGTGAATCTGCAGCGTTAACAGAGCAGGGCCAATGATCCCATAATATCACGTCCATCTTTTGAACGCCAGTGAATCACACCGATTGATGAATTGCTTACGGTATTTCCAGTAGCTAACTTGTTGCAAGTCAAACTACGCCCTCCCAACTCCCTTCCCGAAAAGGAAGCCTCAAGTCCAACTAAAACAGCGGCTTTTAATTTCTCCTATATTTAATTATTAAAAAAAAAAAAGATGTCTTGCCATGATTGAGCCCAGTCCATGTAAAGAGACTCAGAAAACTTGGTAGTGGTTGAGAAAAAAAAATCGTTTTAGAACCATCGGGATTTGTTTTTTTTTTCTTTATTTTCACATCAATTTTTGCACATCATGGGAGATCACTTCGAAAAAGCAGTAAAATTGCTCTTCGTGGTGAATGATCTTTGGTTAGCGGGCTGAGTGGGGAATGGACGTGAGATGGGAAGACAGAATAACAGAGATCACTACATCAAAATGCTGGACGACGAGCCAGTTTAAGTGAATGTTAAGGATTAGCGGGACTTCCTTGCGTATCTGTATAATCCGACTTAGATCAGTTCGTGGAAATGCTGCATGTGGCTTCCATTCTATGGAATAGGCGCCAACGGTAAACGGTCTTATAAATCATACAGGCTTTTTAAACTGCAGTTCTACGTGCGTTCCAGGAGAATGATCGTCTTTGGCAGAGATCTGAGACATGTAGCAGGGATGACTAAGCCAATAGGATATTTTACAGAGACGATGGGACTGGCCAGCTTGATGAAAACATCGTGGCAAATGTAAGAATTGCGGGTAATCTGACCGGTTAAAAACAAAAACTCCAAACCCGGTCAAAACAATCATTTTGGAGCCACCCATAAAGCACGTGCGCTCGCAGGCGGAGCAGTAGCAGGGAGGGTAAGGATTAGTCATATGGCGACCTTAATCATTGTTTGTTCTATGTCCATTTTCTGCAAAAAAAACTGAAGATCTTTTACTATGTAGAAGAGATATAACAAATCCACACAGATGTGACTCCAATCTGCCTTGATTCACCGATACAGGAATGGCAAAGCATTATAGTTTGTACACTGGTTCAAATTTAGAAATAAATAACTGTAAATGGAACTTTCTTTCATTTTTATTCAAGAGAGTAGGTCTGGCTGGAGATAAGGCTGTTGTTATTAGCACGTACGCACCCCAAGCGTTTTGCATTAGGGGCGCGTATCATACCTACCTATCCCTAGGTTTAAAAAAATGTGTTGTGACACTTATCAAGCTGTTTCACAGTTCCGATTTATTCTAACTCCTTATCATAATGGCTGTTTACAAAGCCAAATAGAGAAAGTACTTAGTTGTGTTCACTGCTCAGTTGTAGTTTACAGAGTCAACACTACGGTCCCATAACAACAGCGCAATAACTAAAGCCACAAACGTTTAACGCCGAATTTGTCAGTTGTGCAAAAAGTGGAGTTCAAACCAACAAGAACACTGAGGTTGCGATCTGCGTCGTTCTGCTGAGAGTTTCAATTCTTCATTGCAAGTGCGCAGGCTCAGCGGCAGTGCACTGGGAAGGGCGGGGAGGGATGCCCTGCCGTCAACAACACCACAGTTCCGGGTGACTTAAGTGATACAAACCAATGTAATAATGTTGCTGCTCTAGTGTGACCCTGTTTGTTAATTTGCCTGTATGCAACCAAGCTTAGATGTTTTCAAAAAGAAAGTTGTTACAAATACGACGCTCTCCAATTTTTTTTTGCGCTAGAGGTACGCATTTTAAAGCCTCTTGTGACTTCAGAGCTAGAGAGCTCCTCTCTCTCCGAAATACTCCTAACAACAGCCTTAATTAATTATTCTTTCAGATTGCCTTTTAGTTTTCCTCCTGTCTGTTTGTTGTTGTTGAAAGGGTAAAGGGCAGGGTTAAGGATTCGACAAGATTTAGGGTTGAGGATAAGGACGGGGTTAGGGACAGGTACGTACGCGTACACGCCACGAGCGCAAAAAAAAAAAAAAAGTTGGGGGTGCGTACGTACTTAGAACAACAGCCCAGCAATATAAATATGTTGATGCTCTGGTGTGTGAACGTGTTTGTCAATTTGTATGACTGACTGTATGCAGCCAAGCTTGGATGTTTTGAAAATGGGAGAATGGAAAAGTCAAAACTCCCATTGTTCCGTCTCCTTCCATTTTTAAAGGATTCAATTACTGCACACTCTGTTCCCTTGTCGTGTCTACTAGCGCCGTGTGAGGTTTTTCAAGATGTACTCACGTGCACTATTGAGAAATTGCTGGTTTCTTTCAGCGGGTTTTGAAAATAATTGTGGGATGAAATGAAGCGGAAAATGAAGTAGGAAATACACAGTATGAATAATGAGATAAAAATCTAGAATGGTAGAAAAATCTGGCCACAATTGGTGCAACAAAATCGATTTTCCTGATCAACTTTTGCAGCCACCCACAGTTTTGTGTATTTCGTTTGTTGTGTCCGTTACATGTTTTTTTGGTGCTGTGTCAACTTGGCACTGGCGCGCACTCAGCACAGCGTGAGGTGCGCAGGGGGTGAGACAATGCTTGCGGGTTCCCGAGTTAACTGCGCGGTTTTGAGAGGTTTTTGAGCTCCTCGTGTTTGCTGGTGGAAAAAACGAGTGAAGCAAGGAAGAAATAGAGATGGTGAAGGAAGGAGAGATTGAGTAGAAAGAAAGACAGAGAGAGAGAGAGAGGGGGGGGGGAAGTGAGAGCGCGAGCTAGGGAGAGACAATGAGAAAGATAGAGAAAGGGAGACGGGTAGGAAGGGGGGGGGGTGGGGGAGGGGGGGACCTCATTCAGTAAAAGCCTAGAGAGGGAGGTCAAGGGGCAGAAAGAGAAACAGTTTTTTGTCAGGAAATAATAAAATGAATATTGTATTGAATGACAAGGAGGAAGACAATCGTGGGAGGTGAGAAAAAAAGAAGTCGTAAAAACAACAACAACTACATGGCGAAGTTTTTTTTTGCGCTAGGGGAACGTATTCTAAAGCCATTTGTGACTCCAGGGCTAGAGAGCTCCTCCCGAAATACTCCTAGCCACAGCCTTAATTCATTATTCTTTCAGATTTCCTTTTTGTTTCCCTCCTGTGTTCTGGCTGAAAGGGGAGGGGGGGGGGCAGGGTTGGGGATTCGATAAGATTTAGGGTTGAGGATAAGGATGGGGTTAGGGATAGGTAGGTATGATACGCGCCCCTAATGCAAAACGCTTGGGGTGCGTACGTGCTAATAACAACAGCCTTATCTCCAGCCAGACCTACTCTCTTGAATAAAAATGAAAGAAAGTTCCATTTACAGTTATTTATTTCTAAATTTGAACCAGTGTACAAACTATAATGCTTTGCCATTCCTGTATCGGTGAATCAAGGCAGATTGGAGTCACATCTCTTAGAAAATTTGTCAAAATGAAGTCTCCGAGGACATGCGCCCGCCTCTTCTCATAAAGTGATTATATCAGAAACAAATTAAAAGGTGCTTTTTTTTGGGAGGAGGGGGGAGGGAGGGGGTAAATGGTGAGGGGTGAAAGTGGGTGTGTGGAGGCTGAGGATTGAGGGAAGAGAAAAAGGACGGGAGAGGGGAGGTGGTGGCAAGATCCGTCCTCAGGTTGACAAGGTCTTGATCATGCACGACAAAAAAATGATCTTCAGTGGCATGGGATATGAAAATCAATGGCCGCATGCCGGTGCAGGAGCTCTCAAGTTGACAAATATTTGCTCTCTGGCTCTCTCTTCGATCTTTTCCTTTCAAGCTCTTAGACATGGTCAGCGGGATTAGGTAAACCGGTTAGTCAAAATAAAATCCCAAGAACAAACTGGTTGCTTTTGCTACGAAAATTGTGGTTACGATCGAACCGCTAAAAAAATATTATTTTAATCGTTTATCATCTCGCGGAAAAAGGAGAAGTAAAATGAATAACATCGAAAATGGAGGATGGCGAAAAGAGTCCTGAAAATTTCGATATTTTGTATGTAGCTCCTTAGGGGTGATTGTGGAAGCAATAGTGCAACTTGTAGCAGGGCCTTTGGTCCTGTTAGTGTCAAGTAAGGACAGGAATACTGTAGCTTGTAGTAAGGCTGTGTAACTGTCTCAGCCGACTGTCAGCCACATTTTAATAATAAATCTACGGCTTTTGCACGTTTCCGAAGAGAGCACTAGTTCTGCATATCCATGGAAGAATTATTTTATGACATGGACCCGAGGCGGATTTTGCTATTTCTGAAAGAGGTCGAACTCTACAAGTTGATTTAACAGACATTTATGATATTTGCACAATTCATATAGACATACTTTACAGTACGGGCCTTTTCCCGTCAGATTTTTAATACGGGCCTTTTCCCGTTAGGTCTTTAACTTTACTTTTATTTGATCTTATCTGTAGGCAACTGCGGGCTGAAAGCTAGCTCAAAGCGAGAGAACGAAAAAACAGTGAAAGGCGCAAAGTGGCCGTTATTGTGCCGACGCACCGTTAAGCCCAAACTCAAACTCTGTCTGTGTCAATCACTTATATGTATAGCCAGAATGTGGCAAAAAGAAAAAGTTGTATGTAACAAAGCCTCGCTTAAGAAATAATACAGAAACGATACAATAAAACTCAAAGTTTTGACTGCTTCAAGCCATGCCCCGACCCCACAGATTGTCTGTGGTTTTATAAAATAATTTGTCAATCACTAATTATATGTATGGAATTTAAACCAATAGTTTTTTTTCCACTCGCCTTTTCTCTAAAGTGACATTTAAACATTCTACAATGAATTTTTTTTTAACTGTGTCAAAATTTGAAATATGCTCCTAGGGGAAAATTAGCTAATAGCAGATTTGAAAACAAGAATTGTAGAAATACGAAGGACGTTCGAGATGGATTATTACAAACTTCATGCTTGGTGCTCGCAGTCCAGCACCAGTCAAAGCGTGACATTCAGAATCTCTACACTGTCTGGTCCGAGGAACCCTCTTATCATGAGTCACTGCGGTGTTTATTATTATTTTTCTTCTTCCGCGTTCCTTGTAGTAACAAAAGAAGGAATGTTCTAGAATCTAGATGTTCCAGAGATTAGTCTGGGCATGTCGGGGAGAGTCATCGCATGAACTGTCTTGGTCGAGTTGTTGAAAGTTGTAAGGCGATCAAGGCAGTTCTCTCCCTTGATTTCCTGTCACTCTTCAGGCTAAGACGATTACCAAAGGTGGCTTAAGGTTGTCCATGAGGAGACTGACAAATGTTGATGGATTGTAGGAGAGTTGTAATACGTGCAGGATAGTTGTAATACGCTGGAGACTTTTTCTCTTTGTTCTTGATACAAGTTACAGTATATATCCTTGGAATAAGTACTGACTCCAACTGGTTGGATCGTTTCTGTGTCAAAATTGGGCAAAAAGAAAAAAGGTTGTATGTAGCGAAATCCTGCGTGAGAAATAAAACCCAAACGATACAAAGCAAACTAAAGAGGCGACAGAAATTTATTTCTCACACAGGGTTTCGCTACATACAACCTTTTTCTTTTTGCCCAATTTTGACATTGCTTATAGCCCTGTGCTTTTTATGATATTTTGTCAATTGGATCATTTCTGTGAACACAGACCTGACGTTATTTGCAGGATCGTTGTTACTCATACATATGCCCCCCCCCCCCATTAAGTTTTGCTTCAGGAGTACGTATTTTAAAGCCTTTTGTGACTCCAGAGCCAGAGAGCTCCCCCCCCCCCCTCCCCCGAAATAACCTTAACAACAGCCTTAAAACTTTCTTTTAGATTTCCTTTTTTTTTTTTTGTTGGTTGAAAGGATAAGAGGTCAAGGTTAGGGATTCGATTAGATTTAGGGTTGAGGATAAGGACAGGGCTAGGGATAGGTACGTATACGACCCTGAGGCAAAACCCTAGGGGCACCTACATACAAGTAACAACAGCCCATCAGCAAAAGTGTCTTTTCCTTTGTTTTTCGCTACCCATCTAAATGGCATATCAGCCGCCACCTGCTAGTGCCATAGTGTAAACCTTACATTGTTGTTAGAAATAGTTAGAACAAAAGTTCAAATATATATAGGCCCTGCAAGAAATGTAGGAATTTAGTAACAATCTTTAAAGATTGACGAATAAAAGTACATGTACATAATATGTTTTAGAATCGGGAAGTGCTAAAATAGGACACGCCGACGATCCACTACGAACAATTTCGTAGCTCACACTTCGAGAAACACTGATTTAAAATAGTGTTTCATTTTTTCGTTCACTATCCTTCTGAGAATTCGTCCAACCGACAGTGTGTTTGTCTGTCTGTCCCTGTCTCTACCTATCATTATATCTTGTTACATCCATCTGTCTGTTCTAGTTTTCTGCTCATTTGCCCATCCCAGGATCAGCAACACAATGACAGCGTGTAACTAGTGGGTATGAGTTTTTGCTTGAAATGGTAATGAAACGCAGAGACGAATAGAAATGACCTGAATGGAGCCCCAGCCAGAAAAGATGTTTCTGGAAGACAATCAGAGTGTGCACCACTCGTTGTTTCTGCCACACGCTCACGGGCACGAAGTTAACAGGGGGAAATGACTCATCACTTCCGTTTCATCAAGCACTCGCAGATTTATTGTCCTCCAGAAGCCACGGCTTTTGGCAATTTTTTCCCTCCTCTTTTTGCTTACGTTTCTCTAAGAAAGTTTGTCATGGGCGCAAAAAGCAAACTGTGACCGTTTCTTCGTGCACTTCGCCGTCTAAGAATATTGCATTTCTTTTTTGCTATTGAGATGGAATTGCCCGCAAAAAGTGCAAACATTTAGGAAAAAAGGATGGAAAAGAAAGTCTAACTTTTTGATGATCTTTGCACACGAAAGTTTGTGTGGTTGAACTTGCAAAAGGAGAAAAAAAATTGGCACTGAGCTTTTTGATGTAAATCTTCGTTTGTGTGTGAAGGCAACGTTGAGCTGCTAATATTTGACTCATGAATTTTTGTCGTAAATGTTTGATCTATTCTAACGTTGGCCCTGTATAATCTTGAACTTTCTACTATCTCGTTGTGCTTTTCAGAACTCGGCCCTATTTGTTCCAACGCCACTTTTTCCACAACTGAGGAATTCGACGCTAAACGTTTGCGGCTTTAGTATTGTGATATTGAGTTAGAATGGAGCGAAAATGTGAAACAGCTTGATAAGTGCCACAACGCATTTTGAACAAGGGTCAAAGTGTGCATTTAATATACCCCTTATACCATAATGAAAGATCTCCAGTTTTTCAGAAAATGGGGATAAAACAAACGAAACCTGAGGTCGCGAGAAAACCAAATTCAAACCATTGACAAAAATGGCACATTTTGAAAGATAACGTTCTTCCGTAAAGGTTGCATTGACGTCGTCTGAAAATAACTGGAACCTCAATAATCATCCATTTTACAGCGTTCACAGTCAAAGAATTAATAGTAACAATGGCAGTTTGTCATGGGCGCAAGTTTGTCATACACCCTTCTGTGTATCAAGTACGCAATTTCTGACGTCGCAGTCAATAAATACGTCACGCTGTTTAGATACCCTTCTGATGCGCTGACGGGCGTGCTGCGCTTCGAAAATCCAACTCTAGATTCGCAGCTAAGTGCTCGTATTGTTTTACATTCTACAATTTTTTATTTTTTTTATTTATTCACTTGTTTTATTGGTTCATTTCCCACCTTGTTGCATTTTTTTCCCCGACAAAGGTAAACATACATATTATTTGTCTTCTCTTTTCCTTCGCGTTTTACTGTATCGTTTCCGTATTATTTCCTACGTGAGACTTTGCTACATACAACCTTTTATTTTTGCAGTATTTTGTCATAGCAGATTTCATATCAAAATGAGGAAACGATATTCTGACATTCTCAGCACCGTGCACGCGTGGACTTGCTCACTACACGTGCATACATGCATACACACCCAGATACACACGCAATCAGTGGATACAACTTCCAGTCCGTGCTACTCTCTTCTTCAAGTCCTTCCAGAGGCCTACTCTGCACGCAACATTCCTGCAGATTGAAGTGTCAGGAATTGAAGCAAATCTCTGAATTAACGATCCAGTTTCATGTCCTGTGGGAGTACAATTTCCTCTGAGGGTTGTATTACCCAGGGCTGGTCGTACTACAAGAACTAGCTTTTCAAGGTGCAGTGGGAAATGTTTTGAACGAGTTGGAGAGGTAGTTCGATGAAAAGAGTGTGTTATGCGCTATTATGTTCAGTTGTTAGGTGCTCGATGGTGCTGAAGTGACAGAGCACTGTTGGTAGTATGAGTGTTCGTGCATACGTGTGTGTAAAATTTGTTTCTATAATTTATGCTCGATAATATAAGAACAGTAGACTGTAAGCTGGGTTTGGTTTTCCTTTTCCTTTGCCTTCTTATTGCATTTTTGCTGTATTATTTGCTACTCGAAGCTTTGCTAATTACACCGTTGTTTTTTTTTTTTTTTTGTGGACACATTTTGATTTTGCTTCAAGCGTTGCTGCAGCCCCACAGATATGCTGTTTTTTTAAAACAATATTTTAATTCTGTGTATGATTGCTGTGTCATGTGTGTGCACCATCAGTTTTACAGACTCAGAACTTCCTGAAGTCGTTCCCATACTCCGTCTATTTCTGTCAGTCTTTTCGAAAATATATCTGTATGCCATGGTATATTATTGATTCGTATTTCAGTCTGCTATTCTGTCTATGATATCTATATCCCTGGCGACTTCAGTGACATTTTGTCTGGTTTTCTGTCAGAGAATCTATCTTTCTCTGTCCGTCTGTACCCTTCCCTTCCCTTCCCTCCGCGCTTTCTTTGCCTCTCCGACCCATCAGAAGATATTGAACTCCTTCACGTCTATGAAGGTTCAAATTTCACCCAGGCATCATTGAAAACAAGGAGACGTAAAGAATCCCACCTCTTCAGTCTCGCGTCCAATTAAAACATTCTGGACGTTTCTCTCCGCGACCCTGTGTCAACAGTTGTCCTTTCTTCCTCCAAGAGTTATCGCCCATTGATTAATAATGAAACGCCGCCGCCAGAGGGCGCCCAGGAGCGAATCAACAGGCAGAACCAAGCGGAAAAAATATGTTTGATGAAACATCCTCTCGGTCTCGGCGAACTGGCGGACTGGGAAAAAAGATCCATTTGGAGGAGGAGATTAGGAGGGCTTAATTACCCTCACACAGCGTGACACAAATAGGGTTGAAATGAGGATATGGTGTTTTTTGACATTGTTGTATGGAAAGAAAACTTTACGAGATAAAGGATCATTTTTTTCATCTTTTCCGAGCTTGATTCATTTACTTTGTAGGTCAGCGTAGCCAGGTAGAAAACCCCTTTCTGTGTCTCTCTGTTTATCTTCCCGTCTTAGGTGAAATTCTATGTGAAACGTCACAGAACTGGAGAAATTGCAGAAAGTGACCAAATTAAGAAAATAAAATCTAGTGGAAGTAAAATAATTGGTTCTTTGTTGTACCAGCCCGAATGTCATACCCCAACCAACAACCCAACGTAGATTTCCGTACGATTAGCAAGATTACCATAGTGGCGGTTTCCTTACATCAAACCGACGTCGGCGCAATGTCGTAATCCCCGAATTTGCGTAGAATTACTGTCATTCCTATCTGCAAACATGACGTCAATTCTACGGGTCAGATTTCCGCAGGGTCACTGACTGAGACCTTGTCTATCATGGCAGACCACACTTGTTAGACTGGATACAGTTACTACAGTGGTTAGAATGTCCCTACCCCTCTCATAAAGATTAATAAAACGCCTGTTCAGTAACACCAGCACAATACCAAACTCTTGTTTTATTCATCACCAAAAATTATACTGTTTTTCGGTGTAAACAACACGAACACCCTACTTATCATAATATGCCACTTTACTTCCTGATAAAGCGTGGGAGAATTATTTTATAATTATATAATCGCTGGCTTTGTCATGGAAGCCCACAAGTATGTCCGCAAAACTACAGATGACAACTCATTTTTTTTTACCAAATAAACCGTGAACTCCTTTTTGAATTCTCTCTCTCTCTCTCTCTCTCTCTCTCTCTCTCTCTCTCCCCTCCCCCTCCCCAATTTGTTAAAAGGAGCGCAATAGCCCAGTTGTTTAAAATACCAATGGACATGTATTTCATGTAAGGAATACATAGGTGAAACATTTTGACCCCGCTGCTGTAAAATTTTGTCTTCACCCCCCCCCCCCCAAACTTGTATGGTCTCATGATAGGGCCAGGGCTTTGAGATATCGCGGACAGGAAGACAAACAGACAGACAAATAAAAACAACGCCGCTTTGAGCGGATTCCTCTGTGTAAATATTGCTGAAAAACAAATCTGATTTACCAGTGAAGCCATGTTGATCCAGACATAGAAATATATGAATTTTGTGCACATTCCTTCACGCTTGAGTTTTTAAACTAATCTCGCCCCTTGAGTAGTTTCCTTCTGTCAGCAAACTTGGATGAAGGTACAAATGTCGCAGAAAGCCAAAGTGCTCATTCTGTACTTGTCACATAGAGGGGCATTGTCATATTGTTGTATGCGACATTTTGCCGATTTTGAGGTTTTATCGTGAAAGTGGTTCTCTCACTCCTAATTTCATTATGTATAAGTGCCGTCATTCTATTCGGTTAAAAACTTTTCGAGAAATGCGTTTGAGACGTTATGTTTTATGCGTTTTAGCCCTTTGCGGACCAAACTGCAATCCTCATTTTCTCGTAAAGGCAAAAATGCTCATGCAACAATATGGCAAATACTCGATGACATAGAGTTTTCTGAATAAATTTGTGCGATTTCACGAAAGGGCCAGCCATATTTCTGTGGTATTCGTTGGTTTTTCCAAGACTAGACAGGGAACTCTGAAGACAAGAAGATGTCCGTTGTCTTGCCTTGGGCAGGTCAACATGTGGCTGATAAAATAGCCAACAGCCCCTGGGTTGGGTTCTGAGTGGACCAGGGGACACTGTGGAAGACACTGACAGTGGGCCGGTGGAGGAAAAGGGGTGGAGGGTCAACAGGGGTGTGCCATGTGGTCGGGCTGACATTTACCGGAGAGACTTAGAGACAAGGATAATGAAAAAGATTGGACATAAATCTGTTTGTTTTCTACAGTAAAAGCCTATACTAATTATGGACAGAACGAACCAGAATAAAGCGGAGACTGTGTATAGACCTCTCTATTTCGAGCATCACTATTTTGGGTATTTGGAACTCATACCAACCAGAGGTATACACAGACTTATCGATAAAGAGTTAACATTTCCGTGGTTTTCGGTCCAAGGAAGAAATAGTTGAAATTGTTTGGGCAGATATTTATAGAGATATACTCACAGACATCAGTGCTGCTTCGGAGGTTTGGGCAAGTGACCATTAGTATTGGTAATTAAAAGAAAAGAAGAAACCACCACCACCATCACCACCACCACCACCACCACCACCACCATCACCACCACTACCACCACCACCATTACCACCATCATCATCGCCACCAATACCACCACGCTACCACCATCACCATCACCATCACCACCATCTCCACCACCACCACTACCACCATCCCATCAATGCCACCATCACCACGCCACCACCATCACCACCACCATCACCGTCACCATCACCATCATCACCGCCACCATCACCACGCCACCACCATCACCATCACCATCACCATCACCATCATCATCATCACCACCACCACCACCACCACCACTCCCACAACCACCACCACCACCACCACCATCACCACCACCATCACCAGGCCACCACTATCATCACCATCACTACCATCACCGCCACCATCACCGTCACCATCACCGTCACCATCACCGCCATCACCACCCCCCCCCCCACAACCACCACCACCATCACCACCAACACTACCACCACCACCACCACCATCACCACCATCACCACCAAAAACAAAACAACAACAACAATTTTTTCTTCTCCCGCGCCATCATACACCCAGCCTTATGAAAACCCGTCACCTATCAATGTTGATAAAACAGCAAAAATTACACAATAACAAACCATTATATTCTTAAAACTATGAAGATCAAACAGGCGTCAAGATTCCCTGAAAGACGGACACAAGGCTCGAATTCTCAAAAGTAAGTACCTCTGAGAGATAAGGCTAAACAGATCAGTCACAACTACTTTTTGTTTGGAGAATACACTGACATTTTGAAAGCCAGGAATGGCAATTCGATCATATCACGAAAAGAAAATAAAGTATCATTTACTTTAAGTGTGCCATCAGCAGAACTGAGAAATCACTCATGCTATGTCAAGAAAGATTACCGTGCAGTGAGAGTTTAACCTTAAAGATTCTAAGGAAAAAAAAGAGAAAAATTTCTTGAAGAGGAAAAAGAAACTTCAATATTAATTGGATTTAAGGCATGACGGGATCCAAATATTTCTCACATTACACAATATAATTTCAAGTGGATGTTGTGATCGCGCTTGAGAGCCTTAATGGAACTTGAGTTAGATTCTAGTTGAACGTTTAACCCTGGGGCTTGAAAACTTGCAGTTTCATTGGCTGTCCTCAATTTCTCCCCCCTCCCCGGGCTCACCGAGAGAGATGTCACCCTGCGAGTTTTTATAATTGAGAATGACTCACGCTGTGACTTGAGAAGGAGGGGGGGGGCGGAGGGGTGGACCCGAGCGAGTTTAACTGTTGATTAGAGAGCGCGTGCCAGTGTCAGCTCGAGCGTGAGTGTGTATGGCACCCTTGGGGCCGGGCTCCTGGCTGGGTAGAGGGGAAATCATATTTGTTCCGGAGTTTTTGAGGTTAGCCTGAGACAAGAAGGCTAAAAGAAAAAACAGAAGCTTGGAAGCAACAAAACAAAAGCACCATGGAAGACAGTAGTGACAACTCCCCGAGGAAGGAACCCGCAAAACGGCCCTGATGTCATGACAGAGGAAAGGCTGGCTGTTGTCTGAAAATTTCACAATCAATTTCGTCTTCAGTCTATTTTTTTTTTCCAAACAAAACAGAATAATTAATATAAAAAATCTAATCTTTAAGAACGCTGAAATGGACGCAAGGGTAAAGGTCCCGCTGACTATTTACTCGGGTATAAACTCAGTGGTAACGCCTGTGTAATTTAGGGGAAATCATATTTCACCCATGGTTGTGTCTCATTGAGGATCTAGCCTGAATATCTGAACTGATTGTTTATCCGATATGTCGCTATTGGTTATAATAAGAGTTTTTCTTTATTTCTTTTTTATTATTTCTCTCTCTTTCTTCCGTTCTTTCTTTCTTTTCTCTTTCTTTCTTTCTCTTTCTCTTTCTGTCTTTTCGCTTCCATGTCATGTTAACCTATGGTGCCAGTATAATAGTATGATTATTGTTTTGTTTCTACCAGCTAAGTATGTGAGGTTGTGTTTTTCATAACGTATGTGTTATGGGCGGCTCTTCCGTCTCCTTGGCTTCGAAAAGAGTGCCGCCTTGCCGCTCTCTCCTTCCTCCTGCACCTCACACCCCCACCCCTAAGAAATTCATATCCATCTTAAATGACAGCCACCATCCCCTGTTTCATCAAATTTCTAGATCAACCAAGAGCAACAGAATAATACACATGAAAACAAACAGGGAAAGCTACAGAAGATCATTTTTGCCTTCCGCAATTTACCTCAACAAGGCATTTTAACTAGTTGTGTGTCACATTTCATGAAGGTTCTTTACCATGTCACTTCATGTATGCCTGTTATTTTATTGAGTTTGTTTATATAATGATACGTAAGATATGTGTGCCACGTGTGTGCTGTTAAACACTATGTGAAAGAGAATTTCTATTTTGGGATAATAAAGTGATTCTGATATTATCTTATCTAATCTTACCGTATCTTATCTATCGTACCTTATCTTATCTTATCCATTTACCGCATCTTATCTTACGAGTATCTTACCATATCTTATCTGACCGTATCTTATTTTATCTGACCGTATCTTATCTTATTTTACCGTATCTTATCTTATAAAAAAAAGGCTGCTGTTCGGGGACCGTGGTATTTCACAGTGTCACGATCATAACATAATTTGCCTAAGTCATGTTTTGGTGCATTTTGGAAATCAAAGAAAAGTGGTCACTTCGAATATCGTTGCAGCTGTTGTTAGGGGGGCATAGTGTCTTACATAGAAAGCTATAGCTGAACTCAGTATTTTCTCTGGTTGGCTTTGCCATTAGTCTACGCTCCAATAACAATAGTCCAAATGGTGGTTTAGGTGGATGTGGGTTTTCGTTTAAAAACTCGTAAGTCAACGAAACAAAACAATGTAACTGTTGAATGATGCAACGAGACTGTCTGATGAAGGTGAGCATTAAAAATTTCATCTCAAAACACTGAAAAAAATTGACCAAGGCAATTGTCTTATGAGCGTGACGATAGTAAATTACAGTTGAACAGCTTAAACAACTCAGTATTTTTTCTGTTCGGCTTTGTAATTAGATTACAACAGCCAAAACAAAGAAAAGAAAAAGGTATGAATGATTGATAGTAAAAAATATTACAACAAAAACTGGAAAAAGTAAAAGTTCTGAGTTGTGCAGCGATTTAAGTACAAAAATACAACATCGTCAGATAAGTGGTTTTGTTTTTTGTAATAAAGTATTTTTAGAGACATTCTTGTGACGAAGCATTCTGCAGGTAATTGTTGCAGGTGCATTTTGGCATTATCTGGTTATGGCACGTGTTTTCAGCACTCACTCTCTCTCTCTCTATCACACACAGACAAATAGACATATTATATATAATCTACTCACAAGCTTGTGAATACAAAAGAAAAGCATTTTATCACGGCAGAATGATGGAGGTTAACCAAGGGAGATAAGAGCCACGGGAAGAAACTGACTTTCACATTAAGAGAGAAGGAAAAAAACCCACAGACTGCAGCCACAGTGACGAGGACAGGAACATTGCAACAATGATCAAAGTACAGCTGTACCCAACACTAGTTTGTCTGATTGATATCGACAATCTACAATCATCAAGTAATCGCTCACAGTGTAATGCTGTCACATTCATTTTCAGACATACCTACACTTGCAGATTTATATAACGCCTTAGCAGTTACGTCTGAGGGGCGGAGGTGTTGGGTGAGGGGTTAGGGGGGAAATAACGACCGTCCTTGGCATGTTTACTAGTATGCTGTACTAAAGGCAGCGCCGATGCCCTTGTCGTACACTCGCCCCCCCCCCTCCACCTCATGTTTAAACACTCACACACTGTAACGACTATAATATTACATCACCGCATCCCTCAAGCACATGCAAATACTCGCTTTTTTTTTATCCATTCCCTTTTTTTCCACAGACACACAGGATGACCAACACAAATGCAAGCGCTTATAACACGCAATTTCAAACACACACACACACTTACATATTCACACACACACACATGTATACAAAACTACACAACACAACAACAAAACACACACACACACACAGCTAACACGTCATGTGGCCTAGAAACGCTTTCAACGAGTTAAAAACTAGCCAAAATGAGACAAGACAATGTCACGTGACGAGCCAAGCTTGGCCGGGGACGAGAAAGGAGAAAAAAGCCGTTCATCAAGACGCGGTCGACAGAGAGACCTGAGTCCATATAATACTGGAAAAACTGGCCCTTAATTTGATTGTGTTCTTTTAGCGCCTTCTGCCGTTGTCAGGGGCCCCGGGGCCCCGGGGTCCCCGCCCCACCCTTCCCCTTCCCTTGTTCTCCCTTTCTATGGCCCTGGCCTTTCCAGTGCAGAAATTGGTTTTTATTAACTTTGTAGAGGGAGGATTCATTGAGGACAGTGGGTGGGGTGGTGATGGAGGGAATGTTGTGTACGTGATGTTTGAATGAAAGAGGGTGGGTGGAGAGAGAGAGAGAGAGAGAGAGAGAGAGAGAGAAGGAGGGAGAGAGAGAGAGAGAGAGAAACAGAGAGAGTGATAGGGGAGAGATAGAGAGCAGAAGAGGGAGAGAGAATTAGAAGAGGAGTGTAAGAGGGGAAAAAAGAGGTAGAGATGGAGAAAAGGAGTGATAGTGCCAGAGGGAGTGAGAGAGAGGAAAGGGGAGAGAGAAGATTTTCAGAGGGAGAGTGAGACTAGGAGGAAGACAGAAGACGAGAGAGGAAGGAGGCGGGGGAGAGAGAGAGAGAGAGAGAGAGAGAGAGAGAGAGAGAGAGAAGGAGGAAGAGAGAAAGAGAGAGAGTGGGAGAGAAGATTTGTTAGATATGCGGAATACACGGTTAAAGCAACAATTATTGTGGCCAGATGTTAAAATCTTGCTGCTCGTGCCTCCACTACTGCCACAACTGACACCCACTCCTTCAATGCTACATCACAGCTATCGTCTCAGCCATCATTATCTCAAGTAAAAACCACAACTACAACTATCACTGCCGCAGGGGCTACAGATAACGCCACTTTCACTTGTATCTCTGTTTCAACCACTACCACTACCTCCACTATAACCACCACCACCCCGCCACTCTGGCCACTATGGTTTCCGTCACCATCATTTTATCTGCCACAATTTTCACCACCATCATCATCATCACTACTTCACCCATAACTGCGACCATTACCACCACTACGACCACCACCACTACCACTACTACCGCCATTACTATCACCACCATCAACTACACCATCACCATGACCTCCACCGTCACTACCACCACCAGCACCATCGTTGATACCATCACCATCACAGCTACAACAGCCACCACCCCTAGCACCATTATCTACAGCATCATCACCATCACCGACGCTATCATTATTGCCACCATCACTACCACCATCCTCACTTCAACCGCCACCATCACCAGCACCACCACTACCACCATCTTTACTTCAATCACCACCAGCACCACCACTACCACCACTATCACTACTACTACCACCACTATCAGCAACAAGTCTCCGGCCTCCATCACTGTCAAACTGCCCTAGAACTGACAACTCCAAGCCAGAGCGACCCAGCCAGGTTGATAACCTCCCCCCCCCCCTCTCCGCCACCCCTCATACTCTCCACCCATCTCCCCCCCCCCCCCCCCCCCCAGATCGATCAATCCCCACGTCTCTTTGATTCAGTCCACATCAGACAAACCACGTAACTCTCGTGTTGTCTTACCCCCGATTTATCTCCACTTAGTTGTGATATTCCTTTTTGTTGTCCTTGCTATTATTTCCCCCTCTCTTTCTAAGCTTTTACTTCCCATTTTGTAATTTTACTTCGCCTATTTTTGTTATCTTCAAGGTATTTTAATTGACTGAAAAACAAATAATGTCTTTCCCTTTCCCCGCCTTGCAATCAATAGCTATTGTTTCCTCTTTTATGCTTCTCTCTCTCTCTCTCTCTCTCTCTCTCGATAGTCTCAAAAAGTTCTCTGGACACACATGCAAGGAAATAGTCTATGACACCAGATTAAAAAAAATTAAAAAAACAAGAAATTTGATTTCTCTCAGGAGTACAGAAAAGAAGACAAGTAGACTGGAAAACACAGGCGATTTACTAATAATGAGAAATGTAACACCAGTGACGGACATAACATTAGAACCGGGTGGGGGTTATTGACGTAAAGGCTGACAGGAGAATTGGTATAATGGGAGTTGGGGGAGGGCACGAGCATGCTAAACAATTCGGACACACAACTTAACACAAGATATATTAATAAACAACAACAACAACAACAACATCAACACGCCATTCAAGTTGTTCTTAACAAACATTGTTTCCTGAAAATAATGTTTACATATTTTCTGTTGTGGAGTACTCAGGATGTTAAGTCTTCGTCAGACAAGTGTTTACTCGCTCCACCCGACAGGGACCATGTTGGTCTAGAGGCAAGATGGCCCGGTGGCTGCAGGCATGTTGGAATTTTCTTGGGGAAAACATTCCTGTCCCTGATCTTATGGTAGGTAGGATCGAGCACCTAGTCTTCTCGAATAAGGACGAAAAACTGGGAGGGCCCATGTGAAAGTTGGGAACGTTAAATATACTTGGGAGTTGAAAGTCGAGAAAAGCAGGCCAAACAAGGCCACTGCCGCGGCAAAATTCCAAAAAAGCTAGTCCCTACCACTACAACACACAGAAACAGGAACAAGGAAACTAAAAATAAGAAAAATGAGGTGTAGATAACCAGAGCAGCGAAACCTCCTAAAATAAAGACCTAAACACCTGACGTTACTCAAATACTGTCCCCAAATAACACTTAACGTTAACCGTTAACCTTACCCCAGCTCAGCTGTAAATTCATTAGCGCTTCTAGCAGGGTCTCCTTCTGTTCTATCGTTCATTTATATTCTCTTACTTTTTCCTGGCACTTTCTGTGATTATTATCATGTCGAAACGCTGTCTTCAAGCTCAAATTGTCGTACAACACTAAACAGCCCAGAAGATACATCAGGCATGACCCGGATCTCATTTTCCTAAACTCGCCAGGCGTGGGAAAGAGTAACGTCGAGTAATAATATTCCATCCTGTTTCCACATTATGTTTTTCTTTTACTCCTCACATCCAGAGAAAACCCGTTGTTCTCCGTGTGAAACTGACACAAAAAAATGACGTGTCACCAAGGGGGACAACATCCATTAACGCAGAAAAAAAAAAGAAATCGCCAAAAACGAAAAAAAACAAACCCCGAAGTCAGTGCTTGTTTTTAAGTTATAGATTTTTGGCCAGCGCCATTGATGTTGTTGAAGTGGTCTGGTGACAAACTTAACACTATCTGGGCGGCGGAGAAGAAAAAGGCAGCGAGCTGTTACATTAGAGGTCTCAAACCGAACAAAACGTCCAGGCAGTTGGGAGCCTGTTACACTGTGTATTGATCATATCTTAATGTGTTGGTTTTGATCTTTTTGACATTTTGTACACTGGTGCTGGGAAATCGATGGCAGAAGCCAAAATGTATTAAATGGTTAAAGTGACCTAAAGGCGAATGCGGAAATGAATAATGAAGAGAATGGTAACAAAAAAAAAATGATAACCAAGCAAACCGGTGCAGCGAGACGAGTAGATCACATCATTGCATGATGAAGCCGTTCACTCACCCGTCCATCCATCCATCCAACCAGCTACCCAACCAAACCATCAACCCACCTACCCAACCAACTGACAGACTGACCGACCGACGGACAGATCCACTGACCAACCCACACACCGACAGAATCTCCCACCCAACCGACCGACCGACCAACCAACCAACCAACCAACCAACCAACCGACCGACCGACCGACCGACCAACCAACCAACCAACCAACCAACCAACCAACCAACCAACCAACCAACCAACCAAACAACCAACCAACCAAAAAACCAACCAACCAACCAACCAACCAACCAACCAACCAACCAACCAACCAACCAACCAACCAACCAACCAACCAACTCCATTTATCACGGATATCCTCACCATCACCACACTATAACTACAACCACATCTTCTACCATCGCCACCATCCTTTTTATCACCCGTGTCGTCACCGGCATCCTCATAGACCACGACTTTCTACTATTTCTGTTTATAATAACACAGATACAAACTCCTTCAAAAATTCAAACCGTACTTTTCTAGTAACACAAGATCATTCCAAACCAAATGACTATACAGGTATAAGAACAGTGAAATCGAGAGGTATTTTCCATATTGTTGTATGCGACATTTTGCCGATTTTGCGGGTTTGTCCTAAAGGTGGTTCTCTCACTCCTAATTTCATTATATATAAGTGTTGTTCCGATTGGTTAAACAACTTTTCGAGATATACGTTTGTGACGTTATGCTTTATGCGTTTTAGACCTTTGGCCCACCAAACTTCATCCCTCATTTTCTCGTATAGGCAAAATTGCACACAAAACAATATTATGGCAAATACCCGACGAAATACAAACACTATCAAGAATCTTTGTCCTTTCCATGCATCAATGTCACCTTTCCAACATCGGGACGCTTTTTAAGCTTTGAACTTTTAGGCAGGGACAAATAATCTCCCCTCGGGGACAATGGTTAGGTACACTGATGTATGATGAAAGGGAAACGTTCATACCTTTGCAGGGCCGTAGAGATTTCCCTGAAGTCTCATAATGGGAACAGACTGCCTGCTCAGTTGCATGCCCTGTAGGTCTTTTGCATGCAAGTCTTGCAAACATTTGCAGTAGCAAGAACTCTGTAGGCGATGATCAGGCCGATATCATTACAAAAATGCTCTCTCCAGTTCCCTACAGGTGAGATATATATTTCATGCGGCACGAAGCTAAAGGTGTATTGTACTAGAAGATCAAAGCAAACGCTCACCTTTGTAAGACTTCTGATTGTTCATTGACAATGTTTGACATCTGATCTATTTGGAGCCTGACTGGCTGGAGATGACTTCAGGAAAGAGATGTATGACATCACGAGTTCTGTAAACACAATACGAAATCTTTAAAGCAGATTAAAAAAAAAATTGTTGTCGAATAACGTTGACCAGGGCCGGATTACCATTTTGTAGGGCTCTGAGCCACAGATACTGTGAGACTCCCAGTAATAAAAGACAAAAGCATGAATTTCGGATTTTTTTCATCCGTTTATTCAACTTTTCTAACATAATGTCAAGGTTAGGCAGACATAGATGGATGCAAGTGTAACACAATAAAAAGAGAAGAGATATTAATAATTTCACCTAATCGAGGACACATTCGTCTAGAAGCAAGGTGCTCGCCTCTCATGCCGAAAGTAGGCTACCGGGTTCGATTCCTGGTTGGTGCAGGCATGTTTGAATTTTTTTGGGGGGGAAAAATTCCTGTTCTTGATTCTATGGTATTTACGATCGAGCACCTAGTCTTCTCGGATAAGGACGAAAAACTCGGAGGGCTCGTGTGCACGTTGCGCCCGTTAAAGATACCTTGGCAGTTGAAAGTCGAGAAGGACAGGCCGAACAAGGCCGCTCACAGGGCAGCAAGATTCTAAGAAAACCAACAACTAACCCCTACCAAAAACACTCAGAAACATGAACAAGAAAAATCAGAAAAAAAATCCCAAGAAAAGTGTGGTGTCAATGCCCAGAGCAGAGAAACTCCTCAAATAAAGTCTAAACCACATAATTTCACTTAAATCTCTGGAGGACCTCAACTGGCGGAGGGCCCTGGAATGCAGCATGCATTAATCTGGCACTGGAGTTGACCATTAATTTGTCCTTTTGAAGATTCTTTTTTGTTAATTTTTTTTGTCTCAGGTAAATGTTTTTGACTGACCGTCAACATTTCATGTACATCAACAAGTTCTATTGACCGATCGTTATTGACGATTCCAGGGTGTCCATAAATTCTATTGGTTGATAAGTGACCTTCAGAGTTTATTCTGTACAGTTTCGTACATTGTATCACGAAGTTCCATTGGGCCACTTCTCTGTCCTCCTAAAGGCTCCTTGACAAATATAAAAAGGACACCCAGGACAGAACGTGGAAGGTGCAAATGACCAAATTAGGTGAACGCAGGGGTGTTAGTGGTTCTGGCACTTCTATTGATAAATTTCTTACTTTTAGCTGGCTAGAACAATACAGACAATTTTTGCATGTGTCCGTCAGAATTCTGTTGATTTTTTTTTTCTAGCTTAAATTGTCTGTGTCTCAGCATATTGCATTCGTCTCTATTGACTTTGTGTCATTTGTCTATACCTTCTTTTGCCACTGCGTGCAAAACAACAACAACAAAACGACACCGGCATCCCGTAGAAAACAGCCTGTTTTTTTTTTTTTTCCTGAAGTTATCTTTCTGCGATATTTTATTTTATTTCACATTTTGATCACTGTTTTATTTTCTTATCAGGAACCAATTAATTATCATTGTCGTCGGAATGTCTTATCGGAACCAGACATTTACGACAATGGCAGATATAAAGATCAAAGGAAATTGTGCATATTTATGTTGGCCCACTACATGGTCGATACCCGTGTGATGTTTTTCCGATATCTGGAATATCTGAGTTATAGAACCCAGACGAATTATTTCTACAATTTCGAAGAATTTGACATCATCGAAATTCCAGATGATGGTTTTTAATTTTATATTATTAAAAAAAAGCCGAGTATGCATATTTCGTATAAACACACGAGCTGGAAAGAAATTTTAAATTAAAAAAAGAAACAAAATGCTCTGGCACGGATCGATTCATCCGTATCCACACGGCCATAATTGCTATCGCCCACTTGAGCCAGAATGCAAATAGCACGGATTTGCATTATTAACCACAGCAGAAAAATAACGCGGGCGACCCGCTGATTTCCCAGGTGGGTGGTTCTGTGGTCTAGAGGGAAAGGTGGGCGATTTTTTTTTTTCTCTTGTTTTATGATATTTTTTTTCGATCTTTTCCAAGGTGATTAATCAAGGGCAATAACTGCTGACCGACCGAGACTGAATTCTAATGATGATGAATGGGCAATTGTTTTGGAGTCCTTTACTGTTTCTTCGATATTAATACTATCATTATTATTATCATGATCATTATCAATATTGCCGTCAATCAATATTATTTTGCGTTTTTTTTTTTCTAAGAAAGAGGAAAGTTGTGATTCTAGAAAGAACGCTTTTGTTATGTAGACTTACGGTAGTGGCATGCCAAACCTTTGTTTCTGATTCTAAACATCTTCCTACCACTCATTTTTTTTTTTTAAAAGGAGAGGGTGGGGTTGGGTTGGTGCCGATTAATGAGTGTTTTATTTTGCTTTGTTTGATAGATGTTGCGTCTCGTCACTGCTTAGAGAGGAGGTTTGGGCTTCTGTCAGGCCCGTGAGATGGTCCGTAGGGTAGCCACACAAAGGCCACTAGGCGCTTTAGGTGAGAAGAATTGCACTATATAAACGGACCGAATCTAGGTGGGCTCTGTGTGCAGTTGTTGTAATTATATAGTGCAATTCTTCTCACCTAAAGCGCCTAGTGGCTCGGTGGCCGAATTCGGTGGCCCCTATGTTTGTACCCTAAGTTCTTGTTTGTTCCAACTCCACCTTTTGCACAACTGAGAAATTCCATGTTAAACGTTTGCAGCTTTGGTAATTATGATGAGGAGTTAGAATAAACTGAAACCGTGAAACAGCTTGATAAGTGCCACAACGCATTTTAAAAAAGTCTCAAAGTGCGCTTTTGTTACACTTCTACTACATACCAAAAGATCTCCAGTTTTTCAGAAAATGGAGATTGAGCAAACAAGAACTGATGTGGTAGAGTGATTACCATGAAAATATCAGAAATAAGTTTAAGTTGGATCCCATCTCATAGGAAATATGCACCATCTCTCTCATTTGCCTTCGACCACACTAGCTACAACAATTTTGTATGATTCTAAAGACCTTAACAAAAGCCAGACACAGACCTTGCACGGCTCACCATCACCGCCACTATAATCACCATCACACCACCATACTACATCACCACTACCATCATCATCATCATCATTATCACCACCATCTTTTCCATCACCATCTCCACCACCACCATCACCATCACGACGACCACCACCATCAGATCGCTACACAACATCACCACTGCATCTATTAGTACCACCAACAACAATAGCAACAAGGGCATAAAACAACAACTACAACAGCAAACAACAACAACAACAACACAAAGACGTTGTAAATGCTCAGTATGTTGGTTATTACTTTAATCTTAACTAACAACGAATTGCATGACTGTAAACACTTTAACAAAGACCAGCTACAGAGCTTGCTCTACCAACCACCTCAACTACGGGGGACCGCCCTGATTGTCTATACCTCCAACACGAGATACATCATTGTATAGCGAGGAATCTGTTTTGTTGCGGTGTAGGGACAGAAAAAATAGCCCCCTTGGCTTTGATCCCAACCCTGTGCATGTTCTATCTGTACGGGCTCCCGGGTTGTCTGTACCACACACGGAGTTGATCAACAAATGCCACACAGTGCTGGTAGATATACCTTTCTTTTGTTCATCCTTGTCTTTCTTTCTTTACCTCCCTCTTTCTTTAAAGAATGTATGCCCGTTGATAATGTGGCCCTCAGTGTCTTTTCATTCGTTCCCTAAGATGAGCGTAGGTTCTTTTGGCACTTTTCCCCTCTTCCTACGTTTCTTTTACATTTCAGAGGCTCTCGCTCTCTCTCTCTCTTTCTTCTCCCTCTCTCTCCCTCTCTCTTCCGCTCTCTCCCATTCCTCCCCTGTTTCTCTCTCTCTCCCTCTCCCCTCCCTCTCTCATTGTCTCTCTCTCGTTCTCTCTTCTCTCACACCCTCTCTCCCTCTCTCTTTCGCCCTCTCTTTCTCTCCCTCCAATCATTTATCTATTGTCTGTCTGTCATTCCTTAAATCTGCCTCCCCATCAAACATGGAATCTCCACGTTTTTCTCCCCTCACTTCCCGGTGTCTCCATCCTTTCATTCCTCACATAGTAATAGTATATTGTTTCTTTCCTCTTTATTTCTTTCTTTCTTCCAAATTATTTGTTACAAAACATTGTCTTTTGCCTCATTCATTCCGCTTCTCATTCTCCATGAGTGTTGTTCAAATGTCTCCTCTTTTTCTTTGATCATCTCTTCGATGTTCTCTTTCTGTTTTCTTTCTGTTGTCTTAAGGTCTTCGTTATTTCTAGTAGCCATTGTTCATTACTTCTGTTTTTTTTTCCGATTCATTAGATTACCACTCTTCTATGCTTCAAAACAGGAAAAACCACCTGAATGCAAATGTCAAGGAAGACAAAAAAAACAAAACAAAACACCGACAAACAAAGTATCTACACAACAGACAGAAAAAAACAAAAGGCTCATCAAGATTCCGTCCTTTAATTCCAAGTAAAAAAAATCGCCTACGAGAATTAAACTTTGACGAACTTGTTTTGAACAATGTTAGTAATGAATACAGATCATCGTCTATAAAACTTAACAGCTTGTCTGTCTTTGCCAGTCTATGCAAACAGGCAATGTTTGGAAGGTCAATCTATCATTATCAAGTAGAGCAATAAATAAGGGATGATTGATCTGTCGAGATGGTCAACTTCCTTTCCCGATGTGATTCCTCTTACCAGGTAGTCAGACAAAATAGAGATTCCTCTGACTGAATTAATTTTGACCAGACACTGCGCTCCTCGCGTGGCGGCCCGGGTGCTTCGAAGTCAGACCTAAAAATGCCGACCACCTACACAACGTAGGCGTTCAGCACTTTGCTTGAACTGAAGATTGATTGCTGGGATGAGTTTGTTCATTAGCTTGAATTATTCACCTGATTAGAGGAAACTTGAGATTAGTCTTACCAGCTGGTCAGAGAAACCTTGTCCAAATAAATGAAGATTTCCCTCGTCAAAGCTGTTGGACATCCAGTCAGTTACCACACGCTTGAGAATACTTGAAATACTGGCTGTATTTCCAGCGGTTGTTGACAAACAAGGATCTGACGAAGGTTGACTGGACCAGTTTGCCAAGTTCAGAGACCCCACAGGACGCAAACTAAGTTACCTTTAACTTTCCGTTAATACAAAATAATGCTGGCTCTATTAAGTCCCACGTTGAAATTGAATCTTTTGTAATTCTAGTAGAGCTCTTGCACTGTGGGGACATTAAGTTGTTACACGAACAATGGTACTATCACCATCACCAACGCCGCTACCACCACCGCTATCACCATCATCATTCCACCATACCACATCACAACTATCACCACCATCATCATCATTACTGACGCTATCACTGCTATTAACACCACCACTCTGCCACCACCATCTCCACCACCACCACCACGACCAACATCAGATCTCTACACAACATCACCGCTAAGAGCATTATCACCACCACCAACAATAGCAACAACAGCACAAAACAACAACAACAACATCATCACCATCATTATCATCATCAAGAACAACAACAACAACAACAGCAAACAAAGACGTTATAAATGCCAATTATGTCGATTAGTTTCAGCTCAACGAACTACGAACCTATACAGAAGACAATATCCACAGTTTAAGAAGGTTACTTCCTTAACCATGCCACCTTTCATACCAAGATATGCCCGGATAAATAGTCTGGAGCAAACAAAAGAGACATGACACCGGCCCCTCCTGTACAACAATAATCCATGGGCAGCCCAGATCGAGCATGTCTATGGCTAAAAGCAGTTTGAAACAGATATTTATTTACGTGGTCAGCAGAGAGACATGCGGGCGAAGGGATAATATTCCCGAGATGCCCAGAGATATAACGCGTTTTACTGTCTACCCCTTTTAAATGCAAATGTCATGAAAGAAAAAAACATCCCCTTTATGCAGCGGTTTCTAGCTCCTATGTATAACAGAAACCACAATCTCTCAGCTGCTTTTTTCTCCTTAGTTTTGCAGTTATGTCGAAGAATGTATGATAACGTTAGCCGTGAGCTGAATGCTGAATTTGATTCACGACAAAGAAAACGAATTTCCCTTGGGCCAGCACGTGTTTATATTATGTATCTGCATTTATGCAAAAACAAACACACATCACATAATGTAAATTATACAGATGTAATAAAAATATATCCTCCCGCAGAAGAACGTACATGTTATAACCATCTACACACACTCCCATGCATGTGCAGAATAGAAATTCTGAATACGTTTTTGGAGAGCGAGCGAGAGAGAGAGAGAGAGAGAGAGAGAGAGAGAGAGAGAGAGAGAGAGAGAGAGAGAAAGAGGAAAAAGAGAGACAGACAGGAAGAAAGTAAGAAAGAGAAAGAGAATAAGTGTGAGGAAGATGAAATGAAGTGAAAGAGAGAGAGAGAAAGAGAAAGAGAGAGAGAGAGAGAGAGAGAAAGAGAGAGAGAGAGAGAGAGAGAGAGAGAGAGAGAGAGAGAGAGAGAGACATTAAGCGCTGTTGAGATAATTTCCTCAGATAACTCATGCATCCTCTATATTCTTACAAAACTTCCAAATAAGGTATAAACTGGTTTTGCTCCAATCAGCAGTTTTCACGGCCTTGACCTTGCAGTGCACTAAAAAATTCACTAAAACGGAGCACAGATGAAAGAAAGGGAAATTTACACAAACGATGAAATAAAACTTTACTCATGGACTCTCAGAGCTTGATCAATTCATTTCCAGTTCATTCGAACCTTTTCGCCAATAAAACTTTTTAATGTGTCGCATTTTTAAACAGCGTGAGCCCGTGTGACCCGGTTCGAGTAAATGGTGACAAAGTTTGCACTTTCATCAAGCCTGTCTGCAAATATGTAATGCCCTTTGCAATTACAGGCCAACAAATATTTTAATCCTTCACAGTATTAATCGTCTATGCCAGTGAGACATGGTTCTTCCTAATGATGCCAGAAATCACACTTAATGAAGAGTTAAGTGCAAATATTTAGCTATAATTATTTTAAAAATTTAGCTACAACAAGTACTTTGCCTCAAAATATAATTTTTATAGGGATTATTAAAAATGATTGGGCTGATTCATATACAGTGGCTGTGTATACAATTTCTAAAGAAATCGTTTTTATGACATATTCCAGTTAGGCGCGCCGTTCGGTGTCTTTCCTGGAATAAACTCACATCTGACATTAAATCTAGCCATGAGATGAATATTCAACATCTTTAGCAAGCCAAGAGAGGTGACATTAGTGTTACCTTAGATGGTTTTGACTACTCCTTTAGCCGGTTTTCATTAGGGCAATCTCATTCCTACAGTGCTATGTTGAGGACCAGCCTTTGTCCTCAGATAAAAGAGATTATTGCTTAAAAAAGCATCAGGCGATAACGGCAGTAACAAAAATATTCGTCATCATCATCATCAATAAATTCACCATCGGCATGATTGTCAAGAACAGAAACAGCACACTTAATCATGGTTATTAATTGCAACAGCCAAACTCGACAGTAAAACTTTCCATAGATAACGTCTAGACACACACACACCACAGAATCCAACAGACAAACGAACACACAAGCAAACCAGCTACCCTTCCTCTGGCTACTAAGCAGATTGTATTTCTAACTAGGATGCCAGGAATTCAGAGCACATTTACCAGCAATATTATTAGAAGGAGGGAGATGTTTCGGTGCCTTCTAACTTTGGATTTAAGTTTTACAGTAGGAAATCCAGCTGAAATGAAACATACGATCAATTGTCCAAACGATAAATTGGCTGACTGATTACTTAATGTTGATTGGTTTAATGTAAAGATCAGCTGATAAAAAAATATGTAAGTGTAAATAGGCCAATACATGAATATTCCATCATTGTGAAGATCCCAGTGCTTGATCGCAGATTTTGATATGTTTTCCCCGATCGATTAAATGTTATTAGCCCCCCTCCCCCCTCCCCCCCCCCCCAACCTTTTAAACCCTTTTACACACTCTCTCTCTCACACACACACACACACACACACACACACACACACACACACACACACACACACACACACACACACACACAGCAATTTTTCTCCCGATCATCTTCATGCTGCAATCTGTTTATCAGTAAAGCAAATATGGGTGACAGATCGTAACTTTGTGGAAATCAACTCACAGCATACGTAATTTACCCACACAGCCTTCCATATTAAATAATCTCGCAACGGAACTGCATGAGCATTCTAATTATCTCTTTTATGAAGTTTTTCCACACAGAATAACGTCTTACAGGAATGAGATCTTTACAATGTTAACCCTCAAGTGACCAGTGTTCTGTATGTGGAACTATTCACCTGATGCCCAATGTTCCATATTTAGATCACTCTCCAAAGTATCATTGAATATAATCCATTTCCGAGAAAATATGCTTTTGTATTCGTTTGACTGCCGTGAATGAGTTTTGTCAGCTTAAAAAGTTTTGCATACTCGGTTACGTGTTTGGCTAAAAGAGGCCTGAAAAGTCCGTTTGGCACCAAGAACTTGTGATTGAAAAGTCCGTTTGACACCAAGAACTTGTAATTGAAAAGTCCGTTTGACACTAAGAATTTGTAATTGAAAAGTCCGTTTGACACCAAAAACTTGTAATTGAAAAGTCCGTTTGACACCAAGAACTTGTACTTATTTTCCCCCGTGAGTTCACCGTTTGTGGCGCAGGCGAGTCAGTACATTTTGCTCACGCACGATTGGCCGTGCATATAAAACGCAGGAAATGAGCCGGCTGAATTAGCAAATGGACGAGTGAGCGCAATAGCGCGCGTGTTTTATCTGTTGTTGTCAAAGATTAGAGACTTTGTTTACTTCTTTTTGAAGTGTGGCATTTTAGTTGTAATTGTTTTTACGACCTTTCAGGTTTGTTGGTTTTTGATGGCTGCCTAGTCAGAGTGACATTGATGATAATGAATTTGTAAATACACGTAACACCGAATGTTAAATGGCACTGCGGCTAAAGCCGTGTTTTTATGTGCACTGAAACGGAAACTGCAACAGAAAGATTAAAAATCCATGAAGTAGTAAAGAGAAAGAGTGTTTCCATGTGTTCGAAAACAGCGTTTTTAGTGCATATGAAAACTTTACTGTTTATTTCATTACTTGAAGGGTTTTAACGTTTCCGTTTCTGTACACATGGAAACGCGGCTTAAGAGTTTTGATATGTTGAACGTCGCCCATCTCCCTTACTGACGTATCGGCAATGTTCCCAAATGTATATGAAAGCGATAAGTCTTGATGTGAGTGAGATTTCTTATGTACAGACAAACATGTGGTCACTGCTCCTCGCTAATGGCCAACGTGAATTTTTGACATTTTTGAGATACAAATGTAGTAAGAAAAATCTGTTTCTTTCCTTGTTCTTTCGGTTTCGGCTCTGTCAGACCGCTGAAGAATAATGTCTTATAAACACCACATGAAATCAGGTTAGAGAGAATTCCGAGAGGGACTCGAACACTGGACCCTGTGCACCCAAGTTTAGTAGTCTAACTACTGCGCCACTGCTCAAGCATCTATGATGTCACCTTTATCCTGTTCGATGACAGAGGCAAGTAAAAGTGTAAGCGTTTGTTCACGTGTTCGAGTTATTCAAATATCATCGCTGTTACTGGATTTATTATCATTATCATTGTTAAAATCATCGCCATCACTTTCACCACCACCACCACCACCACCACCATCATCATCAACATCATCATCATCACCATCATCATCATCATTATCATCAGCATCATCATCATCATGATCACCATCGTCACAGACATTATCATGATCTTTGAAATATCATCTATAGACCAGATCACCACCATCACCGACATGTTATTAATTTACGTTTAATCACCTCTTTAATCATCTTTCCGGCAATTATCACTATCCTCATCTTCATTCTCATCGTCACAACAGCGGCCATGGCTATCATCATCACCTCAACATCATTTTTAACATCTTCGCCTTCCTCTGCATCAAAATTTTTATCAAAACCTACAAAATGTTATTGTTATTTTTCCATTAGATTATTATCTCTTTCTATTCAATCATTTATTTTCTTTTTTCAAAACTATTGATTGTGAGAGGAAGATCAGGAAAAACCAAAACATGCATTTCTTTGGTTTCTTACTTCCAATTTTCTATTTCCCCATGGAGAAACTCCTCCTTCCTCCTTCGTGAATTCTTATGAGAGTAGATATCACGGATGAAAGCGTGAGGGAGATAGAATTAGGAAGAGTGGGGGGTAGAATGGATAAAGATAAGGTAGAAAAAAGAAGGAAAGAATAGGCTGCACTAGTATAATTTGTTTCTAGTCAGGCGAAAGAAATTATAATTAGCTTCACATTGGAACCACGAGCTGGCACACGCAAGCAATAATATGTAGCATCGGATATGCCAGATTGGGCTGATGATAACACTGAATTAGAATTTGGCTCTTTTTCTTTAAGTTGTAAAGCGAGAAAATTTTCTTGTTTCATCCACCCGTCCTTCTGCCCATCCATCCATCCACCCTTTATGAACATTTTGGCACAAGCAGAAAAGTGATTTTTATCCATATTGGTCAGTCTCATTATCACTGGTATCATTTTATGTGGCATTGACAATAAAACCTATACCTTTCTATGCTTACCATTATAATTACCTTAGGACAGCGTAAAATTTATACCATTTTATCCTCGCCATTATAATAACCGCAGGGAAAGTTCAGAATAAACTTTATACCTTTCTATGCGTCATAATTACTTTAGAAGAAGATCAGAATTAAATCTATACCTTTCTTGCCAGCCATTATTTTTACTTTAAGAAAAGTTCAGAAGTAAGCCAATGCTCATATACATTAGACGTTCAAGTAATACGAACTTATCAGGTTCCAAATCAAAATGAATAATCAAAAAAGCCCAGCATACGCCTTAGTCTACTAGAATATAATATGCTTTCGTTGGCACCTTGACTCACATTACTTTGCGCACCGCCATAACTCTAACGCTGCACCACAGTGTGCCGTCCAACTGTCAAAAGCTGCCACCATTAAGGTATTTATAGATCGGTTCTGCTTTGTGGCGAACTGGATTCTTAAAAAGTTGGGAAGGAAATCCAGACCCTTGTAATATTTTGTTTATGTCTATTGCCCTTCAGAACAATAATTATTTATTTACAAAACTAGCTCCGTTTAAAAACTAACTTATTCCATTACTTTTCCTCTCCCAAAGTTTCATGACTGTTCAGTTTTCCCCCCAAAAGTGAGAGTATAGCCAAATTTACCAAAGGTTCTTGTTACTTGCATGTACTTACCCCGAGCCTTTTTGGGCTGGGGGCGCGTACGCGTACACACCTACCCCTAACCCCGTCCTTATCCTCAACCCTAAATCTTCTCGAATCCCTAACCCTGCCCCCCCCCCCCACCCACCCTTTCAACAGAAAAAAAAAGGAGGAAAACAAACAGAAAAATCTGAAAGAATGATTAATGAAGGCTGTTGTTAGGAGTGTTTCGGGAGGAGCTCTCCAGCTCTGGAGTCACAAAAGGGGTTAAATACGTACCCCTAGCGCGAAACAACAACAACAACAAAAACTTGGTGGTCTAGAGGCAAAATGCTCGCTTCTGATGTCAAGAGTCCCGAGTCCGAATCCTGGTAGGTGCATACAATTTGGAAAGGTGGGATTTTTCTTATATCTTTCTGTCCCTGATCCCATGATAGGTAGGATCGAACACCTAGTCTTCTCGGATAAGGACGAAAAACTGCGTTTGCGCATGTTAAAGATACATTGGCAGTTGGAAATCGACAAGTGCAGACCGAACATACCGCCGCCTGAGCAAACTTAAAAAAAATATTATCCCTGCCATTCCCTCCCTCTCCCCCTTCCAAACACAAACAAAAAACCCCGCCGACCGGCGATGCACTGTGGCGACGACGTGTATGCTCCAGTTGTGATGGGGCTGCAAAGACACTAAGGCAAATTTCTCAAATGGGATTAAAAAAGTATACAACTACAAATACAAAATACATGCAAAGTAACAACAATTTCTTTCCAGATTAGAACAGGAGATACGACAAGAGCTTAAATTTTGAGTCTTTGAATTGATATCTATCCTAGACCCGTGTCTGTGTTCATGCCTCTTTTCCATGTATGAATACTTTAACAGACTGAGAGAACTGCATTTCCAGTAGGACAATAGATCTATTCTCATCTATCGTGTCAGGGTGACTGAATTCTGTTCATGAAAGGGAAGAAAGAATAAACAAAGCGTAACAAAACAGAATTGTGACAGTGACAACAACAGAAAGATCTGTGGACAAATAAATTCAGTATGAAAGAAAGTTCAGCTTGCACCAGAAATCACAGAACCCACAGTTTGTCCACATAACAGAGACATTTAACCTTAAACAAATCTCGCAGGGAATCAAAGATATGAACTAATCATGCAGAGCTGAAAATAAGCTTCGCTCCACAACAGCGCTGTGATCACGCCAACAAATATGTAAATATTATTTCGTTTCCCTTGAAACGCACGACCTTTATCAGTGAAACTTTTTGTATCAGTTTTTGACCGAGGTCGGTCTCAATATAGCGAGCTAGATAATTATGATTCTCATGTACTGTTTATGAGTTACCATGGTAACATGTCACAAAAATGAAGTGTGAATGTCACAGCGGGCTATCGGGTAACCGCTCAATGCGTGGCTTGAGGAAGACATGGTGCCCGAGACCATAAGCAAACATCTCACCACGAGACTAGAAGCACATTATGTTTTATACATTATGGCCTGTTTACAATGGCAGGTTTTAGGAATAGAAAAAAGGAATGGGGGACTGTGTGGGAAGAACTCTCCTGGCTTTCCATCTTTTGCTTTCCGATTTCCCCCTTCGAAACATGTCCAAAATATACGATGCGCATAGCTTCTCATTCAGAAAACGGACCAGTGTAAACAAACAACGTTTCGAAGGAGGAAATCGGAAAACAAAAGACGGAAAGCCAGGAGAGTTCTTCCCACACAGTCTCCCATTAGTGTTTTCTATTCCTAAAACTTACCATTGTAAACAGGCCTTTACTGTGAAGAAAATGTTCATCTCAGAGTGAGAGAACTCTAACAGCATTGACCAACGTTCAGGGAAATCAGAGGTGTAACTCGGGTCATTGTCACATAGAACTTTCATACACCGTAAAACCAAAACAAAGATGAAGAGTGTCGCGTTTGTGACGTCAAAAGAAAAGAAACCAATCTTCAGTGCTTGACTCAGGCCAATATTCACATCCCGAACTATGAGTAGGATCATGAGCCAATGTGCTCAGCTCAGTTAATGTACAAACGCGTGAGCAGCAACTAAGGCAAAATCTTTGAAAATTAAAATCACCAACAAAAAAAAACGCCCATATTTCTATCCATGACTGGCGGAAATCGGAGATTTGGGGGAGAGACCCAGATTAGACCACGTGACACAGGGGCGTCGCCCGGGACTATGACGAAATCTAGGGTTGGGTTCAGATACCTTCGAGGGAGGTGGGAGTGGGGATGGGGGGAGGGGAGTGGTAGGTTCGCTTTGAGCTTTCGAAGACTGCATGCTTGATGTTTCCAGCCTATTCCTGCAACATTTAACTACTAAAGTTCTTGGCTATCGCACATTGCAGTATTTTTACTACTCTTCATCGGAAACAGTAAGCAGTAATGTGTGACTTGTATACTCTGTATATGTCTTTGATCCTATTTGGGAAATTTGCCATAGTGTAATAGTGTAATTGCTGCCCAGTTACAACTGGAGAAACACGTCGTTTCCACAACCGGCGACTGTTTTTTTTGGGGGGGGGGGGGGAGAGGGTGTTAGGGATTAGTTGTTTTTTTTCATTTTGCTCTGGCGGCCTGTTCGACCTACTCTTTTTTTTACTTCCAACTGCCAAAGTGCACACAGGTCCTCCGAGTTTTTCGTCCTTAGCCGAGAAGACTAGGTACTCGATCCTATCTACCATACCATAGGAGACAGGAAAATATGAGAAAAATCCCAAAAATTCCAACATGCCTGCGCCGACAGGGAATCGAAACCCGGTACCTTTGGCATGAGAGGCGAACACCTTGCCTCTAGACTCTAGACGAATGTGCCCGCAAGCCGAAAGATAGTCGACGTCCAACTGCAGCAGTGTCAGACCTCACACTCGCCTACTGACCTCATTCTGCAACAACTGACATCAGTTCTGTAACAGAACAATAGTAACTGGAGAGGTTTGTTCGAGACCAAGGTTAGTCACATTTGAGCCAGTCGAGAAAAAGCCTCCCGCTCCCCCCTCCCCACCCCCCCCCCCCAAAAAAAACAACAACAACTTTGGAGTTAACCTGGTTGTGGCATTGGTGTGGTCTACTTGCGTAAATCAGCCGTTCTCAGCGCTGGTTAACAATAGAAGGATGATGTTAATATTATAAATAGATAGCCCTTTTTGATCTAGTACCCACCGATATGCGGAGTTCTAATTTTGGCAACATGTGACTTAATCTCGTCCTTGAACTAATCTCTTGATTACTCTGACTGAGAAACTTGCAATAACTTCTACCTTGTTAAGTCGGTCATGACTATGAACATTTCGAAGGTTGGTGGTAAACTATCGTATTCGTAACTTTTTTTTGGTTTTGTTGGGGGGGGGGGGGGCTTAGATTGAATTGGATATGGACTGTATTCTCTGTGCATGACTCAGTGATTACAGATAACTGAATAGATGAGTATGACCGGAATAGAAAGTAACAGATAAATGTTTATATGTAAATAAGTAAAGGGAACTAAAGTGAATAAATAGAATTTAAAAAAAATAAATATAGTCTAGAAAGAAAACTTATGTAGAAAAAGTAAAAAAGGACAGAGAGAAAAACAAAAAATAGGAACACGCCTGTAGTTAAACAAGTAAATAAATGAAGTCTTTTGTATCCCAGAATTGTCAACTACTGAATTCTATGTTGTCGGCTGCTCTCGAACCCTCTAGTCCATTTCCTTATCAGCCGAGAGGTTTTTACAGACCAATTTGAGCAGCTGGAATGTATTCTGTATTTCACATATTATGTGTGTTCCCAACAGTCATAGAATGATATTGAGTAATGAAACAGAAAAAAGAAAATTACCTGTAAAACTATTGTAACTTGGTTTTTTACCAAATTTTCAGGAGTAACCAAAACTGAAAAACCTGGAAATTTTTATCTGCCATAATAGTTACGGTATTTTAAAAACGTTGTTCAGCCATATTAGTTTTCAGAACCGAAGCGTCAACATGTAACACAACCCGCGGGCTGACTATGGCATATCAAATATCTCATTTTTTGAACAACATCAACAACAACAACAACAACAACAACAACAACAACAACAACAACAACAACAACAACAACAACAATAACAACAACAACAACAACAACAACAACAAAAACAGGTCAAGTCAAGTTACAACAGTTTATCATACGACCCTCGATATTGCAGTTGGTGTCACTGTTACAACCGTGAGTTCTACACACACAACTACATTTACTAGTGCATTTACGAATGCCATTACTACTCTCATAGAACCACCACCATCACTACCTCTACCACTACTACTACTACTTAACTAGTAATACTACCACCACCCTCACTACTACTACTACTACTACTACTACCACCACCATCACTATTACCACTATTACTACAAATGCCACCATTCCAACCACTTCTACTACTGCTATACTACTACTATAACTACTACCACCACCACAACTACTACTACTATTATAATACTACTACAGCTACTACAACTACCCTGCTACTGCTACTGTACTACCACTACTACTACTCCTACAACAACCATTACACGGACAGCTACTGTTACAACTAATACCACAAGTAATACGATTACTATTACTATACTACCACTACTAAACTACCACTATACTACTACTAACTTTACAACTACTACAACCGTGACTTTTACCACCATTAACACCACTACTACAAATTCTGTCACTACTACTACTACTACAACTGCTCTTACTACAACAACTACCACTAGTAACATCACAACAACAATAACGACAACATCTATAACTATTACTCCTGGTATCACTGTCACAAACGGTCAGCTACGAAAATACTCTCAAATTTATCTAGGTCAAGCCCACCTTCTAGCCACACCTCTGCCGACCGGCCATGTTACTGAAAACAGTTTTTGTCCGTTTGTTCACGTTTGTTGAATTATTCACGCTTTAACATGTTTAGTGTCCAGGCTCGAGATCGCGTGGGAACCAAAATGATTCATTCCTCAGTTTGTCCTTTACTGATCATCAAATCCAAGGGGAGAAAAATCATCACAACTACAGCAAATCTTATTGACTTTATTTCGTTTCCATTCATAGAGTTATCGACCCTAGTCGCGCCACGTGTGATCTGTGGTGTTTTCAGGTCGTTTTGTTGGGCAAAAATTAATGTGATAATCCATTATTTTTTTTTCGCCTGACGTTTACAGTACAGAATGTCATAAGATCCCCCCCCCCCCCGGGCCTAGGAAAAAAACCAACAGTAGTAGTGGGGACAAGGTGGTCTAGAGGCAAGGTGTTCGTAAAGGGTCCCAGGTTCAAAACCCGGGCTGTGCAGGCATGTTGGAAATGGGATTTTTCTCATATTTTAGTGTCCCTGATCCTATTTGGGGGCGGGGGGGGGGGGGTAGGATCGAGTACCTAGTCTTCTCGGATAAGGACGAAACAATTTGGAGGACCCATGTGCACGTTGCGCACGTTAAAGATACCTTAGCAGTTGGAAACCATAAAGAGCATTCGGAACAGGCCGCTGCCCGGGCAAAATTGAAAATAAAATTAATAAACTAAAATTTATCCCTATCACACCCCCCCCCCCCCCCATATCACCAACGAAAATTTATAGTTCATTATTAAAAAAAGAGATTATGTAATATAATATTCAAATAATATTATAATACTTTAGAATACAAGCTGCGAGTTGTGAACTGTTGTGAGTTGTGAACTGCGCCTAACAGGCTGCGTTACAATTTGCTCCGAGATAGAGAGAGAGTGAGAGAAAGCGGGCGAGAGAAAGAAAAAGAGAGTGAGAGAGATACAAATCGAAAGAACAAGACTTTCTGTAAAGCGCCTAGAGCAAACTCGTTTGGATTAGGCGCTATATAAATGATCTTCATTATCATTAGTCATTTTCTTCTTCTGTTGTAACCTACCATTATTTAGAAATAGATACCAAAGGAAAGCAAAACTTCAATATTTACCAAGAAAAATGTTAACTGCCTTGTTTGACCATGCTCCAAAAGTGAAACATTAGATCTCCAAATATGCATGAAACACTGGCCACAAGAGGGTTAAATATAGGTCAAGTTTCCAGGAAAATACTGTCCACTTTGGTGATGAGCCGTTTTCTTCATTTCGTTTCCTTCGCTGAATTTGTGTTCAGCTCCGTTTAATATTTATGTTTTTATTAAAGTGAAAACTTAACGGACGCTTCTACTAGAAACCCATGCATTTCTTGGTTACCTCCCAAGGGCATTATGAAGTTTGACCTATCACCGGGATAATTTTAAATATTTAAATGGGTCACTAGACTATCACTATGCTAAATTGTATAACAATAAGAACACCTAAATCTGAATAAACCTAGAATGTAGCAAAGAAATTGAAGACACAACAAAATTAAACAAATTTATATTCACAACAGAAGAAAAATTTTAGACAAAAAAATCAGGTCATCATAACTGGCAATATTAATATTTAGATAATTATGTCAGAGTTCTTATGTGATCTTGCTTCAATGTAATTTTCTGTACCAATTAGCCAGAACTGACATCAGGAAACCTCTGAAACATGGAATTATATAACAATACAAGACAGTCCGAGTGCTTTACCCGAGGATGACGTAGACGGCTTTCCCATTGTACTGCGATGTTTGTGACAGTCTTTGTGAAGAAGGTTGTAACAAGTACGTATGTGTCCCAAGTTTTTTGCGCTAGGGGTACCTATTTTAAAGCCGTTTGTGACTCTAGGGCTAGAGAGCTCATCCCGAAATACTTCTATCAACGGCCTTAATTAATTATGATTAGTTATTCTTTCAGATTTTCTTTTTGTGTTCCTTCTGTTTTTGGTTGGAAAGATAAGGGGCAGGATTGAGGATTCGATAAGATTTGGGGCTGAGGATAAGGACGGGGTTAGGGATAGGTACGTATACGAACACGCCCCTAACGTAACAAACGGGTGGAGTGCCTACGTACTTATAACAGCAGCCCTTTGTGAATTGTGGTCTCTCGAAAAATCTTTATGACGTAAGGAAAACCTTTATGTCAACGTCGACGTTTTTTCAGGCTCAAAGGGGGAAATAGTCACGCGGGTTTCCATAGACTTTTCGATGGAGACCGTGATCCAAATAAGGTTGAGAATCCTTGTACTGGACGCTGCCTTCGGAAATTAATTGTTTCAACGGTCTGATTTTTAGTGGCCTGAAATAATTATGATAAGAAAATATAATCAAGTAAAAATTGATGGTGATTTGATGAGATTTGATTTGATGTCAGGCTTAATTAATTTATATTAATTATCTTGAATCAATGGCTTTCATTCCAGTTAATTGGCAGCTAAAGTTAAGTCTTTGTTTATTGTACACATTTTCATAACTTGCTTGTCAATCTACTTCTCTGTATAGTACTGGAATATTACACTATCCGGGAATATCATTTTGTTTAATATTCGTCAAGGCCTTTAGGACCAGAGTTGTTAACAGTTTATGAATGCAGTGAAACCCATTAGTGGGCGATAGAAGATAGGGAACTAGTCTGATAACCAAGCACGGTACGAACTATTACAGTGCAAGGAATACCCAGCCATTTATGACAGTTCCATCTGCGTCACACCGACTTTCTGGGACACACTGACACAGATGCAAGCATCACGCCGGCAAAAATCTGTGCTAAATGAAATCACTGCCTTCCCCTCCCCCCGTCCATATCCTATTTTCACTCACTAACAAAATCAGTAAATTGAATAAAAAGGCAGCGCGGTGAGTCATAGCTCTGCAAACATGCGAAGTTGGCTCACATCTTCTATGTCTCTCTCTCCCCCCCCCCTCCCCCCGTCCTAAAACTGTGAAGTGTATTGTCCCTTCCCACACAGTAACGTAGTAGTTATGGTGGACGTACTCGTAATTTGGTAGATCCGATGAATTATGAAATACGTTGTTGAGTCTAATCTCACGAAGGTTCATTTTTTTTTCACTTTCTATTTTTAAAGTATAAATGAGTTGAGTACTTACATTTACAAACTAAACAAGTTAGTCCTAACTATTATAATTTATGAGGATGTTGATTTGACTATCAGTTTCATAGTATAGACTTAGAAGTACTGCCAATTTGACTGTTTATTTCCTAATTACAGAACAATAAACACACCCTTTCCACTATGTACTAATGATTCCGCTGTCCCCCCCCCTCCCCCCCGTTACGGTCATAACTCGTAATAGTTCGTACCGTGTTTGGTTATCCATTTCCCTATCTTCTATCGCTCACTAATGGATTCCACTGCATTCATAAACTGTTAATAACTCTGGTCCTAAAAGCCATGACGAAAATTAAACAGCACAGTATTCTCGGATGGTATAATATTCCAGTACTATACAGAGAAGTGGATAGACCAGCAAGTTATGAAAATTTGTCATTGGAGGTGTGCCAAAGTTATCGTAATCTTTATTGCTTCTCTCTCTCTCTATTTTTTACATTACTCTTACAACAACAACAACAACAACAACAACAACAACAACAACAACAACAACAACAACAACAATAGCAACAGCAGCAGCAGTGACAACAAGAACAACTACAACAACAGCAACTACCACAACAACAACAGCAACAACAACAACAGCGACGATATCAACAACACCGACAATAAGAAAAGGACTATAAAATCCTGGAAACCTTTCCCCCTCATTTTACCTCCAATCTCCCGCGTGTTCCCCAACCATGTCAAACTTTAATCACCTCCAATATAATTCTGGCCAACTTCAAGTGCCCATTTGGCACGGACACGAAACCCGTGCCATGTTGCTCAATAAAAGAAGCCGGTCATAATCTTCGCACTGATTTGGCCTGTGACCAGATTGGGTGTGTTTTAAAGAGTAAAAATGGGGAAAGCAAAATTACTGATTTGGTTTGGAAATGGGCTTAAATTATAGACTAGTGGCACGCGAAAACCATTTAACCTTCCGCGGTGCTTTAGATTTCACCCGTAATAATGTGACTTCTTAATTAACTTTTTCTTTCACCAATCTGAGAGAACGCGAGATGGAAATGAGGGTTGAACAAGTGGAAAAAGAGAGACGAAATAACGAGGGAAGACCAGGGTGAAGTTGAAAATGGAGAGGGCGAGTGTATTGCCGGATTGGCACTAAATAGATTTTTTAAAATTCTTTGAGAAGATAGACGGTTTGATTTTTTAGACATTTCGTGGAACCTCTGATATTTTTGCACGAAATGTTTGCCCGGCCCACTAATCAGCTCAACTATGATTTTATTTGATTTGATATCATCAAAAGAAAGAAAGAAAGAATTGTTACAGCAGCTTGTTTACCATCAATGTTTGTTACGACAGCTTTAGTTACCATCAAGGTTGCCCAAGAACCGCCGGTTTTTCTTTTGATATTTGCCAGACAAATTTCATAACACTGAGCAGTCTATAAAATCTGTTAATGTGATAATATTTTCCCTCTAACTTCTTTGCTGATATGGAATATTTTTTCCCACACGGACATATCAGTGTAGCTATTTTGGTAAACCAGCAACAACCACCACCATCGCAACAACAACATCATCAACAACAAAAACAACAACAACATGAAAAACAACGAAAACAAAACAAAACAAGACAGAAGAAACCAAAACTTACACAAATAAAACGGAACGAAAGAAGAAATGTCTGGTCATGTAAAAAAAATGAAGGCTTTGAAATTAAATTACAAATTATGATTGTGCATATCGAACCAGGCATTTCCTGTCTGGCTAAATTTTGCCAGTGATACGGAGGAAAGTGGCAAAAATAGACCCAGTTAATGATAATACCTGCTTTTTTTTTTTTTTCTCTTTACCCGGCATTAAACAATTCTGACACTGCGTAGGCTGTTGTTCATCTGAAACCCTGAGCTGCAGGGGCGTAACTTCCCATCTCGGAGAAACTGAGATGGGTACTGACACCCGTCCAGTTTGCCACTTACTCTCGAATGCATGTATGTCTGTGTTTGCTTAATCAGGTGTATAATTTTTTTTTTTTTAAAATATAATTATCTAAATGTGTTTTATCAACAGCGAATGTTCAAAATGCACCATTCTCATCTGGTCCTCAAAACATTATCCTTATGATCACATCCCCTAATCCCCTGACTCCTTTTCCTGGCGCTGGGTATTGAGGATTTGTATTTGGGTGTGTTTACCTTGGGGTGTGTGTGTGTGTGTTTGTCTACTTGTATGTGTGAGTGAGTGAGTGAAAGAGAGAGAGAGAGAGAGAGAGAGAGAGAGAGAGAGAGAGAGAGAGAGAGAGAGAGAGAGAGAGAGAGAGAGAGAGATTAATTATTCCTACCTTCCATCGCTTTTCTTACTCGTTCCATACAATTCCTTCATTCTGTCCATTTGTTGAGCGGATACAAATTTTCTTCTGGAACTTTCACACAATTGTCACCCGTTCATCGTTCACCTGAGCCTTCTGGGAGAAACACCATCCTTTCTCCTTGTCCCCCATGCCTCATCTACCCTCTGCCCATTGCTATTCTCACCCCTCTCCGCCCTCCTCCTCCTCCTCTTCCGCATCCTCCCATCGGAAACCTGGTCGACCTTGATCCAGATCTCCGATTCTGAGGGCAGATCTATCCCGACATGCACGAATCTCTATCCGATACACAATCAGTAATCGCATCCCATAAATAGCCTGCTGAATAGGCCTGATACATTAGTGCAAATGAGTATTGTCTGATATTCCCCTGGATTAGATAAGACGTAACGTAATAGACATGCTCCGCTGAGGTGCTTAGAAAACTGCAAGTTTTTACAACAGCAGAAAAAAAAACAATGGGTGGATTTCATAATCTAGAGCTCGCTTCAAATTCTTGCAGAGCAGAATTCTGTTGTTTGCAAAATACAAAGTAATATCTCTTAAATAATGGGATAAGAGGTTTACTGAGCCATAAAGTAAGGCAATCGTTATTTCCAAATTTACGGCCAATATTATGGGGTTAGAAACCGCTAATCGGTCCCCGATCCTCGTCTCTGTTCAACAGTTAATCCTGTGTATATCTATATTATTATTAATAAATATTCAAATATTATTTGAGTTCTGATATGAGTTGTGATAAGTGTGATGTGAATTGTGAACTGTTGTGAGGTGAACTGCGCCTAACAGGCTGCGTTACAATTTGCTCTGAGATAGAGAGAGGTAGAGAGAGAGAGAGAGAGAGAGAGAGAGAGAGAGAGAGAGAGAGAGAGAGAGAGAGAGAGAGAGAGAGAGAGTGAGCGAGACAGGGAGAGAGAAAGAAGCAGTGTAGTGTGTTGAGCGCTTCGCAGGTGCTCCATTCTGCTCTGTGGTTGACATGTTGCTTCTGTAAAGTGCATAAAGCATTTTAAATGGATATGCGTTATAAATGCCATCCACCATTATATCTCCACCGCCTCCCCTCCTCCACCAACCCACCTCCGGTTTACAAATGGATGGCAAGAAAACTTTCTCTGGTTGCCAGGCAAACTTTGAGAGCTCTGATACTATCTGAAACAAAGGAAAGCTCAGGCAGCTTGCGCACAGCTTTTCCAATCTTTTGTTCCTAATGGTCTTTGAAGCCTAAGGCTATTCTCTCAGTTGGAAGGAAACGACAACATTAAGGCAACAGAGCTGGACACTATAGAACCTTCCACAATTATGTTTTTTTTTTATTTTTTTATAGAAATACTGCAAGAATCCATTGTGTATGGACATTTATTGTTATGAAGATTATAAATTGTTTATACCAAGAGCTGAAATGTACACGATTGTAGTACTATGAGTCGACTCTACATAAAGTAATTTTGCCTCACTTCAGTTGGGTCAATTTGACGTTTTTAAAAAAAAAATTTAAATATGCCGCTGAACTGAATCTTTCTGTTGCTGTTCCAACAATCGGACATTGCCCCCCGAATAATCAGCCGCGCGATTTTTCATTAACATTAAATCTGTCAAAAGGCACAAAATCTGATTTTTTTTTTTCAAAATATGTATTTTAGTACGATTACTTTCGAAGAATACATATAAGTGGACATCATCGCCACACATTTAGCCCACTGGGAATCCTATTATATTAAGAGCCTGGTATGAATGACCATACCTTAATTTGCCAGAAAGATCTATTTCGCTAATACGCTGCAGAGAAACGACAACATTTCCCTAAATCACATTACAAAGGAAGTAATGTAATCATTAAAGCTTTTTAACCCTTGAGCTCACATCTTATTAATAATAATAATATTTAAAAAAATAGTGGCGGGGGTAACTCATTGTGGTGCAAGTTTTGGCACTTTTTTTTAAAGCTCTACA
>OZ007570.1:4545179-4597679 GCA_963931925.1 Onchidella celtica
AGGGATCTGGCCATGACATGACTTTTACCCCGTAAAAAGATTCAAGTAGATTTGGATAGATTGATTTGCTGTGTACAGATATATTAACCCGTTTCCACAAAGCCCCACTTCGTAAGAAGAAAAGCAATGGTTCCTATTTGTAACATTTAATGACCGATGGTTCAGTTGTTAAGCAAACAGTTACCCGTACAATACAACGTGCACAATATCCTGGCCTCATTGGTGGCGACTAGACTCGCATCTGGAGTGGGCATGTGGGTTGCTCGCCTTGGGACTCCGTAAGGGAGCCAAGGAGGATAAGCTTAACTCTAACACAAGGAAAGCAAAGCATAAGGAAAAACCAGATAACCAACTAATCATCTTCTGCTAACTTACATCACAATAGGCCATTATTATATCATATTGTATTGTAAGGCTTCGCACAATACTAGGTGAGAACTAACAATGAAGCGTCTAGAATAGGAACGAGCATGGGACAACAACAACACAAAAAAAGTTACCCGTACAAGAGAGCTTTACTTTATCACTGCTAGAGGTGATATTACTGTGCTCTGTCAAGGGTTTTTGAGCTGGAAGTGGGAACCTTCAAAATGTTCATGTTTAGAGCTTGGACTGAGCTTGAAACCTTCACAAACTAGGTCTATACTTTTCTGGAAGACTGACTTCGCTAGCTCCCACAATATAGAGTTGAAAAATTAAACGATTTAATTGGCTTAAGGCAGTTACAGAGTTAAAAACGAGGACTTGAATGCCACGTAAACTGACACAAATAAAGGTAAGCAGAAGCTTGGGGGAGCACAGAGCAGCAGGAAAATATTTCAGAGAAAATGTGTGGCTATTAGAAGTGTATGTGTCAAGTTAGTGCCCAGAAAAGCGAACTGGAGGTGAAAGGAGGATGAAAAAACAAGTGGTCAAGATAGGGATCGAAACTGCCACCTTTGCTACGGCACCAACCACCTTTGCCAGGAAGAAGACAACATTATAGACTGACATGTTGCATGTGATCGTCCTGGGACATGTAGCTGTCATGTGTGGCGCATGCTAATGTCGTCACGTGACGACAAGTGGCCCACGGAGTACTCGTTAAGCTCCATTGAGCATCCAGCGAGAAGGGGCGAGATTACTCCCCGTTACCAGCGCTAACAACCGGAAGAGGACTATCTAATACGGCCGGTAATGACTTGATGCGGTTATAGGACAAAGCCAGTCGCAGGCGCCACGCATAAGTACTGGAACCCAGAACTAGCGTATGGGTTCTTTTCGAAGTTTTCGGTTCTTTTCGTAATTTTATCAGAGATATACTATGCATTCTTTCATTGTGAACGATCCAGTTTGGCTTGAGATGAAAAAACAATCTGAATATAATATTGGTCTTGCAGGTACCATCTTACTTACTTCGTCACCGATGTGGCATAAGGGCGTATCTGACAAAACATAATTTCAAGCTAGAGTGCCTTAAAAATTCTGCGTTTTAAAAAAAATCTATAGCTCGTATACTTCTGATTCGATTCGAATACTTTTTGCTGTTATGAAGTCTTTGGCAGTTAGCGTTTGTACAAGAAAACAATGTTCTCAGACATAGTAGATCTTTTCCTTATGGCTCTGTGCTGCCCAAATTGGTAATGCAATAGAACAAAATGATCGTAAACCTTGCTAGACATTTCTTCTCCATGATTTCTTGCGTTTTTGGCCATTCGTTAATTCGGTGACAAAAATTAATGTCCACGGGCTCACGCGAACAATTACTGAAGCGCCCCCAAAACTCAATTTCTGCACTCACTCGCCACAAACGCGTGTTCAGAAAGCGACTAAATCTCTTGCTGTGAGTCACCATGCCTGTCCTTTGGAAAGGTGAACTTGCTCACTGTTTCATGTTATGTTGTTTTAAACATTTTGCTCTTACCTTTCTGTCTACGGGGTGTCAAACGAAAGAAAAGTTCTCAAAATTATACAAGGACTAAATAGTTTAGGACGTCTTGACGCTGGACATTGGTGAGGAACTTCAAGAGGCCAAAATGTTATTCATAAAGCCGTACTCAGAGATACGTTCTAGTTTCACCAACAAAGCACTGTCTTCCAGGGTGTGCATTTTACGACTTGAAGTTACGATAATTTTCTGGGCATATTTGGAGATCCAAAAACCAATAAGTGTATTGGAACTTCGGTTAAATTAGATAATATAAAACATTTTATAGAATTTGTTTTCTATCCGCTTCAAAGAAAGCTCAACCCATTCACTGCCACAGTTGCTTGGCTGAAGACCCTCTCATCCCTTTGTCTTTAAAGTATTTGAAATTTCTGAAATCTCAATGATCGTGTGAAAAGCAGAACCACACGAAAGAATCAGAGAAGCAACAGAATAGCCCAGGTTTTGCAAAATACAGACTATGAAAACGAAACAAAGTTTGAATTCCCAAGAAATCGCAGACAGCAGACTGCTGGTTGTTTGACACAAGACACGTATAGCAATGAAAGGGGTAAAATCTGTCCTGTATAAGAAGATTAAGAACATAAAATGGCCAAACCATCACCCATAATACGGGCGGACAGTAACTATAAGGGAAGACGCTGTGTGAATGCTCAAGACCGTGCGTGGGAAAACATCAGATACCACAATGTCTCTTTAATATCCACTTCCCCACAGTGTTTTCTTAGATATTAAACATGTTTCAGGCCAAACCAAGCAACAATGCGTCGATGGCAATAAGGCTAGGGAGTGAAGAAAAGAAGCCATAAAGGGCTTATCTCAAACAATAGCAATATTATTGGGTTAGTTCATGGAAATGGCAATGGAAGAAAGATTAGGGGAGGGGGGGGGGTAGAGAAGGAGAGGAACTCATGATTAATTAATCCACGTTTCCAAACAACGGGTACCAATTTTATCAGCAGTGGCCCCGCCCACCTACTCACGTGCACGTGATGGAATGGCCTGGATGTGAAACGTATCGTTGACTTCCCGGGAGATGGCACGTGCCTGGGATGAGAGGGGAGCGGAGAGAAGGGGGGGGGGCGGTAGTGTGAATAATGTCATCTGCCAGAGGAATGAGGACAGGGGACCCGTGTGCAGAGGCGTAACGAGGCGGTATCTTGGTGTGTGTGTGTGTGTGTGTGTGTGTGTGTGTGTGTGGATGTGCGGTGTGCGTGCTGGACAGAATGTTAGAATTAAAACACAGTGCAGCTGTATTATCTTTACTTTTGTCTGGCCTTGTCTTACCAACAGGGCAGGCGAGATTGTAGGCAAAAACGAGCAACAAGAGCTGCGACACAAACAACACAACAGATAACAACACAATAATGAAACAGACATTGCCATCTGTACAAACACCAAAAAGCTTTGAGAACTTGGACAAGGATAGGATTGGCTATCCGCTACAGAAGCACAATCACGCACGTCTTGATCATTCCAGTTTCAGTTGCCATCATTATCATTACCACAGCTTCCTCCACAACAGCTGGATCCAACACCGATGAAGCTTAAACTGTTGCCGTTGCCAAATCATAGTTTAATATCGCAGTTGTCGTGCTGACGTGCAGACAAAATTCCATTGAAATCTAAAGCCACCTACCAACATCAAATACTCCACCACTGACGTCTATCACTGACACCCCCCCCCCCCTTCCCGCCATATTAAACACACACGCACATGTCGAAGTCCGCCCCTGGATATAGAACATCAGGCAGCAAGGTAATAGCTTTATTGGTTCTTCAGATCTCCTCAGCCACAGCACATCGTGTGTGCGACACCGTCAATGTGGAGACCCTTGACCCGTCAGGACTGAACTGTGCTACGTCAAAACACCGCACCTAACCGAAGTTCTCATTAGTCAACTGGTGGGGCTGGTGACGCACCTGGGTCAAGTCTGTTTCCTCTTGGGTTTAGTGTGAGACAGTGGCCGATCTATTATGAAACTAACGAATCTTAAAACTTCAGGGCCGCTAATCCCATATATAGGGGTCCTGAAGAAACTTAAATTAGTGAATTTTGGATGTTGCCCTATTGTTGATGGCTGCAGAGGGGCTCCCGTGACAGTCCAAGCATTAGGGTCCCCAAAATGTAGGTACGTCCTGGGTTTGAGATGTGGACAGTGGAGTTACATGGGACTTCGCACACTGGCAAGTCTGAAACAATCTTGTCTCACCCGCCCGGGCACGACATAACTGTCTTGAAACAGTTGCCGGAAAGAGAGATCTCATTTATTGTGACAAAACAGTCTGAAAACGGACCCGTCTCAGTGCGCCCATCAGCCTGACTCTTATTAATTCTTAAACGTCAAGTTAAGGCAATTTCACCATTTATAAAACTCAACAGTTGAACTCGCTAAGAATATTCACGTGCTTTTGATAGTGAAAGGGTTATTGCAGTAGAGTCGCTGGGGAGTCTTCCGCTAGTCACATGATAGGTGGATACAGTGGTATGAACATTTGACAAATTGTTGAACAGACCAATATTCCCGGCGCTTTTGACAACTGTTCGCAGAAGGACAGTTCACGGTAGAACTCGGAAACTTATAACCAGCCCCTGTCATGTGACTCATGAGGAGACTCTGAGTACGCCCAATTAGACCTAAATGTGGAGCACACGTTTTTTACCATTACTTTAAAGGGTTTTGTCATGGGAACTTTTCAAGAGTTCCTGCGACATTGATCTTAAGACAAAAGCCAGGGATCGTGCGCTGCGTTACTTCCCATCTGTTTGGCGGCGAGGATGTAGTGAGAAATTCGAGCTGTTTCTCGATACCCTACTTCACTTTGGTCAATGTCCACACCAGAACTAGTGGAATTTTGTCTCTTGTTAAAAGGAAAATGTCACCCTAAAATCTTTAATACCCGCATGAGTCATCGCTTGACTAGAAATGTGGCCATTGATGACACATAACGTACAGAACAGAATATAATAGAACTTTAAAATGCAAATCTGGTGAGATTTGTTATGAACAGAGCATTGAACCTGTCTGCTTCAATATTAAAATTTAATTGTTAAAAAAACCACTAACTTTAGCCGTATTTTTTTTAACATATACATTAAGAATTCATTTAAGTTTTCAATTATGTCATTTTTTTCTTTGTAATACTTATATCCGGCGCGCACTAGCTGGTTCTGATGGGCCGACTAAATGGACAGTGACGCCACGACTATGAATTTCACTCGTTGGCTGGTGTACGAGGTCTCATTGAAACTCAAAGTCGTGATTTCACCATTTAAGCAGCTGATTAAAATCGGTCGGTGCACGTCCAGGCTTAAAGACCTTCTCCAGATGTAAACACTGGCGGTACCATAATTCAGGTCACATTTCCTAACAGTTTTTATTGCCCCATGTCGTAATATGCTGATAAGTGTTATCAAACAATGTATAGTTTCGATTGCTGCATTTGCATGAAAAACGAGAGACTCACACAGTCACACGCACGAACAGCAAAACACGAACACAGACAAAACCCGGAAATAGTCCTAAAAGTGTTTGTATGTACATGTTTAAAAATTGTTATATTTAACAGACAAACTTCTTGAGACACCCACAGTCAAGTTGTCGCTTAGTGAAAAGGCTTTTTCTATTGGTGGGCCTAAATTGTGGAACAACATCAGCATTGACACCAGGAAAAGTGAAAACATCGTCACGTGTAACAATAGGTTCAGGTTCAAACCAGAATTGTTTAGGACTGTTCTTCTTGAAACTGAATGATGTCCCTTTTTGGTCCCAGATATTTGAGAGATTTGAGGATGAGAGTAGATCAAGTAGTGTTTGTTGATGTATGTGAGTGGGAGCATGATGAATTGATCTTAATTTAATCCTGTTTTTAATTTCAGTTCAGCGCCTTAGAGAGCACTGTGTGGATTTGAGCGCCATACAAGTTAATTAATTATTACATATTACATTACATTACAAATAAACCAAGAATTGTTTTTGCCAATCGCCTGGATTTCAAGGCAAAGGCAAGGGACTTTCCCCATGTAGACAGATACAGAATGATGTTTACGAGACATTCTGAACACAGTTTACCTGCTGATTACTTTGTCTACGTTAATCTTGGAAGACCCACATTCTCTGGTCAAGATGAATCACCTACCTGGACATCACCAATCCCTATATAAAGACGCCCGCATATCACCGCTGTAACCACAAATCCAACTCTCAACAAAAGAAATGTTCTTACTGTTCGGCCATTTCCGGCCACCACCAACAAAAACTCTTTGTAAGAACAGATCGATAAGATAATGTATCCAAGTAGCTCTCTATACCGCCGCACGGGAAGGATGTTATTTGTTTAATTCAATAAGTCTTTAACCCATTCGCTACGGCAATCCGAATAATTGGCCCAAAGGTTTTCACTTCGCTGTGCGGACACCGATTTTCTGACACTTATCTATATTAATAAAAGTGAAACCTTACGACAATAGCAGCGCGCCTTTCGCTACTCCTCTGTTAATGCTGATTCGGTGGCCCTCAGATTTTATACAACGATTAGTATAGACTGTCGTCGTGTCCCCGGCACAGAAAATAAAAAAATAATTAATAACTCGCAGAACGTTAAACTTTGTATTAGTTTCTAGGTTGCGACACATTGGCGTTCGGTCTATATTTTCGGCAAATTAATGTAACTAATATTGATTCCGGTATAGACTGTATCACACTCACTAAACAACTTCCGGTTAGGATTGGTTTGAATGATGAGATTGAGTTCTAAGACTATCAAGTATAAAACTTTGTGTGTTCTCAATGTGCCTAGACTGGGAAAAAGAAAGGGTCTGGAATTGGGAGATTGACGCTGCAGGGCCAAAAGTACAAGTTTGTGTTTTCAATATGCCTAGGAAAATATTATCATATTTCTTTTCCATTAACACATGACGTTATCACTTCCTGCCATGTGTTCACTAAAACTAATCCGTGCACAAATCATAGCCATTTGAGAGATGCTGGCGGGACGCACAGGACGTCAAAGCGCAAAGGGAGAGCAGTAAAACGTATCTAAAAACAAACAAACAAACAAAAATAAAATAAAGTTAAAGGAAAAGGCAAAATGAAGCAGGTCCATAATAATCACCCAGAACTGAAACTAATAAATCGATTTATCCCGGGCAGGGCCGGGAACTCAGCTGGTATATATATAATCATACTTTTCGAAGTATCGAATCCTATCCTGGTTCACCGAGTTTCCTTTACTTTAATGTATAATAATGTTATGTCTTATGTTCATTCTGAGCGAAAGAAAAAACATATTGGAACCACCTCTACATTTCAAGCTGGATCGTGCTGAAGCTTCCCGTTCACACTCATAAAAGTTGTCGTAGGGAAAGAGTTAAACTGGCCCAAAAAGCTTCTTGTTCACAATCTGTGTTTCCTCAGCTTGACTTCAACAGGCAAAATTGGTTAGAGGTGAGTGAAAATTAATTGTAAGTTTCATTCAGTGTGTAAGGAAAGATTGGTTTAGATTTAATGTCCGGGAATATAAATTATTAATACCCATTTATCGTCACTCAAACGAAATTGTCACTTTAAAAAAAAAAAATATTTTTTTAAAACTTTATTTATTTGCCTGAACTCTTTCTTGGCCATGAAGGATTAAATTGATTTACTTCACTTTCATTTTACTCAGTTAATTACCTGTCAGACATCTCGTAAAAGGCAAAACATAAACGTAAAAGTGCAAGGTTTGTACAAAAGAAAGTTTTAACTGCCTGTGTCGTCAGCGGAAACATACGGGAGGCAAGGTGATCACAGAATATTTATTTTGGAAAACGAATACAGGGTTTGACGAGTCAATTTATTTGTCTCGAAACTTCAATAAAATTCTTTTTGGAAATTCAGTTTCATGATCAACTCCAAAGTAAATCAATATAATTATTTATCTAGAGTATGTGACAAGAGCATTGACAGATTTGATTTTGTTTGGCGTGCAGGTACTGAGACAATTCTGTTCTGCATCGGTTTTGACTCAAGACTTAAACGTTCTTTGAATCAACTATCGAGATAATTCTGTTTCAGTCTCACCAATGTGCGGGGTCCCGTTGAACTCCTTTATCCACAAAACCGAGGCCAATCCGTGTCTCCTTCAAATTCAATTTCCTTATAAGAATTAAAAAAAAACCCACCCCAAACCCCTTGAAATCTGGATGCTAAGAGCATCCATTTCCCGCTTGCAAAGTTAGGCTACATTTCCCCTGCATGTGAAGGCAGTCAGTGATGAGCAAGGCAGTCCCTGATTTGAGCGTTGAAGGCTCATTTTGTGTGTGTGCGGAAGGGACGTAACCTATTTTGGATCGTATGCATGGGAGATAATTTCATGCATTAATAATGGAACTGGGACTCAGGACTTGCCTGACAAATTCTTTGGCTGGAGTGGGAGGAAGGTGGAAGTTGGTAGATTAAATTGGGAGGGAGATGGGAAACATTTGTTTTGTTTTTTTCTTTAGATAATTACTAAGGACAGGCGGGCAAACTGGCACATAGGCAGATAAGAGATTGATATCTAGAAACAGATAGATAGAAGTACTGGTAGGTAGGTAAAGGGATAGATACTAGATAGATAGATAGACAGGCTGACATATAGACAGACAGACAGATAGATAGATAGACAGACAAATAGAACAAAACAGAACTGATAGATAGATAGATAGATAGAGAGTTAGATAGATAGCTTGATAGATAGATAGATAGATAGATAGATAGATAGATAGATAGATATATAGATAGATAGATAGATAGATAGATAGATAGAAAGATAGATAGATAGATAGATAGATAGATAGATAGATAGATAGATAGATAGATAGATAGATAGATAGATAGATAGATAGATAGAAAGATAGATAGATAGATCATGAATGTCATCCAGTTTATAAGTTTACTGTAAGAGACTCAATATTTATCGGTAACAACGGAAAACATAATATTTTGTTTTCTCTTCTATACACTGATATGATAATTTATTGGGGCCGTGTACAACAGCGCAGTCTGCCTGAGGTGAATCATGTCGGTGACACAGAAGGACAGTTTATTGCGTAAAAGATACGACAATAATTTACGCAGAATGTGAAAACAAGGGCCGCGAAGTGCGTGAATGGTGCTGAATGGGAAATGTCGCGTGGAGGGAGGGAGGGAGGGAGGATGGGACGGGGCGAGTGGGGAGGGGGGGGGACTGTCGGTATGAGAGTGTGAGCAACAGGAGACAGGGCGACCAGCTCACGGGCAAGGCAAGGAGAGATCTGGGAGGACGGGAATGGGGGGAGGGGGAGGGAGTGAGTGAGGGAGTGCTGGAGGAAATCAATGAGTGAGTACGATGCGATTTTGTCGCTTCATCGGTCTATTGGTCAGGGGAAAGCCAACAGGTTTGCTCACTGTAATGGGATAGTGAGAGGGAAATACATGCGTTTCCTGGTCTCACTGTAGTGTGTGAGTGGCAGCAACTAGCTTGTGTGTGTGTGAGCAGTTTTTTTCTCCATTCTTTCCAGTGGACAGTACCCGTCGTGAATGTTTATAAATTCTGGATACATGTGTCATGTGAACTGCTCATACGAACGAAAGACACTCTCCGTGTGTCTATTTTTATAGTGTGGTAAGTTTTCTATCCGTTTTCTGACGGTGGACCTTATTCATGTGGACTTTTTTCTTTACAATCGGATAGTGTGAGGTATCTTATGAATGAAACCTACGGGAGAGTTTCAAGACAGAATGGTAGAGAAATTGTGATAGTCCGTGGCTTCAAGGTATGTGATGGAATGCGGGCAAATGCTCTGCCGTTCAGTGCTCGTGTGTGTGTGTGAATTCCAGAAGACTCTGAGATCTGGATTGCAAAACTGCTGGGGAGTTTTATGTGTAGTTTAAAAATATCATAATTATTATACGAAAAAAAAAAAAAAGCAGAGAATCTGTGGATACGCGGCAAAGCCTTGGCGAAAAGACAAAATGAGGCAAAAAAGAATCCGCATTTGTGAAAATTGTACGATTTTCTTTATTTTGTTTTTATACGGTTACATTTTTGTTTGTTTTGTTTTGGCTTGATGAAGTTCCGTTGACCGACAGCTCGCTATGTCTTTACTTTTTCCGTTGCATTTTATGGTAGTTATTTCTTTACACCAAGGCTTGTAATATAGAACTTTTACTTTCTGTCACATTTTGACTTTACGGTATTTTAACTTCTTGTTATCTTGTTTGCTGATGACAGTTCTCTAGCATTTTTCTGTCTGGCTTCCTTTTCTGTGCACGAATTTAGTTCGAATATTTTTTTCAAGGCGATTTGCCGTTTTCGCTACAAGTTTGTATGTTTCATCTTGTGAGAATCTATTCTATGGAAGATTAATGAAGATTTTTTCACTTGCAGTCTTCGGTAATATGTGCATCAGGCAGGCGGTTAGTGCAGTCGATAGTTCCAGATTTTGGACACTAATATTTTTTGTCGTTTTTTTTTTTTCGGTGAAATGCGACATATTTTTGTTGTGTAGTTGTGTACTAGATATATATAATGCCTGGATTTGTTTATTTGAGTTTGGATTTTTTGCAGCGGGTGTAGCATGGAATCTAATCATGTTACCGGTACACTAGGGTGAGACAGATTCGATTTTGTGTGGCAGAGTTCTTTCTAGGTAATTTAGATAGGCGTTATTAACTTTGATACAGTGGTAGCGCCAGTTATATCGTGCGCTGGGCTCGTTTTACGCCTAGGAATAAATAGAAATGACCCGGCCTGCCAGTGGAAGCATTCATACGGCGAGCGCTGGAGGTAAACATGAGAGGAAATTTATACACGTGAGCTTTTTTATCACAGTAGAGGGAATATCTGTAGGATTTTCTTGATGTTTAGTGAATATAAGGAAGAGTGTTGCCGGCGTTTCTTTGAAATGTTGAAAGTTACAATAGACGACCCAGGTAGAAAAACGAACATACTCACATATCCATGACACTGAAGGAAATCGATGTTTTAGATTTGAAAGTCCCCAAGTGCATTGTTAATGGGGATAAAGAAAAATATCCTGTTTCATCAGAGGGAGGCTTGACCTAAGTAGTAAAAACTGGGCTTTGGGGCAAAATTGGAATTGTAATAATTTAAAAAAATACAATCAAACACTCTTTAAAATTGGACTGTGGTCGTTCTTCCATCTGGGTCTTCAGTTGCTGGCATTTAAAGCACAGGGACGTCTTGCTTGGCCAGGTAAAAAAGAACAGGGCGTAGTAATGTCTTCTGTAGGTTTGTCCCCGTTCTGAATAGATCCAGGTGTACAGAATGAAAGAGAATGAGGTGAGATTGAAATCATAAGGTAGAGACAGGTGACCAATCAAAATGTTTTGACGAAAAATGACTAACTCATCGTTTGTTTAAGTATTTTAAAGCTCGATAAAATCGCGTGATATCGCTTTAAGGCTCCGTTCCGGGTTATTCGCCTTTTCAGACCTTAAAGTTGTTGATGTTTTTATTTCGAGCTTTCTCATGATCGTGAAATCTAGGGGTATTTGCCATATTATTATTTGTGACATTTTACCGATTTTTGGATTTTATTATGGAAGTTGTTCTCTCAATTTCACTATGTATAAGTGTCTTTCCAATCGGTTAAAAACTTTAAAAAAATTATGTTTGTGGTGTAATGTTTCTGCGTTTTAGCACTTTTACTGACCAAATTTCAATCCTCATTTTCTTGAAACGGCAAAAATGCACATACAACAATATAGTAAACACCCGACGAAATACTCAGGACATTTTAATGCAGTTGTAACAGCTGAGGTTGTTCTAGCACGTTATAGTAGGGGGGAGTTAGTTGATCTAACTACAACCCTTTAGAAAACGAAACTATTACAGCTGTAAAATAAATAAACACGAGATCCGACGATAGATTAAATAATACTAAAGTTTAATAACTGTATAGTGAACAATAAATTACTAGGAAGACGCCAGCGAAACTAAATATCTACGCCACACAAAAGGAAACTCACTTACTCACCCCCCAACCACTCACACAGGTCTATATATATAAACATTCCCACAGAAAGTTCCCGAAATAAACGTTACCTTTGCCCTCGCACAAACTAACCAATCACGCATCAATACGTCATCAGGTTACATCACTCAAGGCCAAATCTGGCGTAAACATCCTTATCCACAGTGTTATCGAATGTTCGGGAACATACTAATATTTACTGAACGAGTCAAAACACCTGACAACAAGCGAGCGAGGAAAAAAACTACTCACTAGAAAAGAAGGTCAGGTCACGGAGTACAACAATAAAATGAAAGAAGAAATGAACACATGCTCACCAGTGTAACAAGAAAACGGGGGAGGGCAAGGGATAGCTTGCAGATGCTACACAACTCCCCAATTTAAGTTGAATATCTTTCAACTCCAAAACATTATTCAGCGTCTGCAATATCTTGAAATAATCTTATAGCACTCCCAATCTCACAAAGGTAGTTGCTAATTCTATTACAATTAATAACAATTTCAGTGTCTTCCCGAATGTCATCACAAATACAATACAATGCAGTGTACTTTGCATCACTAATACCATAACTAATACAATACCGTCATTGTGACAAACCAATAGTTAACAGTAGGCCTACTAGTCAAAATAACACAACGCCACCACTGTGGTGAAACAATGGTCAATGATATTATTACAAATCATATATGGTGAAACGATGGCCCATCGTTTACATAATGCTTCGTGCACGAATCATAGCATATGACTTGTTGTACATAACATGGTTATCTCCAAAATGTATAACTCATACGTACAATGGCAAAAATATCAATACATACTGACCACTGATTAGGGTCTTTCTTCATCATATTAGGTCAAAACAAGTTACAACATTGCAACATAACACAAACACTGCTTGCTCGCAGTCCCCATTTGGGTTACATTTTCCAAAAATTACACCAAGTTCCATTGGTAACTAATATGACATAGCATAAAATCAAAATGTGACTAACACATCATGACTATCTATCAGCTACCAATTCAATATTCAGCCACAGATGAACTATGTCCCCAATTACAGTACAATACTGCCGTCCTAGCAATTCATCTAGTAGGCAAAAGTATGGGTTACAATGCATTTCACTGATAGTGTACTACTTTAAAATACCCTGCTCAGGAAATCGGCACAGACATTTTCTCTGCCTTTTACGTAGTGAATCCTGAATCGATAAGACTGTAAAAATAAACTCCATCGTAATAACTTTGGACTGTCAAACTTGGCAGAGTTCAAAAACTCTAATGACCGATGGTCAGTTTGGAGCACAAACTCCTTTCCATACAAATACAAAGTAAACTTTTTTACAGCCCAAACAATAGCTAAACATTCGCGCTCTGAGACCGAATATTTTGTCTCACGAGGCAATAGCTTACGACTAGCATATGCCACGGGGTACAACTTTCCCTCGTGTTCCTGCATAAGACTAGCGCCTAATCCGCGATCTGATGCATCAGTTGCTAAGACAAACTCTTTGGAAAAATCTGGCAAACATAACACGGGTTTGGAGATAATAACATTCTTCAAAGAGGTGTACGCTTTCTCCTGCGTTTCGTCCCACTGAACTATATTGGGCTGACCCTTTCTAAGTAAATCAGACAATGGTGATGCAATCGCTGAAAAGTTAGGAATAAATTCATGGTAATATCCCACTAATCCTAAGAATGCTTTCACTTCCTTCTTAGTGGTGGGTCTGGGTGCGTCTCGTACCTTACATACATTCTCTTCTAACAGGCCAATCATACCTTCTCCCACTAAGTGTCCAACAAAGTCTACTTCAGACGTTCCAATCAGACACTTCGATGGCCTTGCAGTTAATCCAGCTTGGTCCATCCTCTGCAGTAAGTCGTTGAGAGTCTTCACATGCTCGTCGAATGTCTCTGTATGAATCAGCAGGTCGTCCACATATGCTGTCACATTGTTCATTCCACGGATCAATGGCTTTACGATCCTGTTCAGCGTGGCTCCTGAGTTCATCATCCCAAAAGGCATCCGAATGAATTCATAGTGTTCGCCCATGGTGACGAACGCCGTCTTGGGAATGTCTTGCTCTCGAACTTTCACTTGCCAGTATCCCTTGCTCAGGTCAATCCGAGAGAATAATTTTCCTCTCGAGAGACTCTGAAACACTTCTAATGGCGCTGCTGTCGGATGAGGGTCGAATACTGTGATCTTGTTTAACCTCCTGTAGTCGATGCAGACTCGGTTGGATCCGTCCTTCTTCTTGACGACAACAATAGGTGAAGCATAAGCTGATGAGCTCCTTCGAATGATGCCCAGCCGTCCCATGGTGCTAAGCTCCTCCTTCAATGAGTCGCGCATAGCGTAGGGCACCGGGTATGGTCGTTGACGAACTGGTACTTCTGTCGTCAGGTCGATGCGATGTTCACCCAACTGGCAGCATCCAGGGAGATTGGTGAAGACGTGCTGGTAATTCTTCACCACATCGCAGAGTTCTTGACGTTGTTCCGATGTCAGTTGCGTTCCATACTGGACATCTCTGTAGCTTTCCTTCTGGTCCCAGCTTCCTAGGTCGGCAAGGTCCTCCGTCGTTCCACTGTTGTCGCCTTCCAGGTCGCAGTCCTCGATGATTGTCATGCCAGCTGACTCCACGGGTTGACTCTTGTCCATCATGTCGTCCTCTGCCAGTACAGTCTCAGCACTATCACCGCCGCCGTCCTTTATGGCGTTGACATGTCCAGGCGTGGTATCTCTCCTACTGTTGTCCATCCCACACATCTCGGTCACAATAGGTCTCAGTTCCATTGCCACTGCTGCTGCTTTTGACGTCCTTGGAATGTATCTCTTGAGGAGGTTGGCGTGCAAGGTCTTTTCTTTTGCACCCATCTTGACTCTATAGTCGTTAACACCGACAACTGAGACTACCTTATATGGTCCCTTCCATTGGACTAGGAGCTTGTTAGTGTTCGTCGGCAGTAGCACCAACACTTCATCTCCGGGGCGGAACTTCCTCTCTCGCGCCTTCCGGTCGTAGTAGGTCTTCTGTCTACCTTGAGCCTTGGAGAGTTCTTCCGTCGCTAACTTCCATGTGTCCTCCAGCCTCTCACGTAGTTCCATGACGTACTGGTAACTGGTCTTCGTTTCCGGCTCCTCTACGTCCTTGGTCCATAGTTGTCGTAAGATGTGCATTGGTCCTCTCACAGTTCTCCCATACAGCAACTCGAATGGGGCAAACTTGGTCGACTCTTGGGGAACTTCACGATATGCGAAGAGCAGCGGGTTGATGTATCTGTGCCACTGCTTGGGTTGCTCTGCGCACAGTCGTCTCAATGTTTTCTTCAGCGTGCCGTTGAATCGCTCCACCAACCCGTTGCACATAGGGTGGTAGACTGTAGTGGTCGACTGTCGAATTCCCAGTAGTCTATTCGTTTCCTTCATGACATCTGACATAAACTGGGTCCCTCGGTCCGACAAGATCTCTTCGGGCACACCCAAACGGCTGTAGATGTTCACTAAGGCTTCTGCTACCGTTTCTGCGTCGATCTTCTTCAAGGGTGTGGCTTCGGGGTAACGAGTAGCGTAGTCTATATACACCAGGATATACCGATGTCCACCTTCACTTGGGGGGTCGATAGGTCCTACTAAGTCCACGGCCACTCGCCTAAATGGTACGTCCACTACTGGCATACTCTGCAGGTGCACCTTTGGTGTCGCTCCTTTGTTCACTGTCCTCTGGCATATGTCGCATGAGCGGCAGTATCTCGCGACGTCACCTTCAATTCCAGGCCAATAAAAATTGCTCATAACTCTGTCTTTGGTTTTCTTCACGCCGAGGTGTCCTCCGACGATCGAGTCGTGGGCTACACTCAGTACATACTCTCTCAGTTTCTCGGGTAGTACCGCTTGCCTTATAACCGTCGCCTGTCTCAGGTCCTTGTAAATCCGGTACAGTACTCCTCCATGTTTCTCAAAATGAACAGATTTATTGCCTCTATTAGTTGGGATCTTCTTCTGCTCTAACTTCCTAATGACTTCGTCTTCTTCTTGGAGTCGGATAAGTTCCTCTCTATCCACTCCCGCGTGCCGTTCTGCCCTCGGCACCTTAAGCGACGTAGACCGGTCCTTCCTCTTCTCCTGGGCCCTCGTGGTCACCGCTCCTGCCATCACCTCAGTATCAGGGTCGTACGGATCCTTCGCTCCGTCCACGTTCCCGACTACTAGGTCGCAGATGGTCTCCGGGAGACACAGCGCCGTCACTTTGCCCGTCAGGTAAGGCGTCTTCACGTCGATAACGGCTTCCTCCGCCGCTAGCAAGGAGTTATCGATCCTCGCGATAAGTTTCTTCCCACCGGTGAGCTGTCCGTCGTCCACCAGTGCTCGCCGCACCACTACACCTTCACAGCCGGTATCTCTTAGGACATCTACCGCTCGATTTCCAATCAAGCCCTTCATCACTGGTAACTTCAGTTTCTCCACGGTCCTTCCGTCACTGCATCCTCCGCAAGTAACAGGCACCGCTAACTGTAGCTTCCCGTCCTTCATTACCGCTTGAACGTTGATGCTGGTGTCAGCCGTCGTCACATCTTGTCTTGACGACTCGTCCGCCGCTATAACTACGGCCGCCGCCGCCTTGTTCGGCTTGCCTCGTCCCATATCCTTCTGGGCTGGACACATCCTCCGAACGTGGCCTGGCTTTCCACAAAGGTAACATTTCAACTCACCTTTGTCGTTTAACTTTGCACGACACTCCGTCGCCTTGTGTCCCGGCCTCTGGCACCTATGGCAGACCTGTGGGCTTCTGTCTCCGTTGGGCCTCTGTCGCACTGGCCGGCTCTGCAGTCTGGCGCTCCCGCTGAGCGTCCGGTTCCTCGCTACCAGGTACGCCTCCGCTGAATCTGCGATGTCCTGTAGCGTCTTTGGTTTCCTCTCCCTCACATGGATTGCAAGGTCTGGTGGGCAGGCATCCATGAATTGCCCTCTGACGAACAGATCTCTCACTCCTTCGTAGGTCTCCTCCGTCTTCGACAGCTTTATCCACCTCTCTAAATAGGTCTTGATCCTGGTCAAAAACATTCCAACATCTTCTCCATCTTCAGGCTTACCTTGTCTGAACATGAGTCTGTATCCGTCCTCTGACAGGTTGTACCTCTTCTGCAACGCTTCCTTGACCTTGTCGTAGTCCTTGGCTTCGTCGATCGGTAGTCTGCAGAAGCACTCCAAAGCTCTCCCAGTCAGCAGGGCAGACAGTGATGTCGTCCAGGTGGATCTGGGCCATTCAGCTGTCTCAGCAAACCTCTCAAACCGCAGCAACCAGCTATCCAGATCGTCTTTCTTGTCCTGAAATGCAGGTAGCTTGGGTCTCTTAGAACTGGCGTGGTCGCTGGTCCCCTGCGTCGACTCGCCTCCACCCTGATGGCGGATCCTCTCCATCTCCAGCTCGTGCTTCATCTTTTCTCTTTCCAGCTGAGCCTGTCGTTCAGCCTCCTTCTCCTGTCGTTGAGCCTCCAGCTGTCTTTCTCTTTCTAGGCCTTCACGGAGGTAGTCCCGTCTCTCCTGCCCAGTGAGCTCCATAGCGTCCGCTTCCTGGCTAAGCCTTCCAATAACCTCCGACATGTTGTAGATAGCTTGTCGATGATATTCTACAATAAACTATGTAAATAAATCTAATAATTTTGATCTGGTCCGCTCGAATATGGTCGGATCCCGGACGAGCCCCCAATATGTAACAGCTGAGGTTGTTCTAGCACGTTATAGTAGGGGGGAGTTAGTTGATCTAACTACAACCCTTTAGAAAACGAAACTATTACAGCTGTAAAATAAATAAACACGAGATCCGACGATAGATTAAATAATACTAAAGTTTAATAACTGTATAGTGAACAATAAATTACTAGGAAGACGCCAGCGAAACTAAATATCTACGCCACACAAAAGGAAACTCACTTACTCACCCCCAACCACTCACACAGGTCTATATATATAAACATTCCTACAGAAAGTTCCCGAAATAAACGTTACCTTTGCCCTCGCACAAACTAACCAATCACGCATCAATACGTCATCAGGTTACATCACTCAAGGCCAAATCTGGCGTAAACATCCTTATCCACAGTGTTATCGAATGTTCGGGAACATACTAATATTTACTGAACGAGTCAAAACACCTGACAACAAGCGAGCGAGGAAAAAAACTACTCACTAGAAAAGAAGGTCAGGTCACGGAGTACAACAATAAAATGAAAGAAGAAATGAACACATGCTCACCAGTGTAACAAGAAAACGGGGGAGGGCAAGGGATAGCTTGCAGATGCTACAGCAGTATACTTGAAAAAAAAAAAGGAAATACGTTTGACTCAATCTCTCGACAGGCATTTTCTTTAATCCGACAGGGGCGATGTGAATGGAGAAAATCTCCACCCAGACTGACAATGACACTCACTCTGGAATTAACCACAATCATTGATATCTTTATTGACTGATTGATTGATGACTGATGATTGATTGATGATAGGAATCAGAATCCTAGCACATCGGGCATCCTCAGTAGTCTTCCTCTCCCCGTTGCAATGGCTATGTGAGGGTTGGTTGGGAATCATGGACAGACCAAATTGTCTCTGATGACACTATGCTGAATTCTGTCACCCACGCCGTATTGAGAAAAATATAATGATTTTTCCAGTCAGCAACCCTACGGAAATCCGACGTGTAGGATTGACATCCAGTTTGCACATAGGAATAACGTCGTTCCTACGTAGATCCGCTAGTTACGACATCGCGCTGACGTCGGTTTGATGTAGTGAACTCGCCCAGCAGTAATCCTACCACCCTGGGCAATCCTATACATATATATTCGTCGGACTGACATAGGGATACTGGTTGGGTTTACATCTAGCATGCAAATCGCAAAAAAGTATGTAGAAAGATAACAGGCCTAAATAAATCTTTTGGATGATCATGCTGAAATCTGTGGGTTATTTTGATGAACAAAATAATGTAAGTGACACCGTGGCACATGTTCGTTTAGTAGGAATAAACACACACACTCACATACGAAAAATCAGCGTGTCCCAGCCTATTGTGTGTGTGAGGGTGTGCGCATGTGTGTGTGTGTGTGGGGGGGGGGGAGGTAGGCAGATTATAGGCTACCGTCCCACGAACCCCCGGCTGCAGGTCAGTCGTACGGGCTACCTTGTCCAGGTCTTCAATAACCGATTGGCCTCGCACTGCTTTGTTGAGATTTTGCATCCACAGGGCAGCTCACTCAGTCCACGGTGCAGAGAGTAACAGGAGTAACTGGCCTTGTGTCTATCGTGGCGTCTATCGATTGGTAGATTTCCTCTGTTTTGTTTTTCTTTCTTGGTTCATTCACATGGCCAACTGTTGTACTCGGCTCCATTCGTGACATCTTTTCTTTCTCTCTTTCTCTTTCTCTTTCATATCTGCATGTTTTGGCACAGCGCCTATTCGTTGTATTCATCGGCCACAACATCTTTTTGCAATGATATTCTTAAGAACATTTTTTATCAGAGAGAACTTTTTGCAGTCGGTCTATTATTAACACGTCCACCTCAACCACAACATTGCCAGCGTCTATATCATCGCCGTTGTCGTTTATCACTACCAACACCATCACCACAACCATTATTAGCATCAGAACTTTTCATACACCATCTGAACGACCACTACCACAGCTAACAGCATCACCATCATCACCACATCCATCAGCATTGTTCCCATACAGCATTATCTCATTGCCCTGACCAGTGCTATCATCATCATTCCATCACTCCCACCACAACCATCACGACTATCCTGAAATTTCCACTGTTCTTCCACCATTCTTACCCTGACTACCACCATAACTATCATCACAACGCCCATATCTTCACCGCTACACCACCACCACCATCACCACCACCACCACCACTACCACCACCATCACCACCACCACTACCACCATCATCACCACCACCTCTACCACCATCATCACCACCACCACCATCACCATCACCATCATCATCATCATCACCACCATCACCACCACCACCACCACCATCACCATCACCATCATCATCACCATCACCATCATCATCACCAGCACCACCACCATCACCATCACCACCATCATCATCATCACCACCATCACCACCACCACCACCACCATCACCACCACCACCACCATCACCATCACCATCATCATCATCATCATCACCACCATCACCACCACCACCACCATCACCATCACCATCATCATCATCATCACCACCATCACCACCACCACCACCACCATCACCACCACCATCACCATCACCATCATCATCATCATCACCACCATCACCACCACCATCACCACCACCATCATCATCATCATCACCATCATCATCACCACCACCACCACCATCACCATCACCATCATCATCATCATCACCATCATCACCACCACCACCACCACCATCACCATCGCCATCATCATCATCATCACCATCATCATCACCACCACCACCACCACCATCACCATCACCATCATCACCACCACCACCACCACCACCAACTCCATCGCCATCATCATCATCATCACCACCATCACCACCACCATCACCATCACCACCACCACCACCACCACCACCACCAACTCCATCATTCTCCACAACCGTCGCCCACGTCTATTCTCTTCCTCTACTTCATTTTCATCATTTACCACTCAGGTCTGCCTCTTCTTCCTCCTCTTCCTCTGTTCTCCCTTCCCGTCTTCCATGACATATTAAGAGTTAATCTGGCACACACTTAACCTTTGCAAAACCATACACAGAACAAGTTTTTCAATTTCAACCTCTAATTAACAAAACCACGTTTTCTCCCTTTTCTTTTTCTACCTTCTTGCCTTTTTCTTTTTTTTTTTTTTTGTCTTCTTTGTAATCACCGTACCGTCTCTCCATCTCTTGGCTTCTTCAATGGCCTCCTCACACACTCGCCTCCTTCTCTCACTGTCCCCTCCTTTCTCTTACTCTCCATTCCCTCCTCTCACTCTCAATTTCTTTCTCTCACTCCTTTCTTCCTTCCTCATTCTCTCTCCTCCCGTTTCTCACTCTCCCTTCCTTCTCTCACTCTCCTTCTCTCTCTCTCTCTACTCTCTCTATCTCGTACCCCCCCTCTCACTTCTCACTCTCCCTCTCTCTCTTCCACTCCTTCCTCTCACCTCCCCTTCTTCCCATCAAGCCCTCTCACGCGCCTGTCTCATGGTATTAATTTTAAGAACGCCATTGTTTCAGTAATTACCTGCCTATTATCTCCTGCCTGTAACAACGCCTTGTGATTCATTCATTCTTCAAGTCAATATCAACCCCGAGGCCTTCCATCACAAAACACAGTATAAATCAAACAACCAACTGGTCAGTTTTCAACAGTTTTACTATTGATCTCTGAGTTAAAAAATTGGGCTGATCAATGTATTTTATCAACACCGCTCCATCGTCCTTGACAGCTGACTATGTCCCTTTAAAACATACCCCTTCCCTTTATTTCACACTGTTTATAGCGAATTATGAAAAACCTGTCCCCGACCTCAAACAAAATAGCACAATTTTGGTCCATCACTGACAAAAAAATAAGTAAAATGTCAAAATAATTGATATAGGAAAAACAGTTCCGATCTTATTTACAGCAAGAAACGAGATTTTGAGTAATATTGAGTAAACAACAACACAGTATCTGTCGTGACCTCAGCCATATCCCATGTTTTGGCGTATAATGGGTTTTATGTTAGGATACGTCAGATCCCGCCAGAGGCTTTTGAACTTTTCTGTATTAAGAAGCATCTTAATAATCCCCTTGCCAGGAACCGTCGTTGGTTGACTCAGCCTGAGCATCGGTCCGTCTCAGAGCAAAGTCAAAATATCTTTAGACGGCTTGGATGTCAGGATAATACTGGGCTGTCTTCGTAACAAGCCACTATCTTGTGCATAATGATAATTGATCTTTTTTGTTTTGTGGCATTTTTTAAAATTTCGATTTTTAATATTGCGTTAAATTTTAGGGCTGTTTTTTTTTCGTTTTAAGGGGAAAAAATGGAAAAAGCTTTTTTTTTTTTTAAACCGCAATTGGGTTGTTCATTTTGCGTTGGCGTGCGAGGTTGTGAATCAATGGTGTGTGTGTGTGATTGTGTGAGTGAGTGTGGGTATGGATTTTTGTCTTGTTTTTGCCTTTTTTCGTGTGAAGAGATACGCGTGACAGTATTTGCCTGGAGAGAGAGAGAGAAAGAGAGAGAGAGAGAGAGAGAGAGAAAGAGACAGAGACAGGCAGACAGACAGAGAGAGAGAGAGAGAGGGGGAGAGACAGAGAGAGAGAGAGAGAGAAAGAGACAGAGACAGGCAGACAGACAGAGAGAGAGAGAGAGGGGGAGAGACAGAGAGAGAGAGAGAAAGAGACAGAGACAGGCAGACAGACAGAGAGAGAGAGAGAGGGGGAGAGACAGAGAGAGAGAGAGAGAGAGGGGGAGAGACAGAGAGAGAGAGACAGAGAGAGAGAGAGAGAGAGAGAGGGAGAGACAGAGAGAGAGAGAGAGAGAGAGACAGAGACGGAGAGAGAGAAAGAGAAAGAGAATGAAATTGTGTCTCCATTTCGGATCTCCGTCAATCCCATATCGTCCTCCGCTTTTTGTTAACCCTCTGTCCCTCTGTTTCACCTCTCTCTTTCTCTCTCTCTCTTTTTCTCTTGATATAGAATGACTTAGCAGCCTTTGAAGGTCTCTGTTTCTGTTTGACATTTTCTTGCTCTAATGAAATTACAAAAATGTAAAATGGCAAAGAAAGCAGGTTTTTATTTGTAAAGCGCCCGTGGACTTGAAAGTGCCATACGAACCTTTATGAGGAAATATGTCTTTTCTTTTTTTGGTAGAAAATATATAAATATTTGAACTCTAATCATGTCCCTGGCGCTAGAAGGCTGTGAATTTGTAAGCAAATATTTGATAATATTTTACACAAGTAATGAATGAATATATTTCCTGGCTGGTAAATCCAAGGTGCAATCAAGCGATATTATCGATGTGTGATAGCGGCGCAGATCCACCGAACTGGGAATAAAGCCAAGTTGCCAAGTTGGATATCTGTAGCCATAATTATAATGGAACCATTTTTTTCTAAAAACTTCGTTTTTCTTCGCCCGAATAATTACAAGTGGCACGTGACCTTTACAACTTGATTTCGCCTCATGATGTAATGAAACGTGACAAACGTCATATCTGTTTGGGCTGAAGTTTTGTTTTGTCTCAAGTTTAATATTATTATTATTGTAATAACTAGCTGGCCCGCTGTCTTGGGGAATGCACAGATAGGATTTTTTAAAGCTGAGTTTCGATCACTCATATAATGTAAATTGAGACGCAGAACGAAATTTCCGGTCATACTTTTTAACGGCTCAAAATGTCGGAACACTTTCTTCTGTTCAACTCAGCTGTGGCTCAATATCAACGACCGCGACCATTATTAAAACTATAGCGAACTCCAAGACCTTTTAAAATACTCCAACGTACACCCTAACGTATTTCTATGGGTAATATGATATTTTGTAGAATTTAAAGCTCAGCGGTTAAAAAGCCTTTCATGATAACATTGGAGACCTTACTGCCTTTATAGTATAATTATCGATTTGTATTATTTTTTCCAAAGGGCCAGAATTCAGCATGGGCGTCGACGTCCGAGAAAAAGAATTGGCGGGTCGCTTCACCCGAGATATTTTTTTCTCTTCTTGACGTTGCATCCAGATAGAATAAGAACTTGTATGTTATGACCACAATTATGTAACGGTTATTATTATATTTTCATGAGAGTTAATGACCAAATTAAACACACACATGTACACACATACACATAGACACATACACACATAATTGTACGAATACACACAGACAGATAGAGAGGAGAGAGAGATATGGACAAATAGAGTGGGGGGAAAGAGAAAAAGAAAGATAGAAGGAAATGAAAGAAGAGAGAGAGAGAGAGAGAGAGAGAGAGAGAGAGAGAGAGAGAGGGGGGAGGGAAGAGAGAGAGAAGGAGACACACACACAGAGACAGCGAGAGTGAGAGAGAGAAAGAGAGACAGACAGACAGACAGACAGACAGACAGACAGAGAGAGAGAGAGAGAGAGAGAGAGAGAATGAGAGAGAGAAAATTCTCTTCACATTTCATTTATCATTTTTATCGTTCTCACTTCAGGTTTTCTGACCAGCTCATGTTTATATTAGCGTCACGTTGATCAACTGAAGCACGTGCGATCAGGTCAATATTTACGAGACATGAGGTCACGAAACTACCATGAACTTTTATAGTTGACCCCCGCACCCCCTACTCGTTACACACTTGACAAACAAGCACCCCAGCACTAAATGTCTCATAAACCTGTCGAAATATGTATTGGTTTTGTTGAACAACGGATTCCGGGTAAAGTGAGAGCCTGTCGTCTCGGGCTCCAGGACACAATGGTGAGCCAAGCGACTGACCATTGCTTGGGTCAACAGTCAATATTTGACCGGCGGCGAGTTCGTCTCCCCGACATGTTAATTGCGGGTTGGTGTGAGTCATGACTTTTAATTGGGACAGGGTGACCGACATCAACGCGCGGGACCACCGAGCAAAGTGTCATAAAGGCGGGTATCTTTGTGCATGATAATGTCAAACACCCGACTTCTAAGAATAGCTTCGGACACCCCCTCCCTCCTTTCCACTCCATCATGGATGGAGCCCTCAATCGAACAACGAAACCACAATAACAATAACAGCAGAAGCAACGGCAGCAACGATAATGACAACAAGAAGGAATTATTTTCTTTATCAACTCCTTTTCCTCTTTGTTAACCTCTCCTCCTCAACTCAGCTCACACATACACATACACACAGTGAGAGATAGAGAAAGAAAGACAGAGGGACGGAAGGGAGGGAAAAGACGAAGAGAGAGCGGGGAGAAGGAGAGATAGATAGATAGAGAGAGAGAGAAAGAGAGAGAAGAGAAAGAGATTGAGAGAAAAGGGAGAGACAAAGAGTGAAAAGAGAGAGAGAGAGAGAGAGATTGAGAGAGAGAGGGTAAAAGACAGAGAGATAGAGAGAAAGAGAGAGAGGGACAGAGAGGGAGAGAGAGAGAGAAAGAGGAGAGAGAGAGAAAGGGAGAGAGGGGTAGAGACAGAGAGTGAAAAGTGGGAGAGAGATTGAGAGACAGAGGGCAAAAGACAGAGACAGAGAAAGAGAGAAAGAGAGAGAGCGAGGGAGAGACAGAAAGAAGGAGAGAGAGAGAAAGAGAGAGAGAAAGAGAGAGAGAGAGAGAGAGAGAGAGAGAGGGAGAGAATTCCTTGAAAATGTTGTATATCTGGAGACTTGGAAAGATGAAGGGGCGGATTATGGGTTGTGGGTGATTTTGGGGGGTGGGGGGGGGGATTGGAGGTTGGCATTCCATCATTCTTGCTCACGACAGTCTTTAATGACTCCAACTCACGGCGTGGGAGGATATTGTAACGGTATAATCGATTTTTATTGATCTGAGAAAATAATATTTCTTTGGTTGCTTGGCTTGCTTGTCGGGATCGATCACCGGAAAAACCGCGATATCGTTAAACGACACCACTACAAAAACATGGCCCGGATGGATCTGGGCATTGGCGGAACACACGCAGATAGTCTGGGTTGACCGCGCCATAGTCGGAACTTCAGACAGGAAGAACTCAATTGACATGATACCTACTTAGGAAGTTGTCGGTATGGGTTTTCGGAGAGCACAATATCCCGACCCCAGTTCTTGTTTGTTCCAATTCCAGTCTTCACACAACTGAGAAATTCGGCGTTAAACATTTGGGGCTTTAGTATGATGACAAGGAATTAGAATGCATCGGAACTGTGAAACAACTTGATAAGTGCCAGAACACATTTCAAACAAGAGTCAAAGTGTGCATTTGTTATACCTCTTCTACATACTAAAAGATCTCCAGTATTCAGTAAATGGAGATAGAACGAACAAGAACTGGGGTCGCGATATCGTACCTATAGGTTAAGGATCGTGTGTTATGGTTAGGGTTAAAGTTAAGGTAGTGTTGTCTCGGCTGATGCCCAGGAAATGCCAAGCTGTGATGTATCCACTTCGGTAGGGACAACTGCCGCTTAACTTCAAAAATGAGAACTTAGACCCAATTTAATATCACACCTCCAAATGTCCATCTATGCTTTAATACAATAGGCCTACTCTCCCTCCAGCAATAAATGGGCAGCGTGAATTACGCTACTCTCTCGTACTTTCCTAGATAAGGAAATTCCCATTTTTTAATGTGAGAAAAAAACAAAAACGAAAAGAAAAACAAACTAGAGAAACAAAGTTGAATTTGATTTTGAATTTGGTGAAATCAGGTCGACAGATACCGGTCACATTGTGCTAGGAAGAAGCAAGAGGGCGGACAGATAGCACAGTGACAAGACAGAAACAGACCCGACCACAAGCGCTCACCAACCACCCGCAGAAAAAGACAGAAAAAAATAATCAATATATATTATTTATGATGAGAGCAAGCGAGTCAAGGTCGGAATCAATTAGAGCTTCAAGTAGACTCGAATGTCCCGTCATTAAAAGACAGTTTTTCAGTCGTTAAAACTAATTGTTTTGTAAGCTTTGAATTATTGACACGCGCTATGGTATTTGTCATACTAGTGCAGGAACTCATTAAGCTTGGGAATGTATAATTATGTATTTTATGAAGATTATAATGATTATATTGCTTACTATTATCTTAATTTACTTGCTTGCTGTACTCTCTTCGATCCACTGTCATTGTTTTCACCCTCGTATTTTCGTTCTATCTTATCTTCTCTGGCATTCTTCTCCTTTGTCCTCTCTTCTTCTCCTTTTTCTTTCATTCATTCTTTTACTCATCGTCTCCCACTCATGCAGCTTTGAAAATTCCTTTCCCTGTTCTTCTACTTTCTCTCATGTTCACTTTCCTACCCTTCCCTCCTCTCCCCCTTTCTCTCATTTTCATCAACTCTCTCCTTTTGTCCTCTTCTTTTCCACATTTTCGACCCCTCTCTCAGCACTCCCTAACTTTCTCCTCTTGCTCAGACTCATTCTACTCACTCTTCTCTTCCTCCCATTTCTCCTCCTGCAACTAATAAAACCAATGTTATCAGGAGTAACTCCTCAACCTCTTCTCAGGATCCTCGCCATTGTTCCTCTTTTCATTCATTCATTCATTCATTCATTCATTCATTCATTCATTCATTCATTCATTCATTCATTCATTCACTCATTCATTTATTCATTCATTCACTTATTCATTCATCATTCATTCACTCACTCAATCGTTCATCCATTAATTAATTATTCATTCATTCATTCATTCACTTCCTCCTCCTCATCTATCCCTCTTAGTGCTGCATATTCGAAATCAAGGCTATCACATTCATTTCCCTGTCCCCCCCCCCCCCCCCCCACGATGATTCGCCACCACCGGCTCCCCACGTCCATCACTTTGAGACCCTCTATCAACCCATCAGTGACACGAATTGCATTTTTCCAAACATCCGATGAGTTTCCTGTCCAAAACCATTAAACACCACACCACACCACAACATCACACGCGCAAACGCACTCACGCACACACATAATTACCCGATCTCATGCACTTTGAAAAGCCACAGAATGGGAAAGTGCATTAAGCTCGCTGGCAGAATTTCTTCGGTTACCTCCCTTTCACCGGCTTGGCTTTTTAACCACGGGCAAAGAAAAAAAAAACACTGCGCGTCTTTTGCAACCAAATTTGAATGAAAACCCACACAGGAGAAGCCACGGTTTAAAAGCAAGGAAAAAAACCACTTTTCATTTCTGCCTTTTTTTTTTGGACCATTTCCTGTGCGAGTGGAAAAGGATATGGGATTTTTTTTTTCTAAATAAAGCAAAATCCAAGCCTGTACTTTCTAAAACCCCAGAACACAACTAATCTATGTTTAATGAGATAGACGTTAGCAGTTAATCCCAGTCATGCCCTTAAATGTAACGTCTGAAAATAGGCCAAATATTAATGGAAATGTGAGCTACATTGACTTTTCATTATTTTCACAAATATGAAACATGCATTCCTTTTGTGTGGAGTCGAGATTGCCTAATGTTTCACCACTGTTGAGGAGTTCATGTTTAATATATAATTTATATCATTTGTTGACGACAGTTGCTTTACTTCAAATCTTTCCATAGCTATGCAGAATCAAAAGAACTATTTCAATAATAATGTAGTGTAAAATACACAGTTAAAACTGAACCACTTAAGTGATAGATTTCATTCTTTGAGTCAGGCTACCATCCTCACCGAACTTTTTGAAAAAAAACATCTTAGTCACAAATAATTCATAGATTACTCCAGTTCCCACAATGAAGCACCAGTAACTAAGTTGGTCGAGTATCTGGAATTATTTTGAGGGACAAACTTCAGAATTTATTTATTTCAGATTTTCTTCCGCTTTCTCTTCTTCTCTTTTTTAAATGTGGTTTGCGCGGCTCCCGGGCACTTGTCAATGACCTGGTTGTCCTGGAAACGGAAAAAACGCTGAATAAAAAAGTTTTTATTATTGCACTTTTGCTGGCTGAAAACTGTAGATTTAGATTTGACCGAGACCAGCACCATTTCAGGAAATACAAACATAATATTAAAAATAAATGTTTCCAAAAAAAAAAGAGACAAGAAATCTTTTTGGGCATGGCTGGATACACCAATCCGACCAAACTGAATTTGGTTTGCACAGTCAAATTTTGTTAAAGTCCGAGTTTGAATTTGAGCTAGAGAAAGTCACGTGGACATGATAAATGCCATGTTTTACTAGGAAAAAGCAAGGTCATGGACAGAAAATAGCAGAATTATAGGACAGAGGGAGACACTACCAGAAAAGCCCACTAACCACTCGCGAATTTTTGGGGGCAAATTTTAGAGTGAGGGCTAGGGTTTAGGGTTAAGATCAGGTTTAGGATTAGGCCTGAAAACCCCTTTCAGTGGCGACACGGGTACAATAACTTTCTCAGAAACTGGCCATAAGTTTGGAACAGAAAACTATTGTGCGTTTCATGGCTGCATGGCCCAAATAGTTTTTTAGTGAATCTTTATACCCCTTTTCCCGACAGGGTTTCAGTCTTAGCGTTCAATGCCTCTGTATTATTCAGAATCACCGAACAGCTAGCGAGCTTTTTCCTGGGTAAGGAAGAAAAACTCAGAGGGACTGCGTGCACGTTGAGCGCGTTAAAGATACCCTGGCAGTTGAGAGTGGAGAAGAGCAGGCCGAACAAGGCCGCTGCCCGGGCAAAATTCTAAAAAAAAACTAGATCTAATCCCGACCACAAAAGTACACAAAAAACAAGAAAAATAAAAACAAAAAAAATTGAGGTGTAAATGCCGAGAGCAGCGAGAACTCCTAAAATAAAAACCTGAACACAATTGTGAGTGCGCATGGGAAAACCCGGCGTAAGTCGGCAACATGACATTTTGAGTTCTGTACATATAATAAAAGACAAGACATTTCTGATAAATTGAAGTCAGTGACCCCCCTAAAACAAGATTTTGAGAAAACGGCATTTAATCCTATAAGTGGCAATAGCTAATTGACCAAGTAATATTGGAGTGATTGCTGTTAGGAGACCGTAGTCTAATAACTAAGCAGTTATAGAGATCATAGTGAGTAGTGTTCACTGCTCATCTACAGTTTATCCTGTAACATGCCACGGTCCCCTAGCAACAGCCAAGTCGGAAGTTTTTGGATCTTGTTAGGAGACCGTAGTCTAATTACAAAGCCGTTATAGAGATCATAGTGAGTAGTGTTCACTGCTCGTCTACAGTTTACCCTGTAACATGCCACGGTCCCCTAAACAACAGCCAAGTTGGAAGTTTGTGTCGGACCCATATTTTCACTTCAAAGCCGTTTTTCTCAAAATCAGCTCTGCCGACTTATACCGGGTTTTCTCAGGCACACTCACAATTAGTTAGATCCCAATATGCCTACCCTTAACACGTCACTAACCCGGCTATCAGAACTATACATCTCAAGGTGAGCCCTCTCTATCGCTATCACCTGGCGCGAATTTCACTCACCAACTAAATGCACGCGCGCTACAATAAAAGTACTCACCGGTGCAGTTTTATGGTCGCTGGGGGCGGGGGGCACGCGGCTTTTATCAGCATTTTAGCCGATAATTCCCCAGACACTGCATGATAAATATACCCGGCGGGAAGCAATATCTTGCTTTTGACTATGCACGTGTGGTGAGAGATACCGGCTACTGTATGAGTGAAAACGAAACTCGTTAGGTCGGGTTCTTGCTCATACATCGTGCCTGTAAGGTCTACACTGAATACTCTTGGAGGTTGTAGATTTTGCTTTGTCTCTTTTCAGTGATACTCCTTCTTTCTATCTGGTTTTCATTCATTCATTCATTCATTCTTTCTTCCTTTCTTCAATTCTTATACCCCTCTCTTACTTACCGACGAAACAATAGTTATTGACTGAACAGTCTTGTCTGTCCATCTTTGTGTCCATCTTTCAGTTTACACCATGTCCGTGTTGTAGGAGACTCGTAACATTACGCACCCGTCATAAAGACGTCATTGTTCTGTTGGCGATTTTTACGTCATATCCTACTGATCAATTCTGGACGTCCATCTGTCCGTTTTCTGCATTCAGAGCCAAAGTGTTCTATGTGGCTTCTACTCTCTTGCCAAATTCTTGTGCTTTCAGCGTTTACGCATGGAATGTGCTGGCCTGCGCCATCTTGCATGATTGTGGAACAATGTCACGCCAGATATTCATTAGACATTTTGAGGCGACTTTCATCTTTTGCGGGCAGCTCAAAGGTTTTAGAATGTTGTTAAAAGTACGTATGTCTTCCGAGTGTTTTTTTTTTTTTTTTTAGCCATGGGACGTATTTTAAAGCCTTTGGTGACTCCAGAACTAGACAGCTCCTCCCGAAATACTTTTAACAACAGCCTTAATTAATTATTCTTTCAGATTTTCTTTTTGCTTTCCTCCTGTTTTTGTATTTGAAAGGATAGGGAGCCGGGTTAGGGATTCGATAACATTTAGGGTTGAGGATAAGGTCGGAGTTAGGGATAGGTATGTATACGTGCACGCTCCTAGCGCAAAACGCTCGGGGTGCGAACACACTTATAACAACAGTAAGTTTTTATCTATCATCTTTATGTGAATTATGTACAGCTTCTTCTTTGCGCTGACTGACTCCACTTATCGCACCACATAACAATTCAACTATTTCACATATTCTATATAAAGATTAAAAACATAAAAATTTACTTTAAGTTTTTTATCCTCCAGCAGGGCAAATCTAATGACAACATTAAATAATGTCCCCAAAACAGAACGTCGGTGTCAGTACTACTCCTAATTCTCGACACCTTGGCAGAGCCATGATGGTTGGTGTTACAACTGCATGAAAGATTTTTGGCTCAAGTTTCCCACTGAAATAACTACAATGGCCATCCAGCCTTAATAGTCAGTAAAAAACTAGAAAGTTTATGAAGCGCTCCCTCCGCCAAAAAAAAAAAGTTCTTCAAACAAACCTTCATTACTGCTCTTGTCCACTTCATCCCGTCCGTTCCGCTTTTTTTTTTTTTTTACGGAAAATAACGTATGAAAAAAGAAAACACTCTTTGCCTCTGTATATTTGCCCACAGTATCCGTTCCGCTCCGCTCTCATCGCTATAAGGCAAAGAGAGTCACTTTCCGTAAAAACAGCGGAGCGGATGCTGTGGACAAGACCACTAATAATATGGTATTTCCCAGTGGCCGATGAAAATAATGACTTTGGAAACCGCAAAAGTAGAAGAGGGCGTTAAAGTTTCACAAATTCTGGTGTCATGTCCTGTCCACGTCAATGAACAACCGACTCACCAGACCGTGTCACTGTGACGTGCACGGGAAACACACGGGATTTGAACAGCGTGAGCAGGTATTTCACAGCGTGCACGCTTGTCAGAACAGTTTAAATCCTTTCTTCCAGGTAATCTTAGTTAGTTCAGAAGTCACTAGCAGAATAGCCCGGCTTATGCCCATGCTTACAACGATAATGGTTTTCTCAGCATCTTAAATGACAGACACCATCCCCTGTTTCATTAAATTTCTAGATCATCCGGGAGCAAGAGAATAATACACATCAAAGCAAACAGAGAAAGATTCGCTTCAACAGATATGTTACTTCACGTTATAAGCATGTTATTGAGTTGTGATATGTTAATGCAATGATGTGTTAGATGTATGTAGTATATAATCATGTGCTCTAAAACGCTCAATGAAAACGAATCTCCCTCAGGGGATACTAAAGTGATTCTAATCTTATCTTATCTATCTTGATTCCTAGTATTAGTTATTTAATGCTGGACCGGCAACTACCACCAAAATATGAAATACCAGTATGACATTGTCATTACAAAACATGGACAGGAAAAGCTAGGGATGTGAAACTAAAAAAAAAAGTCGGCCCGGAAAACGTAGGGCTCAACTTGGTAAATGGTCCTCCGGTCCTCCCTAAGTCTGATAAAAATATGTCTTCACAATTTCCTTCGCCGATCGTGAACTACATTGTTTTAAACACGAATATTCTGGATGAAAATTGCATGTCCCTAGATTTTTGTGGTTGCCTTTGAGTTCTTGGCATAAGTCTTGCCACTCGCTTTTACTGATAGAGATTGGATCTTTCTTGGAACTATCCTGAGTTTGTTTTGTTTTTCTTGACAGTGTTCGTGACTTTTACCGCAGGTGTAAACCATCTGAAAGTGAGATTCCAGTATAGATATCAATGGTCAAGGGCTGGGAACTAAAAATAGTTCAGACATCTACTATACCCCATATCACGGTATTGCCTTGTGTATGAATCGCTACCTGAATATTTTTATTTATAAGAGTCATAAAAAGGTTTCAAATAAAAGGCGGGCCAACCAGAGAGTATAGTAAGTAAAGAAAGGTTTCACTATCGGCCGCTTTGCTGTGCGAATGAAGGGAAGCTCCCCGAAATCACAATTAGCATGGAAAGGAAAGTAGATCGGGGCGGTAAACAATATCAGTTTGTACACTGCCACGGGGGGGGGGGGGGGGAGGGGGGAGGGGGGGGGGTAAGAACATACAAACGGCTTAAAATAGTTTCATTCAAACCCAAAATATTAACGAACCACAGTTAAGAGATGTGCACATTGTCTTTTGCGAACCCGGCCTCTTTCAATTCTTGTTACCGCCGCGACCTAGTTTTGCCATTTGGCGGAAGTAAGATCTGTCTATAAATACATTCTCTCTGGGGCAACTAGGCTGCAGGCCAGAAATTTATTTCTATCCGCTCAAAGTTCTGGTAAATTCTGCACGAGAAAACCTGGGTAGACTGACTGTTCAGTTGTTCAAACATGGTCGCTTTTTTGTTGGCTTAAGTGCTTGCTCATGCGGGAGAAGATTTATCCGCGCGTTTTCCTTTATGTCTTTTGAGTTCACTTATCTATGCGCAAGCCCTGCATTTCCACCAAAATAATGTGATCTTAAATTTTCCATCTTCTCTGACTGGATTAACGAGCCCTCTCTGCATTTGACCTGTTTTGACGCGTATTAAGTGCAGCCTACAAAGTTCACGTGCGTATATACCCCGCTACTCCGCGTAATGAATTTACGCTATCCGAAACCCCACACAAATCCTACTCGACGTGCCCTCAAGGGCGAAGGAATAAAAACACAACAGTGCAATCAAATCTCCTTTATAGATTTGTTTTGTTTATTTGCCTGGAAAGCTTACCGAGGGTGACAGTTTTCAATCCGGCAACACGGAAATTGGCAGCAAAACGCAATCATTCCCCGCCCCACGCACCATATAGCCCTAGAGAAACCAGCTTGCATGCCAGATTTTTCTCCCACTCGCGGCCTTTCATCTCTGTAGCTTGTCAGATCTTTGAAAATCAATGCCGGCAATATTATCTCCTAACAGAACAAACGAGAGTCTGAAATAACGATGATATATTTATATTGTTTAGAGAAATGCCTCTCGGGAGTTTCTCTTCATCTGATTTATTTTCACATAAAGTTGAAACAGCTGATTATTTCTTTAAAACAAACCTTTGCCATCACCGATGATTAGAATGTGGCTGGAGGGCTCAGAGAGACAAATGAAAGAGTTTTTTGGGGGGCGGGATTGCGTGGAGGTAAATACAGTTCTTTCCTTAATGAGGAAATATGAGACCCCGGGGGACACATCCATACACACGCATACACACACACAAACATACCTACATGCCCACCGCGCGCGCGCACACACACACGCACACACACAGGTGAATACACATACGCCCACTCAGAATGTACAGATTATTTAAAAGGAAAAAAATATCACCCAAACTCAAAGACATAGAATATTATTTGTCCTATAATTAACATTGTGTCTTTGATATCTACAGTAACTCGTCATAAAGTTTTAATACTATAAATAATAAATTCATAAAGTTTTTGGAGGGACGGGCAATCAAAACAAAGAAAATACATGTATATCCTATATCACTATCAAATTTAATTTTAGTATTTCACTTTTATCATTCACACAAGGAATCTCTTTTGTTCACGAAATGAACTTTGACAGGAGTTTTTCGTTTGATTATTCTTTAATCGTTTTCTTTATTGAGTTTTTTAGTTAAAAAATATATAGAAATTATATAAATTATAATATATTAATAAATATATAAATGTTTCTGTTCTGTTTTTTTTTTTTTTAAGCAATGAATTATCAAGCCATATTATTATAGCAGGCCCTTTTTTTTTTTTTTTATCTATTCAGGTGACATTTATCAAATAATTTTGTGTGATATTTTGCTGAAAACAACAAAACACGTATTTATAAAAAAAAAAAAGGAACAAGAAACTGTCTAATTGTGCTATATTTGGCAACAGTAACACTATAATATCAGCTGCACACAATATAGTAGAGGGCGCAAGTAGAAAATGGGTGATGGCATTTGGCACTGCCTGAAAGTATAGTGTTTGCCCTGTATGTCATTAGGCGACATTTAATCATTCTGATGTATAACCTTACCATAGTCTAGCTTGCTCTGTTTTTGTGCAGTGCTTTGTTATCGACACGGTTATAATATGGTCAACATAAGAAATTTGGTTCACTGCCAAGCAAAACTCATTCTCGTACATGCAATTTGACTCATTTTCTCAGAATCATAGACAGAGGTAATTGACCCATTAGTATGGTGAAGGCAAAGTAGGGTATGGTAGTGCTTGACGCTTCTGGGGGCTCTTTGGGCCAAGGTTGTCTCAGTCGGAATCAGAGGCAATTTGGACTTGATTCACCCGAGTGTCTTTACCTGGGAAGTAATGTGAAACGTCATCTGTAATCTGGAGAGTGAGAGAGAGACAGAGAGAGAGAGAGAGAGAGAGAGAGAAGGGATAATGAGAGAGAGAAGGGATAGGGAGAGAGAAGGGATAGGGAGAGAGAAGGGATAGAGAGAGAGCGTGAGAGAGGGAGACAGAGAGAAGGGATAGAGAGAGAGGTAAGGGATAGAAAGAGAAAGAGAAGGGACAGGGAACGAGCGTGAGAGAGGGAGAGAGAGATAAGGGATAGGAAGAGAAAAAAAGAGGGGATACCTAGAGGACGAAAGCAAGTTACGTCAGCCAGTATCTTAGAGGTCGGAGTGATAATTTGACAGGTTTGCGACACACGTTATAATTTCTCTGTGTATATGGGGCATCCAAATATAACGCATATAATCATTCTAACCAGAATTTTGCATGGTAACTGAATGTTTTGTGCACGTGGATGAAGGTTCATTACAGTCTGTGGTAAGCAAGCCTAATTATATTTGTTGCATGGTCAAGGTCTAAAAGGTTTGCAAACCATTTTTTTTTTTTTGTACCATTTTCTTTTAACATTTATTCAGAATGTGTAGGATTGCCAAATGAACGAATTCATCAGAAAAACAGAAGAAAAAAAAAATCATTTTCCAAAAAATTCATGTTTCACTTGGAAGTACGTCAATATGACGTTCTGCCGAGGTCATTATTTACGGAGGATGTCTAATCTTGGCATTTGCACATGAAAAGTCGATATGTCTATCTCTGACAAAACACAAATCATCTATTATGCAAGGGAGGACCTCTCCAGTTCCCGATGGATTACCTAATTATTGTGTATGAACAGTTTCCTTTCTCTCTGGATTAACGCTGGTCAGCAGATCTTCGCAATGGATATTATCTAAAGTATGGGCGCAGGGCGTGTCTTTCCTATGATGGATAAAGCGAAACGCCCCTTAAACCGGTTTGGATTTACGGGTGTGAGTAACGGACCATCTGCTTCAGGAGTACAGCAAGTCAGTAACTCCAAAAAGGTGAGTGTTGAATTGAAGAATTTGTTAGCAGTACGTACGTCCCCAGGATTTTTGCTCAAGCCATTTGTGACCCCAGAGCTAGACAGCTCCTCCCGAAATACTCCTAACAACGGCCTTAATTAATTATTCTTTCAGATTTTCTTTTTGTTTTCCTCCTTTTTTTTTTTTTTTTTGGTTGAAAGGGTAAGGGGCAGGGTTAGGGATTCGACAACATTTAGGGTTGAGGATAAGGACAGGGTTAGGGATAGGTACATATACGTACGAGCTCCCCTAGCGCAAAACGCGCGGGGTGCGTACGTACTTATAACAGCGGCCTTCATTGAAAGGGTTTGCTTAAGTCCCCGGACTCCAAACAAATTGTTTTACATAAAGGTCAGGGAGTATTATTGTCTTCTGTGTAAAGCACATTAACCTACGGCTGTTATGATAAAGTGAGGGACCTTGTAAAAGCTGATGTTTTCGGATTCAAAAAGTGCACGAAGAAGACCCAATATCACAGTTCGAGGTGTCTGTGACTTACGCATGGTATACAACTACTAAACCATTCAGTAATTCTCTGTACATCTGAGGTTTCACGGACTTTATTCTCTATACACCACTGGCTGTCTTCAAGAATGCCATGGTTCTGGACGCAAACTGGCCAACTTTGAAATTAGGCATTTCATTAAAAAATTTTATAAAATTATTCAGTCTCAGCCTTCAATTTTTTTTCACGTTTTAACCAGAGTTTTGTGCCCACATGAACTGAACTTTTCAAACGTTGGCGATTTGTCCCCGAGATCATTGCATGTATAGTTTACTGTGATTCACTGAATGTTGTTTGTTTATGTCACCGGAAGAACATAATCGATACATGGATCAATACTTTTAAAACATTTTTATTCACTGTTTATTCTTGTTTTTTCCATGTCATGCTTTCGTTTGACTATGTATTTTAGTTGTTTACATCGCTTGGACTTTCAAATGTATCGAACAGAAAAAGAAATGTTAAACCAACCAGCCAACATAGCCCACCCACCAACCAACCAAGTTATACCCACCCACCCAACCAACCAACAAATCAAACCACCCACCCAACCAACCAACCAACCAACCAACCAACCAACCAACCAACCAACCAACCAACCAACCAACCAACCAACCAACCAACCAACCAACCAACCAACATATACCCAATTAACCAACCAACCAACCAACCAACCGACCCACATGTACCCAACCAACCAACCAACCAGTCAATCAATCAACCAACAAAACAAATAACCCAATAACCACGCTCCTGTAAACAACTCCAGAGAACATCCCAATCACAATTTACATCCAACCTACTCATTTTCTGGCCTTTCAAAAAAACGGAAAACGATCCGCCAGCCTTTCAGTTTCCCTCAGGCTACTTGGCTTGTATCTTCCATGTGCTGGCAGTACAAACTGCGGCCTTCACAGATCCTTTGATGTAGCAGCTTGACTCTATCGGGACTCACACTTAGCCGGTAAAAGCTGTCTTTGATCTGCTCACCTTTTGTTTATTGTCATAAGCTGATAGCTCTGGCTACGTCTACATGGACCTATGATAGCACCCCCGGCCCTTTTCTATTCCGACCCTCCATGGAGGGGGTGGGTGGCGGATCTGCCACGGATTGAAGTTTTGAGTGTTTTGAGTGGGGGAGAGGGGGGCGGGGGAGGTAGTAGGGAGAGGTCAAATGGATTGACCTCATGTCTCTCATCTCGTTCAATCCTATCTTCGCTTTCCGCTCATCCCCAAAACACATAAATATCTTAGATAAAGTTACAACATTATCTCGCACAGAAATTCGTTCAGTTGTCTGTAATTGTGGGATTTATGGGCGCGCTGATGATTGTGTTTCGTGACACCAGATAATTATGAAGGTGTTTGTTTCCCTTTGTATGGCTGAAAGCACGGTGAGAAATGAAATCATTTTATAGTGAAAACACGGGGACACTCAGTGATCAGTTCCATCTATCTATCTATCTATCTATCTATCTATCTATCTATCTATCTATCTATCTATCTATCTATCTATCTATCTATCTATCTATCTATCTATCTATCTATCTATCTATCTATCTATCTATCTATCTATCTATCTATCTATCTATCTATCTATCTATCTATCTATCTATCTATCTATCTATCTATCTATCTATCTATCTATCTATCTATCTATCTATCTATCTATCTATCTATCTATCTATCTATCTATCTATCTATCTATCTATCTATCTATCTATCTATCTATCTATCTATCTATCTATCTATCTATCTATCTATCTATCTATCTATCTATCTATCTATCTATCTATCTATCTATCTATCTATCTATCTATCTATCTATCTATCTATCTATCTATCTATCTATCTATCTATCTATCTATCTATCTATCTATCTATCTATCTATCTATCTATCTATCTATCTATCTATCTATCTATCTATCTATCTATCTATCTATCTATCTATCTATCTATCTATCTATCTATCTGTCCCCCAAAATCTACAGTTTGTAAAGATGAAAGATTTACAATCTGCAAAGTTTGTCAAAAATGGACAAAAATAAAAAAAGAATATGGAGTTGAAATATAAAAGTTTTACTGTGCGGTGATAGATTTTGTCTCTTTAGCACATTGAGTGATTGGGTGAGCCTGCAGTAAACGCCGCAGTCATTTTAATTTCGGTAGATTGGGGCCATACACAGACAACAGGCAGACAAAGAGATTAACTACAAACAGACAGGCAGAGGGAAGAATATTATCCTAGTATTTACTTGATCAGTAGACTCGACTAAATGGGGCAATCACGTAATTGTGCTAATATGTCATTTTGCTTTCTACAAGGTCTTTGTGCGCGACTCCAAGCCTTTCATAATCTGCGCATCTATCACTGCTCTTTCATTCCCGCCAACTTTGCAGAGGCTTTTTGGGTCAAGTAACAAAAATATTCACAACTTTATTGTTATTACCAAAGTGTGGCCATTTTCTGAAAGCTTTATTGTAGCCATGTTGCCAACGATTACACTGCTGTGGCCGGTTTTGTCAAACTTTATCCAAATCCCAAACCTTATCCAAATCCCAAACCTTATCCAAATCCCAAACCTTATCCAAATCCCAAACCTTATCCAAATCCCAAACCTTATCCAAATCCCAAACCTTATCCAAACCCCAAACCTTATCCAAATCCCAAAACTTATTCAAATCCCAAACCTTATCCAAATCCCAAACCTCATCCAAATCTCAAACCTTTTCCAAATCTCAAACCTTATCCAAATCCCAAACCTAATCCAAATCCCAAACCTTATCCAAATCCCAAACCTTATCCAAATCCCAAACCTTATCCATATCCCAAACCTATCCGCAAAACTTCCAGAAAAAAAATATATCCCCAAAACTTATACAAAACAAAACTCATGGCGTACACAGCCTCTCTGTTTTCTTTTCCCGTCTTTCATATTTGACTTTTAATCTCTGCACATTTCCCCAAAGTTTCGACTGTGACAAAATCAAAAGCAACGACAAAAAGAAGAAAAGCTATATTTTACAACCTGCCTCTGTTTCTCTCTCAGTATCTCTCTTTTTTTCTTTTACAGAGTTATCCATTTTCCAAAGATAAACACTCCCACCCTCTTGGGGCTCCCATGCCCAACTCTGTCGGTCTCTCACTCACACTCGTACCCGTACATCATTTTAAGAATTATTTTTTTTTACATAAAAATTCTCACGCCCACAAATTCATACTGTAGGCAGTCATGATCCCAAAATGCTCTGGGCCTTACCATAAAATGGGCAGCGGAAGTACAATCTACTTGTAGCGTAGAGGTTTGATGGGAAACTACAAAGGGAAATAACCTAACTTCCCTCGTCTGTAATGAACGGTAATCCTGGCATCAGGAGGTTTATGTAACAAACAGTAGAGAAGCTTTGTTTCTCTGTAATTAAAGATTCTTGGAGCTGAATTAGGTATTTATGATCTTGTTAATGCTACTTCCTGTTTACACTGTCTTCCCCCGAGGAGGCCTGGAGTAGGTGGGGGTAGGAGGTGGGTGGATGTTGGGGAAGATTTTGCCTTGGTGAATCTATGGCCTGGCAAGTCTGGTCTCTTTAAACGCAGCATCGTTTTTTTTCTAGTTGTTTGTCTGCCTGTCCGTCTGCCTGTCTGTCCATCTGCCCATCCAACCATTCATCTGTCTGTCTGTTCGTCTGTCTGAATGTCTGGGTGTCCGTCTGTCTCCCCGTCCGTCCGTCGGCCTGCCAGCCTACCTGCCTACCTGTCCCTCTCTGCCTGCTTGCCTGCCTGTTTGCCTGTCTGCCTGCCTGTCTGTCGTTGCCTGTATGGCTGTCTGTCTGTCTGCCTGTCTGTCTGCCTGCGTGCCTACCTGCCTTCCTGCTTACCTACCTGCCAACCTGCCTGTCGTTGCCTGTTTGCCTGCCTCTGCCTGCTTGCCTACCTGCCAACCTGCCTGTCGTTGCCTGTCTGCCTGCCTCTGCCTGCTTGCCTACCTGCCAACCTGCCTGTCGTTGCCTGTATGGCTGTCTGCTTGTCTGCCTGCGTGCCTGCCTGCCTTCCTGCTTGCCCACCTGCCAACCTTCCTGTCGTTGCCTGTATGGCTGTATCTGCCTGCTTGCTTGCTCAGGTGTCTTTCTGAAAATCGCGTTCAGAAAAAAAAGTCTTACCGTGTCTAAGGGCTGAATTTAGGGCGTAACGAAACTTCAAGAAGACTGTAAACCTTCTGATTGGTTGGCAACGTCCAAAGTCCAGAGACAAAGCTGAGCTTTTCTTGTTGTTAAAATACATCAGCCAGGATCATAGTTCCTTTGACCTGATTCAGTTCAGTATTAAGGTCACTATGTCACCCTAGAAAATTAGCACCCGAAACTCATATTGTTTTTCTGAAAAATGACTATTTGTTCTTCCGTGTCCCAAAATAATTTGAAGAAGATGAATAATTCAAATGAAAATATTTGAAATCTTCAATTTCCGATTCACAGTTCACTTTGCCTGGTAAATTTAATAGCTTTTGTCCCATAATTATCGTGTCAGGCCAGAAATTAAAGGCCACTGCCACTCTGTTTTCACAGAGACTGATCATAAATTAGGTCATGTTTAATGAACATGACTGAAGAAATTGGATATAAGGGTTAGCGGAGACAATAATGGCCAAATTCCTTAACGTTGTCCAAACAGACCAAAGCACGTTGAGACTCACGCTAGAAGTCAGGGTACACACCGATTACACACGTTTTGTTTGTTCTGAGATATTCCGGAAGATTTTGCGGTCAGTAGACAGTGTCACACACTAATAAAATACCCAGACTGGATGATCCCATTGTGTGACGTCACAAAACAGCGAAAGGTCCGCCATTTTAGGTTTACGGTTGCGACCGACGCTTCAGCATAGCTGCAGTGCAGCGGTCGCTAAAAATTTCATACGGTCATTATTTATAACAATAAAAAAAAAAGGCAGCTGTAGACAATAAAATGAAAGGATAGGCAAGTTAAATGCATTATTAATACATGTACAACCAATCTTGACAAATAAAAAGAAATTTCTACTGCAGATAGCACTAGAATCGGAATTTTTCCGAGCGGCGGCCATGTTGGTTATACGGTCGCCGCTCGGGAAATTCCATAAACAACGACACAGCCCAAAGCTCGTGTTTCCAGTCTGGTTAATTTATTAGTCTGTGAGCAATGTCACAACACCCAATGAATTCTTATTTTGTAAAGTCGTACTGATGCATTGTTTCATGCATAAAATCCACACCTTCACCTTCACATCGTAGGTGTTGTCCATCCACTGCAGGATGTAGCCCTCCGACAACGATTTCTACTCTTTCCTGTACTATGTTTTCCTCATCCGTGTTGTTTCTCCTCTCTGTTTTATGTCGTCTTGCCATCTTCCTCCTGGTTGTCCTCTTGCCCTTGTTCCTGTCCTCGGTTGCCATTCAGTGCAGCGTTTTGTCCATCTATTGTCATTCATCCTTCCCACGTGTCCGGTCCAATTCCAATTTTGAAGTAGCATGGAATTTTGCTATGTCCAATGGTGCTGTCTGTTTGTGTATTTCGGTATGGGGGATCTTATCTTGCTGTCTGATGTTGAGCATTTTTCTTTCCATTGCCCTCTGGGTGGTTCTTAATCTGTTCGTAAATTCTTAAATATATATAAAGTAAGAAAAAATAACAACAAGAATGACTAGAAACAGATAAATCACCTTGGGCTTACATTAGTTCTTCTTGTTCCAACTCCACTTTAGGCACAACTGAGAAATTTGGCGTTAAACGTTTGTGATTTTAGTATTATGATAAGGAATTGGAATACATCAGAACTGTGACACAGCTTGATAAGTGCCACAACGCATTTTAAACAAGTGTCAAAGTGTACATTGAATTTTGTTACACATCTTGTACATACTAAATGATCTCCAGTTATTCAGAAAATGGACATACAACAAACAGTAATTTGATTAAGCTCGTGGTTTGAGTTTACAGAAAATGTTCTACTTCTTGACTGATTTACGTCGGCAGCTGCAATTATTTCACTATGACATTGATTGCTGCTTATTTGCACCACTTTACTTTAACGGAAGTCCCGGTTTATTGGGCAAACACAAAGAACAGAACAAAATGGTCTTTTTCTGTGTAAGAACTCTCTGTTCCGACCCCCTTCCTCCCCCGTCCGCCGCCCCTGATGCATTGTTTTTCTTTTCCTCTCCCTCGTTCGATCCTCTCACCATTAAATCCACCCGTTTTCTCCACCCCAACATCATTGGTCAGACGGGTGTTTCCACTTTCGTGACTGTCGTGGGAGGTAATCAGATAATGAACGGCCAGTCAAGGGAGAGTTATTTCTCCGGACGCATTTCTTGTCCGCAGTCAATGAATAACCCAATTTTAGGTTTTCTCGTGGAGCAAACTCGAGCTGTTTAAAAACAAAGAAAGAAACAAAACAACAACAAACAAGGAGACATTTAACGCTGGTCTCCTGTTTTTGGGGACATCCAAATCAAACTGTCCTGTTTTTCTATTGATCCAAGAGTGTTGTCCCTTTATCGCGCCAGCGACTCGGTTAAAGAGTAAACATTATGGTCGTTGCAAAATGGAAACGAAACAAGGAATAGACAGCTTTTATAAAATTTTGTCCTTGACATGTGGTCTTTATCCACAGAGTGATGACGATGATGATGACGATGACGATAGGAATCAGAATCCCAGCATATCGGGCATCCCCATAATTAATACTGCTCTCCCAGCCCCAATATCCGTTTCAGGGTTAATCTACTAATTGTCCCACAGTGGCCAGCTGGTTCCACATTTGTCAGGTTCGCCCGACCTTGTTGCATATTCTTCTCTCACCCCGTTGGTATCCCGCCTCCATCAATCTGGTTATAGGGGGGGGGGGTGGGGGGCACCTCAGTTTCTTCATCTGCTCGCAGGGTAGAATTATGTAATTATTCATAACCAGAAACACTAATGACGATAACGATAAGACAGATAATGCCACAGATGTGGCCCTACAAAGCTACAGCAATAGAGAGTAAAGCCTTACTGAGCTAGGCGGGCGGGGAATAAAGGCTGGACAGTCCCCCCCCCCCCCCCCCATTGTAGTCAAGAACTTGTCCATCGATAACTACCTCACAGGCAGACTGACCATTGTCCACGCTCCAGACAATCCATCACCGACACTAATCAAAGCCTTAATCAAAAGTTAATGAGTTCAGACCGAGGCCAGCCGTGGTATGTGGGGGAAAGGCGGGAGTCGAGGGGTGGGTGTATAGTGGAGCCGGGGAGGGGTGGGAAAATATTAAAGCGGTGTTGGGGAGAGAGAGATGTGGGCAGGGTGAGAGAGAGAGGGTGTGGCAATGAGAGAGTGTGAAGGTGTGAGATGTAATATGAGAGCGAGAAAGAGAAAGAGACAGACAGACAGACAGACAGACAGACAGACAGACAGACAGTAGACGAGAACGGAAAGGGAGAAAGAGAGAGAAGGAGATAGTGGAAGAGAGACAGAGTAAGACAGAGTGAGAGAGATGGAGAGAGGGGGAGAGGAGGAGATGGTAGAAAGAGAGTGAGTGAGTGAGAGAGAGAGAGAGAGAGGAGAGAGAGTGCGAGAGAGAGGAGAGGGAGAGAGAGAGTAAGAGACAGTAGAATAGAGAGAGAGAGAGAGAGAGTGAGAGAGAGAGAGAGAGAGAGTGAGAGAGAGAGAAAGAGAGAGAGAGAGAGAGAGTGACCCAGGAAGAGTGGAAGAACTTACAGATCATGTATAAAACTATGATTTCATTTGACGCGTATTGTGTTACACTCATGACTGAAACTAGTAAGATGCGACTGAAACTAGAATGAAATAGAATGGATAGTATTACACCCTCGTGAAAAATCATCCGGAAACACCATCGGCATTTCTGGTTAATGATAGTTAAATGATCTCCACCGACCCTTGATCGATGAGATTGTGAGGTCAAGTGATCTAAAATCCTACAAGTTCTGTCAACGGTTTTCGCATACTAATTACATGTTATGATATATTCGAGTCGTGGTAATCTAAAGTATTTATATTCGTGTGCAATCCGTAGAAAATCATTCATCGATTATGGTTAGGAGAGAAAATGAGGTGGGTGGGGGTGAAGAGAGTGAACTTTTAAGCAAAGTGCTCGATGTTGAGATCGGAGTTAACGATATCAGAGATAAAACAGACAAGCAACCCACTGACAGTTATTGATAGCTCTTGACCTAGTTTCCGATGCCAGAGAGGACCCGGTTGTCTTAGCGGGGCGGGGTGCAGGGGTAGTGGTGCCATTTACATTTTCATCCCTGTCAATACTGACCTTATCTATCGGCACCGCACTTGGAGGTCATGGGTGCTTTCGAGTACAAGTTATGTGACATCGAATACAAATAACATGATATGAAGTACAAAGTAATGTATGGTATCGTTGTAAATCACATTGAAAATTGTTCGGAATGGCTAATTGAGCCCCGTTGCCAGATTATTGGTAGGTAATATTAGAAAGTTAAGGGACCACAGATCTTGCTGACTTTCGCTTTCACGATTTGCCAAATACCGATATTGATGTTATCGTTATGGCCCAATACCTTAACATGTCTCAACGTGACATAGTGGATAATACCCATCATACTGTAATCGAGTTGTCATGTATCATTCTATCCAGCTCAACAGTAAATCAGGTTTTTATCGATACCAATTTCTTTACTAAGTGTCTTTTTGTTTTAGTTTGAGGAGTACTCAACGAACTGCTCTGGTTTAAGACAAGGAGAAATGGGAGAATGTCAATGTTTATGCCTTGTAGGATATTGAAAAACGTCAGTGTTTATGTCTTGTAGGATATTGCGTGAGAGTAGTTGTAAAATTTATTAGATTATCTTTCTTTGAACACCACTCAAAAACACACCGATACAGCCCATAGTATTAGCAGAAAGTATGTATGTATAGAGAGGTTTCACTATTGGTCGATTTGCTCTTCGAGACACCGGAGGCTCTGCGAAACCATTGTCAGCATAGAGCGGAAAGTAGGTCGCTGTGGTAAACAATACCCCGTCTGTGCATTTCCACGGGGCGTACGAGCTTACAAACGGTTTTAAATAGTTCCAATCAGCCCAAAACTATGAACACAGTACAGTGAACAGATATGCACATTATCTTTGGTGAAGACGGTTGCTTTGAATTCTTCAATTTCTTGTTTACCGCAGCGACCTAGTTTCGCGATTTGGCGGAAATGAAGTCTCTCTATTAATACATACTCTCTGGTATTAGCGCGCACTTTTGATCCCTCCTGCCCCCGCCCTTGCTGTCCTAGAATGGACATTGCTAGGGGACCGTATTCTACTCACAAAGCTGAATGAAGACAATAATGTTTTCTTGTTATAATATTATCAATCTGTGTTCACTGCTGATCTAGATGTTACACTGTGAAAAATGCCGTAGTCCCACTGAAACATCCACCTCATAGAATACTTTTATACTACTACTAGATGAGTAGTGCTGCTTGGGGTGGGGGTGGGGGGGGGGGGTGGGTGTGTAACCAAGTTACATAATAATATAAAAGCCGAAAAGAGAAATAACCTGTATAGTTCATTTGAAACCAATGCACAGGGAAACAGAACTTGCTGATCCCACAGCTGTGTACGTTTAGGGTATGATATCATTAAAGTTTGCTAGAGTATGATCACAATTATCGTGCAGTCTGGGAAAAATAAATGAATCAATCAAGATTCCCACTTTAACATGAAGATTGACTGTTCCTTTATACTAGATCTAAGATTTGATTTCACCGAACTGAATTATGGGTGAATACACTGGAAGGAAGGAGAAAAACTGGCAAAGAACGCAGACTCAGAAAACAGAAAATTTCACGTTTGGTCTAAACTTGCTCGTACAGTCATGGATGATGCCCAATGATTGTTTTCTTACATAGTTGAGCGTTAAAAAAAAGGAAATTAAATAAAATCAAAGCATTTACATAACGTTTCATCCCGTCAAATGCAAGCCTCAATGGTGTTCCAGTCCATTCTTTAACTGTTCAATACACCAATGCCAAGAACATACTATGCACTAAACATGGAACAACAGGCTAGAGCAGTTATGCTTGTATCCCATCAATTAAAAAGGTGTATTTTCAGGTGTTTCTTAAACATTGTTTTGTACATGTATACTCGGACGTTTCACACCTATTTGTGTTTTACACCCGAGCTAAAGTGCTCATGAAATATGAGATGTTTTTCTGCAATTGCAAAAAGAAAACCCCCAAAAACCTTTCTCGTTACATTTTGCTGAAAATGCAAATTCAATGAGGCTATTTTTTGCCGTATAAATTTCTCTTTCCTCCTTCCAAATGCCATCTAACAGTGGCGCGCACTTGACACGCGCAATGTTTATTTACGATGACAGGTTTTCCTGCTCACAAACAACAAACATCCCATGGCTGCATGCGCACAAAAAAATCTTGCCAGCGGAAATCTAAGCCATTGAGAATGTGCATTGCAGGGAAATGAGCACACCTAAAAAGTCAAACGAAAAATAAAAATGGGACAAACTTTTATACTTAAAGCTGACAACTTTACAGCTTGCAAAAGAAGGAATTTAATTTTTTGGGTAGGTGGTTTCTACATAGGTTGGAAAGCTCTGCCTTACTCTATGTTTTCTTCCACCAAACTCCGATTTTGAACTGTTCACAGAATTGACAGGAAAGGGATTAAAAGTCGACCTCAAAATGTTTTAATTCCAGGAAATGGATTAAGTGATTGGAAATGTCATGCTTCACATGTCTAATATGTTGTTTAAAATATCGCATGGCTATGGTGATGTGCAAGCTATTTATAGGCGTTTTTCCAAAATCCGAGATGGGGTGGGAGGGGGAGGGGGGTTGTTATCATACTGAGCCCGGAATGTCACAGCCAGTTGCTGCCAGCAAAATGTACATCCGAGAAATAGTGACTAAAGCTGACTGTGTCTGGCCGGGCTTAGTATGACTGATAGGTCTTCCGGATTTATCAAGAAAATAATTATAGGAAATCATGGCGTGCACCTCTTGTCAGCCAGCAGCTGACTGTGCCGTCCCTAGCGCACTTTGATACCCTCATTTAGATGGATAGAAACATTCAATAACGTTTGGCAGATACATAGAAAACATCGGATGCAGAAACAAGACAAAACGAAACAAGAAAATTCAAGCCGAACCAAAACCCTTAAACCAAATTTTATTATTTGCTTTGTATTCTAGAACATTTTCAAAGCCTGAACATGTAGAAAAATTTAGCCAAAGCTTTACAGAATTTAATGTCTTGTTTTTTAGAGATATTTGTTAATTACGAAACAATAACGACAACAAGATTTCTGGGGTGCTTTCGTGTCATTAGCTTTGTTTTTGAAATGTAGACGAAACCATCTCGATCTCGCCCTTTGATCATTATTTCTCATCAGAGACCTCCGTAATTAACTTACAGAGACAATTTTATTGCTCTCCATCTTTTATTGTCTGTTTACCACATTCAGCCAGTTCGTTACTTCGCCGGGTATTTGGTGTAAGTCCGTCTGCACTGCCTATTGCACTGCGAACATTATCCTTGCAAATCCCAGGGGAAATAATTCCAACTGTGTTTTTGCTAGTAGTTGTTTCCCCTATGTTGTGTCCCCCAAAACAGTCCCGCACTAAATCGATAGTGAACTACAGAACAGGTGGCTGAAGTAGTGACATGGATCACTACGATAGTTTTGCACGTCTTGCGACATTTCACGATGAGTGACGTCACCGATGAGGTCAACAAGAGCCGTAACCCGGCCTAGACGCTATTTGGTTGGATGCCAGACTTTGATGTTATATTGATGATGCATTGATGATGGACGTAATAAATATCGTACTGCAGCATTTGAGTACTCCACTGACTGTACTGCACTCTTTCCACACTATTTTTCATGAGTTGGAAACGGTTTATTTGGAACACAGGAGGAACGCATCGTGCAATAATAATTAGTGTAAGACAATATTATTGGAAATGATAAAGCTGCAGAGTAGTTAGAATGATAATACTGACTTAAAATAAGTTAATAATGAGAAGAATGGATAATAATGATGATAATATAAATGAAAATGACGTGGAGAGCATGTTGATGAACGAGGTGAACAAGAAGGTGAAGATGGAATTGACGATGATGGGGATGCAGGCCGATAAGAAGAAGACCCCCCACCCCCCACCCTCCCCACCCCCACCAAAAACAACAATAACAACAACAACAACAAACACAAAAACAAACACACAAACAAACAAACAGAAGAGAACCATATTCTGCATTATGTTTATAAATATTTTTAAGATAGAACAACTTACACACACACTTACACACTCACACACTCTCTTACACACAAACACACACACACACACACACCATTACACCCACACACACAGACAAACACGGTACAATGTGATAAAACTGTCTTGACTTTCTAATTTCATTCTTTCCATATTGAGACAGTTTTTTTTTTCTTCCCCGTAAAACTGTCCTTTTCTAGACCTGGCGCCATTTGTGCTCTAAGACCAATTGTGTTGTCTGCCTATGGTCCACTCAAACTATTTGCTGACATTTCACTGGCCGCGTAGTTCTGGACTTGAAATCTGCCTGTCAAGTGTTCTTTTCAAGTGTCTACATAGAGCAACCTCTATAGAGTTTTGAACTTTTGCCATTTTCACATCATCCCATTCAGACCTCAACAACAGATCTTTTGAATCTTTGCTATGTACCAGCTGGTAATGTTGGAAGGGTCAATACAGAATGCCACCCAAGAACTGGCCGATTGCAGGACCGGCGGTGAGGTCCTTTGGTTTCTCGGGAGCATTTGCCTGGTGCTGTTGATAGTGCGTGTGCGTTGTGGACATAATTATACCGTACGTCCTAAAATCTGTAGTGAGAGTGCGCTGGTCACCATACCGCGAGGGGAAGCACGTAGCAGTGAAACGGTTAACTGACACCCGTTTATATGAATGGGTTTCATAGCTATAATTTAAAAAAAAATTGTTTGTTTGCTGTGTATCTGCCTTTTCTTTTCAGTTTGTGGAGAAAATGATACCTAAGAAGAAGAAGAAGAAGAATAACAACACACACACACACACACAAACCCCCAACCACATTTAACATTAAGCGTGATTAAAAAAAGTAAGGAAAAAATAGCAACGACATAATTATCCTTTTTTTTTTTTTTTTTAAATTTCTGTCCCATTTGTTGACCAAATCACACACCCCCTCCCTATATCTCACCCACCAAAAAGACAACGCATGTCTCTACCTACTCTCGTCCACCTCAGTATTGCCAGTCCAAGTATAAAGTATAATTCAGGTCTAAACTCGTACAGCAAAGACCGAACATTACCTGTATCTATTGTGTGAACACGGCAACTTTGTTATTATGCAGTGTAAATATTTGTTTCAAAAATAAGCTGCAGAGCTACCACATCTCCAAGCTACAAGTGGCAGAGTAGCTGCACTGCAAAGAGTTAATGCAATAAATATTCTTTGCTTTAAATATCAAGAACTCTTCTCTCACTTTGTCGGGCATTTGCTTTGTTCCATGATATACACAATTATATTCTTGGAGAGTCAGTTCTAATAATAATAATAATGATGGATGGCATTTATATAGCGCATATCCATTTTTAAAATGCTCTATGCGCTTTACAGAAGCAACATGTCAACCACAGAGCAGAACGAGCGCTCAATACACTACACTGCTTCTTTCTCTCTCTCTGTCTCGCTCACTCCCTCTCCCTCTCTGCCTCTCTCTATCTCAGAGCAAATTGTAACGCAGCCTGTTAGGCGCAGTTCAGGACTCACAACAGTTCACAACTCACAACTCAAATAATATTTGAATATTTATTAATAACAATGTATATTTAATAATGAATAATAAATTTTTGTCCTAAGGCACTTACAAAGTGATCTGTTTATGCCAAGAAACTCATCCTTTCTGTGGTCTGTCTGTATCCCAGTGTTATGCTGTCTGTACCTCTTTATCTCTGTTTGTCTCTGTCTGACATCTCCTCCCCAGCTTCATTGGCTCCTCGTGTTTTGGTATTGTTTCTTACAGTTTGAAAATTTCAAATCTTCATTTTCTTCAAGATTTCCTTCGTTTGTGTAATGAAGATCTTCTGTCAAATTTTATTTTCAAAATCTATTTCAATTTTTTTTTATCAAGATCTCTTCAATTTTCTATTTCCAAGGTCTCCTCTATATTTTATTTTCAATATCTCCTTCTTATTTTCCAGATTTCCTTTAACTTCTATTATCTAGATCTCCGTCAAATTCAATTCTTAAGATCTCCTTCATGGTCTATATGCGAGATGTCCTTAAAATTCTAGTTTCAAAATCTCCATCAAATTCTAGGTTCAAGATCTCTCTCTTGTAATACCTTTAAAATATCCATCGCTATGAACCCAATGTCAGTTCCACTGCTGTTTCTTCAACAGCAGTCACGGGTGGAGATCTTTTGCACTCACCCATTCATATAAACGAAGACTTATGCTCTGGTAGGGTAATCAAATAAATAAAGAAGCTACATTGAGCAGTAGACAGAACACGCACGAGCATGTGATTTATGGACGCTTGTGGTAGCGCTCAGACTACCAACTTCCCATTTGCCTGGACGCGGGGATGTGACGAGGAAATAACTACTTTTGCGCACTGTTGAACTCTTGACAAGGCCTGGTGCCTTTTGGTGCTGTTGGGTGCAGTAATTTTACCTGTCACCTCGGGTCTTAATTCCCTTGGCCTTTTACTCAGGAGCGGAGGTGAGAGGGGAGGAATGATGGAAAGAAAGTTTTCGAGGGTAGTCAGGGGGAGGAATAGAAAGAAGGAAAAGAAAAAGAGAATTAGGCAAGGGAAGTATAAACTAAATGAAAAGTATCAAACAGCAAAAACAAAAAATTTGAGGAGAGAGAGAGAGAGAGGGAGAGAGAGAGGGGGGAGAGAGAGAGGGAGAGAGAGAGAGGGAGAGAGAGAGGGGGGAGAGAGAGAGGGAGAGAGAGAGAGGGAGAGGGAGAGAGAGAGAGAGAGAGAGAGAGAGGGAGAGAGAGGGAGGGAAGAGAGAGAGAGGGGAGAGAGAGAGGGAGAGAAAGAGAGAGAGAGAGGGAGAGAGAGAGGGAGAGAGAGAGAGAGAGAGAGAGAGAGGGAGAGAGAGGGAGGGAAGAGAGAGAGAGGGGAGAGAGAGAGGGAGAGAAAGAGAGAGAGAGAGGGAGAGAGAGAGGGAGAGAGAGAGAGAGAGAGAGAGAGAGAGAGAGAAATAGAATCGGACAAAAAAACGAGCTAGAAAGAGTAAAGAAATGGATGGATAAAGACGTTCCCGATCAAAACAAAAGATTTGTTTATAAACACAGTGAGCAGCAGAGGCGTCAAGCAGTCTCACCCATTACTTGGCCATTGAACTCTATTTGTTTACCGATGTCATTTATTTTTTCTATTGCGCTTGATCTTGTTCTTTTCTTGCTAGTCTCTCTTTCTCCCCATTTCTCTCTCTCTCCCTCGCCCTCCCCGTTCCTACTCTCTTTCTCTCTAATTCGCCCTTCACTCTCCCCAACTCTCTCACTATTTATATCGCCCTCTATCTCTATCTCTCTTTCTTTTCTCTGCAACTTCCCTTTCTTTCTCTCTCTCTCTCTTACTCTCTCTCTCTCTGGCTGTGTTAAGGC
>OZ007570.1:4602679-4642679 GCA_963931925.1 Onchidella celtica
ATACCCCGACGGTTATTGGTTGAACGTGGCACTTGTGTGGCAAAATGGGCTTATGTTTTAATTGTTTGAATAATCTCATTCTGACACTGCTATTTTAAAATAGAATTCACACCCCTCACCCCTCTCTTCGGGTATCTCTGTTTCTCTCGTTCACTCTCTCTCTCCCGATGTCTTGGACGAAATGGTATAGAAAGATCTCAGAAAATCTGTGGACGTAAAACTTTTTTCTTTTTGCCACATTTTGTCTTCTCTCTCTGTCTGACTGTCTCTTTCTGTCTATCGCTTTCTGTCTCTTTCTCTCTCTCTCTCTATTTGTTTCACGCTCTGCCTCTCTTCCGTTCTTCCTGTCTCTTTGTCTCTCTCTGTCTCTCTGTCTCTTTGACTCTCTCTGTCTCTCTGTCTCTTTGTCTCTCTCTGTCTCCCTGTCTTTCTTTCTCTCTGTGTGAATTTCTTTGTCTCTTTATCTATCTGAATATCTCTCTCCTTTGTTACTTCCCAGGCAAAGATCTTCTACACAATGAAAACTCCTGTTTGGCAAACACCTCTGTAAAAATTTAGGTGAATGCATAAAATTCTTTGAAACCCGATATTCTCAGCTCTCGTTTGTTTACATCTTACATTACTAAACATAAATGCACGTCATTCCCCAAGAAACAAAGCACCATGTCCACACAGCTGTAATGTATGCTAGTGGAACTAACTGGTTCCTCCTAGTGCTGTTTGGTTTTTGTATCTTGTCAAGATTAAAGAACCTAGATTCAACACAGTTATTTCCTGCGACCATGAACTAAAATTATTAAAGCCAATCTTATAAAAGTAGGTGTGAATCAGAATTAACGCCAGGACTAATCTCAAAACGCGACTAGGAACTTACCATGTTATATACCAGATTTCCCAGCGTGCAGGTAGTTTTTCTGCTGGTAGGAAGAATGAATATCTCGCCGCTCATAGCGAGGACTCTGTGTGAGTAAAATCCACCCCTCCCCTCTTGAATTTTATTACTCACGTTTATTTTTATTTATGTCCAGCTTGAGATCTGCCAGCCGCATGGAACTCCCCCTGCCCACCTAATGCAGGTTATAAATTTCGATTCCCGTTGAAACTTTGGCTGTTTTTATTTTCCTTTTAAAATGTTGCAAACCGGATTTTCATAATGGAACGTGTGTAGACTTTTACGTAAGGTAAGAACTTCTTCAGGCCGTGTTTTGAAGTCTCTGAAACTGTGTCTGTTATGTTCTGGTGATAATTTCTCGTTTACGGTGAATGTGAACAGAGCAGTGATAGAAAAGTGAAGTAAATTTTCCTAATGTTTACTGTGTGTGAAGCGATGTTGACGTTGATGTGAAATGCAAGTTCAAGCAAAGGATAAGGAGGTACAGCAAACAAAGAAAACTGTGATAGAAATCGAACTAGTAGCATGGAGAACATTCGCGATCTTAGCTCTTGTTTGTTCCAGCTCCACTTTTTTTTTTGCACAACTGAGAAATTCGACGTTCTACGTTTGAGGCTTTAGTATTTTGGTAAGGATTTATAATAAATCTGAATGTGAAACAGCTTGATAAGTGCAACAACGCATTTCAAACAAGTGTCAAAGAGTACATTTATCATACCTTTTCTACATACTAAAGGATCTCTAGTTTTTCTGAGAATGCGGATAGAACTAAGAAGAACCAAGATGCCGCATTGTTTATGATATTGTGGAAAGTTGGAAAGTGGAGGAAACGTGGAAGAAATGCCTGACACCCGGGAGACTCTGCTTTAGATGTCCAAACTTACAGGTGTAATCTATAGCATTATTCAGGATTTGTTTCAAAGGCATAATACTTCATGCAAATATCTGCGCCATTTCTAGACTGCGACATATTGATTGTGGATGCCGTTGCTTTATGAGGATTTTGCCCGCGGACAATTTCACCTCGACTCCCTGTTTTTGATTTTGAACAAAATTGTTGCTGTTTACATGTCGTTCCCTAGTTCTGATATTGTTTTTAAATACATGTAGTTGTTATTTTTCTTCTTTCCATCTTCTGCGTGAGTATAACGGTAACTGATAAGTATACATCGTTCAGGAAATTCTTCTTATCATACCAAATGTTTATGGTTCGGCTGAAACACTGACAGAGAATGTGACTTTTGATAGAGATTCGTAAAACATCGGAGTAAATGTTAACATTTTTGTTTTAATATTTGTTTTCGTGTTTAAAATGTAGAGCCAATATAGAAATTAAAAAAAAATGCAACTGTTTGCCAGCAGCGACTTCATCAATATTATAACAACAACAACAACAACAACAACAACAACAACAACAACAACAACGACAACTGGCCAAAAGTCTCTAGAAATCATGACTTTGGTATGACCCCAGGCAGGCAAAATCAGAAAAATAAAAGGTCAAAATACATGCAATGTGGAACAGTTTTCCACTCAAGTTTATCTGTTCAGTCGCTCTTTTGTTTGAAAATGTTGTCAAAAAGTTGAAACGTTATGAAAGAAAGAGAAAACAATTGTTTGATCGAGCTTTCCTTGCTCGAAGATCTTCTTTAGTTTGGCTCTAAGCCGCCGGAGGTTCACGTCATAACCTATTGCTAATCTACTGAAATCTTTCAGATGTCTCTTCAAGGGGCATAACCCTCCCATGTGTGTTTACTAGGAGCACAATGGCAATGTTGTCTGATCTCACCCTAGTTATCTTATCCTTTACAAGTGGAAGTTAACCTTTTAGCTGTTTCCGTATCAGCGCATTTACTGGGGCAGGGTTAGCTCCCGTTGAAGATTTATGAAGACTTGTCTTATCTCCCTTTTTTTATAACGACACGCATATGGTATAATGCAATAATATGTCGTTTTGGAGCAGAAATATCGCCCGTTCTTTTCTGAAACTGTTTTTTTTGTCTCGGCCAAATTCTCTCCTGGAACAGTTGCAATGTTTTCTCAGTTGGTGTGAGGACTACCATCCTCTCTACCTCCCGTCCTGTGTGTTTCCTCAGTGACTTCTCTGTGAGATTACTTGTATAAATAATCAGAAAAAAAACAACAACCGAAAGTCAGGAGGAAATTCATGATATTTTCATGGTTCAACATGTTTTGTGATGCTTTCCTATGGAAAATTCCTCTCAATGTAGTTAGCTTATGTGGTTATTCATTCAGAATTGAAAAGCTTCATCAAAAAGGGAATTATAATGCTATTGATTTACCTACATTTCTGATAATAATATAGTGCATCGATCCAGTTTCCCTGAAAATATTGCCGTACCAGTGTTAGGTTTGGATGTCAAATATGGTGTAAAAGATTTAAGTTTCATGCTACATACGTAATCCGGGGAACGAAATGACACCGTAATATTTCTGTGGCTGGATATTTCTGTGTATATTCTCAGGTTGGTTTTATTTCTACCCCTAGGCCCTGTGCTTTTTATTTTACATAAAAAACTATGAGACTTCAAAACCGTTCCATTCTGTCCTCGTATTTAAGCTCTTCACATATTGTTTCCAGCTAAACAAAGTTAGATGAAACCTGGCTATAAACAACAACAACAACAACAAAAAACAACTCTACAAAACAAACAAAAACCATATTATTTCTTGGAGGAAATCCGGCCTTGGTGAGATCCTCTGTTTGGTTTAGCTATGCAAGTTTCCTGTCTAAACATTTTAAAACTTTACTTGTAGCTCTGTCAAAAGTGGGCTAAGTTAGAGATCAAATATTGCATCATTGAGCCAATGCAGCTGTCGATATATCTAAAGACAATTTGCTGGGGTAATAGCCACATATATAAATCTGTCTGTCTACTCTGAGGTCAGTGTAGAACACATAATAATTCCTTAACGACATAATCCATTTCTAATTTGGTCCTCCCTACCAACTAGTCCGCATCATACGTTGAGCATAGCTTTTTACCCGGCTATCCCTCTTCGCCATCTCCATAACAGAAAAAACACGTCACTGTATAAAGGCTTTAAAGTGCAGTTTTGACCCAAAGACACACAGATTTATGATATGTTGTTTTTCAAAATTAATAGTCACCAATTCAAATACAGTGGAAGTGAATATTGTAAAAAAAAGAACACTAATTTTACTTAGAAAGTATTATTTTGCCATCAATAACTGAGAGTTTATTGGCTCCCAGAATTTCCACGAAAATACCCTTGAATATAAAGTATCTGATATCTGTTGATTTACTGGTATCTTGATAATTAATGACACCTACCTACATGTGGGATTTTGTCAGGAGTCAATGAAAAATGATTTTTCTATCGCCCGAGAAACAACTGTCAGAGAACAAACATAAAATAATATCCGAGCCAGAAACTACACGCTCTTAGTATGATCCTGAAAAATGAAAAAAACAAACCCACTACTCACTTCAGAAAGCTCGCCAGTTTTCCATGAACCAGGTCAATGCCCAGACATAAATATAATGCAAAAGAAAACGCTAGCAGATCTTGTCGGGCATCACAGTTTTGTGTATCAGATTTTCAAAAAAAAACAAAACGAAGCAACTTCTTGATCAGTTTAAGCTTGGGGAGAGGGTGGGGGGGGGGGAGGGCAGAAGGAGGGAGGGAGGGGGAGGCTGTGTGTTGAATGAAGACTAAGGATTCACCCACAGATGTTTCCTATCTCCTCCCATATCTATCTCGAGCAGGCTGAAGTTTATGATTCTTCTGAATGAGGAGGCGATGACGCCAGGCTTAAATTTAGCAAATGGTTTACTGGACAAAGGAGATAAAAAAATTTTTGGGTTAACTTAATAAAGGTTCTTCTCCTGCGGCGAGCTTGGTATGGGAACTTAACTTTGTTTCAACATCAGGTGAAGAAACTTGATTAATACCGCGTAACAAGTGAATCCAGGGCCGTCGTAACACATGGAAACAGTGAGAAGTTGCCCAGAACCCTCAATGATTTAGAGTGCCCCGTCCATGCAAATTTCTCAGTTGTTGTTTAGGGGGCGGGCCCCAGCCCATTGCTTTGCCCAGGGAACTATAATGACGTTAAGACGGCCCCGGATGAGTCGTCGCTGTTGATACATGAGTCATTTCAGCAAAACAATAAAAACGACCTAACGGGCATCTGCAACAACATGGTCATCGACCTCGCTATCCTCGTCAACATCATTACAATCGGACTTTCGTAAACCACAAAAACTATAATACCAGTTACAAAAACAAGAAATATGACCAACAGCATTTCACAACATCAGTGTCAAGGACAGTGCTATGAAACAATAATCTGATGGCTATCAATAATTGGAGTTTGAGTTTGAGCAAAGCACGCCGATCCGTGCTAGAAAGAAGCAAGACGATGGGTAGAATCTAACAGAATGCTAGGACAGAAGGAGAAACTACCAGAAGCACCTACCAACCACCCGCTGGTATCAGTAACTACAATATTTGACAACTGGTTCGTGAAACATCTTTATAAGCGTAAAGTTCACGATTTGCTACATTATATTATACAACTCTTATATTGTTCATTCATAACTTAGTTTTTAACTTTTAATGTCCCAGAACAGCTGGTTTCTGATTCGATTTTTGTCGAGAACCAGCCCCCCCCCCTTCCCAATTAGAGAAGGCTAAGTTTTGAAAAGTTAGTTTTACGGTAACACGCTCGAGTTAAAGATGCTGCAAAAGAGCCAGATCTCAGACATTGTCTTAGTTCTACACAAGTTTTCCTGTTCTTGATATGAACGAGAAGGGCTTCTGTAATGTGTAGCTTTTATGGTGAGGGAAATACAGAAAATGTACTGTTTCATCATAAGTTATACACACTGGGCGACATCCATGTTGTGCAGGGGTTGAGAATGACGTAGTATTTATTCATAATTTCATTGCTTGTTGTAAGTTAATGACAAGTACAGATAGACTGACAAACAGATAGATAGATAGATAGATAGATAGATAGATAGATAGATAGATAGATAGATAGATAGATAGATAGATAGATGGACAGATAGATAGATAGATAGATAGATAGATAGATAGATAGATAGATAGATAGATAGATAGATAGATAGATAGATATAGATAGATAGATAGATAGATAGATAGATAGATAGATAGATAGATAGATAGATAGATAGATAGATAAACAGACAGATAAATATGTGGATGGAGGACGGATGGATAGATGGATGGATGGATGGATGGATGGATGGATGGATGGATGGATGGATGGATAGATGGATGGATGGATGGATGGATGGATAGATGGATGTATGGATGGATAGATGGATGGATGGATGGATGGATGGATGGATGGATGGATGGATGCATGGATGGATAGATGGATGTATGGATGGATAGATGGATGGATGGATGGATGGATAGATGGATGTATGGATGGATAGATGGATGTATGGATGGATGGATAGATGGATGTATGGATGGATAGATGGATGGGTGGATGGATGGATGGATAGATGGATGTATGGATGGATAGATGGATGTATGGATGGATGGATAGATGGTTGGATGGATGGATAGATGGATGGATGGATGGATGGATGGATGGGTATCAGTGCCCAGCACTGAGATCAATGAATGCCAACCACATTATTAGTGTTTTCTGTAGACAACCAGTTTCTGCTCCGCTAATGTTTCCCCAACACGTGAATGAAACTTGACTCCAGTGTTGAGAGCTTGTCATGCAACAAAGCATTTTTCCTGCCTTGAAACTCCAGGTCTACTCACGTTCTCCAGTGGAGAGTTGAAAAATGGCGGGTGCAATAATTAGACACCTCTTTTTGGTTTTGTTTCGCCGCCAAAGACCGCGCGCTGACTCGACAGGGGTTTGCAAGAAACTGATATCTCAAGGCAACCTTAGGACGTTGGGAGAACATGTTCTTCGTGAGCACAAGGGATCCACGTCTGGGCTGCGTTCATACAATAGATAAGGTTAAAGATAACGGCATCAGGAAATGTGCACTAATGACAATTGGATCTTAAAGCAATTGAATTAAGTCTTACTCATTAAAATTTCTATATAGGAGACACAAAATCATAAGGAATTTAACTAAAAAAAATAATCAGAGAAACAAAATATGAACTTGAAAACATGATTTTTCTTAATAATAATAATAATAATAAATTGAATTTCTATAGCGCATTTCTAATAAAATTATTACTCAATGCGCTGTACGTTGCATCAATGATTCATGCATACACTTTCCTTTCCAAATCTCATACCAAAACACGCACTCTCATCCATACAAACCTTCAGTTTCACACACATAGTCGCTCTTAGACATATGGCACTAGGTTATATAATCAATTATAAATTATATATATAATTAATTAATTTTTTTAAAGTGATATGTTCATATAAACATTGACTAGAACAGAGCGCATCAAACGACTTTCAGAAGACATTCAGCAATATTGAACTTTATAATCTTCTTCATGGAAGAGCTTTACTATTTCTAGCTTCTGACCTTTTGTAAAGAAGAAATGTGTTTACATGTTACTGACTGTCGTATCAAGGCGTTGTGTGGACTGAAAGTTTAGCTAGTATTTTCATTCAGCTCCAATAAGAAGCAAGTCTGAAAACTGAAATAAATAGTGTGAAAGCCTTGGAGCGCGTTATCCGATTTGATGGTCCACTGGTTGGATATTACGTCACGTCACCCAGCTTTAGCAGAGACTATGATTGTATGTGTAGAGAGTTTTAACTATTGGTCGATTTGCACTGCGAGACACGGGAGGCTCCGCGAAACTACTGTTAGCATGGAGCGGAAAGTAGGTCGCTGCGGTAAACAATACCCGTTAGTACATTTCCACTGGGCGTAAGAGCTTACAAATGGCTGTAAATAGTTTCAATCAACCCAAAAATATGAACAAATCACAGAAAACAGATATGCACACTCTCTTTGGTGAAGGCGGTCTCTTTCTATTCTTGTTTACCACAGTGACCGAGTTTCGCGATTTGGCAGAAGTGAGATCTCTCTATAAATACATACCATCTGGTGTTTAGTGAGACGCAACCAGTCAGCTGGCAAGCAAGTTCTCAATGACGCTTAATTTCGTTCCCACTCAATGTCGTCTCTCCACTCAATTGAAACTCAGTGTCGTTTTTTTTCACTCATTGTCGAATTTCTACCTCAAAAAAGGTCAGCACCAAACTAGTCCACTGTCCAAAATCAGCCAGCGCGCGCCTTAGCAAAATGCTCATCGCAGCAACAAAACCTAAAACGTCATGGCTGGCTTGGATCATTTGTGTTTTTGCCTTTCCATTTCTCATGTTGTGTAGTTTTTCGTCACTTCTTTAGCAATGTTTATCTTTTCTTTCTCTTTTGACGTAATTTGCCCCTTGCTAAACGTTTTTAGAGGGAAAACTTAGCGCTGGTTTGAAGAAAGAACTTCAACTTTTGCTGTCTGCAGTATGGGGTTTTTGCCCCTTGTTTATGTTCGTGAAACTAAAACTACCACCTGCGCGTGCATTTATCAACTCATTTCTCGCGCTGTGTTGATCATTGTTTATGAGTAAATCTGCCACTTGAAGGCAACTTTTTGGCTGGTGTTTTGCTCAAGCCCAGACTCATTGGTGAGTGCACTGAGCTGTGGATTGCACAATTGTCTCTCTCAATAGACTTCACACTTGCAAAAGTTGTGTGTTAGTTGTAAAAGAGCTGTTCTGGCGCTGTGGATTGTCTTATATTTTTATCTATAGCAACGGACTGTTTTTTATTCACTGTGAACTTGCAAAGGTTGGGAGTATTTTGTTCTGCAGCTTTACATGTAAGATAACCTATTCAATTTGTGAAGCAGCTGAACTTTTTAGTGGTGGATCCAACGGAATTTATTTATTTTTTAAACTGTTCCGTCCTCATCGATACGTTTCAGACAAAGGACAGTTAGATAGAATGGCACTGACTTCTTTAATGTTTCACCAGGTAACTTGAATGTTTCATGTCGTTCTTGGGCCGTGTTTTCAAAGTTCGTGCAATGAATATTGTCATAAAACGTTCATCATATATTTGTCATGCAGGCCAGAGCAATCATGAACAGTAACACTATGAAACAGAGTAACAATTCCCTTAGCTCTATGCCTACATTTCTGATCTCTAGACATCTCTCTATAGTAGTCTATGGAAATTATGAAAAATTAATTTTCATTCCGAACTTCAGTCACTTGTGCAAATTATTTTGCGATAATTAAAGGCACAAAAAACTCATTTGACGACATCGAAATGTCGAAAAATAATTGTTGCATTTTTTCGCTGTAATTTGTCTGACACCTGGATCAGCCATGCTGTGTACCTGAACAATGTCTGACATTTGAAGTGCGGTGCTTTCTATCACATAATCCATTTCCTGAAATTAAAACATTAATCACTTTTTATACCCCCATGTAAGCATTTCAAAATCGAAGTCTTGTGGATAGGAACAGACAGGAACGATATACTTCTGAATTCAAATATGAAGTGGTAGTGGTAGAGTTGGAAATCGTTATGATTTACGCTGATAACATGATTATTAAAGGGTTTTCCCGTTCATTCAAAACCGTGAAGCGTGACAGTATCACTGGATATTTGGGAATGTTTGTTCTGCTTCCCGATACTTTGTTTGCCCTTTCATGAACGTGGATCTGTGGAACGTCCGCAGCAGCCTCACATCTGTGCCATATTTTTCAGAGTTCGTTTTTAATCCACTGCATTCGGGACAGTCGACACCCGATATCTGCATCTCCGTATCTCAGCAATGTCTTTCCCGCCACACGAAAAATGAAAAAAAAAAACGAAACAAAAAAACGTCCATGATGCACTTTCTTTCTTTCTCTTTTGTATTTTTTTCATAAAAGATAGCTACTTCTTTTCCCGATTCCGCCATATTTTCTGAGGCTAGCTATCGCTGATAAGAAGAGTAGAGACAGAGAAAAAGGTCAACCCTAATGGTATTTTTTATAACAGCCAGTTTTTAAAGTGCGTGTGAGGGAAGACAGAGAGGCGCGCGTGGCCAATTGAGCTCCAGGCAAATGTTTTACAAACAAGAAGATGAAGTCAGAGTCTGGATGCTGCACGTGACACCCGGTGTACAGACATGTGGGTAAACAGTGTCCTGGGCTATTGGCGTGTATCTCTTTGTGTTCAAGTTTTGACTATCAGTGGGGGGAAGAGAGCTCACGACAGATCAGAATGATGTGCGTTCAGCAAAGATGTGAGCACAATTATTAGCATTAGCTACTCTGCATATTAGTTAGGATAATTTCGAGGGGTATTTGCCATAATTATTCTTGTATGCCACATTTTTCGGATTTTGAGGTTTTATCATGAAACTGTTTCTCTCATTTTCCTTACTCCTACTTTCAGTGAGTACAAACGTCATTTCCAATCGGGTGGAAAACTTTCCGAGGTATGTGTTTTCGAGGTAATTTTGTCCTCTGATTTTACACAACTTTTCAAAGTTTTTGATCTTCACTTTCTCGAAAAGACAAAAATTCACATACAAAAAAATGTGGGAAATACCCGAGGATTTCATTTGCTAAATGTGGATAACCCTGGGTCATGACCTGCTCGTCAGCACTCCAGAACTAAAGACTAGGGAGATTTAAGGGAGACTTGACATACCATTTTGAGCATTAAGAAGGATTTTAATCTGTCTGTTGTTAAGGGACCGTGGACTGATTGCAAAGCCAAACAGAGAAAATACTCAGTTGTGTTCACCGTTCATCTGTAGCTTATCATGTCAAATACAGCGATTACCTAACAACCAACCCTTTTAATCTAATGCAGTGTTTTGTGGATTTACTGGCGGAAGCTGTGGTTGCTGATGGTTGCCATTTTTGATTCCCTTTCATCAGCATCGGATTCAAAGTGATGTTTCAGTGCGCGGGGAAAACTTCGATTTCTGAACGCCATGTGGATACGATGCAAGAGAGAAGAAGTGATGGTTCTTTCACAAAGGTGGATTTAACAACAATTCTTCTACTAGTAAATACCTGTGGTGGTTAGAAAACTAGGCTATTTGACGAGAAGAACCAACTCTTAGTCGGCCAGTTGCATTCAAATATTTTATTTAGATTTGTTGTGGGAAGTGTACAAAATGTTGTATGGATATGGACAGTGCATATCCCTACAACATATTTACCAAAAAGTGCGACTGGTGAAGGTTTGCTGAAATAAAACTTGGTATGACGTTCACGAATTTAAAGTGACAACGGTCATGGAATAGTCAGATGGACCTTGGGGGCGTGAGGGTCTAGCCAGTTTGTATCAATGGGCGGTAGTCAGATTGACTAATCAGGCGAAAAGGGGTTGGGGTAGCCATTGGTAATCGACGTACACTCAAGTATATTATTATTAGCGCAGATCACGCAATCTCCGAGCAGAAGTCGGATTGTTTTGCTACTAAGCCGATTCATATTTTTAAAAACTATGCAAATTAACAAGGTCAGTAATATAATATTCCGGTGTGTGTTCTACGTCATCGAATTGTGTGCGTTGTCCATATTCGCACAACATGTTGTACGGATATGCGCTTCCTTTGTTTTGTGGGCCTCTGTGGTGCTATAATGATCTAACGAGTGTGGTAAAAGTAAGACAAAAGTAAAATAAAACTGAACTTATTACAGTTTCTACATGTCATGCTTGGGTGAATTTTATGTAGCATCAATATGAAGTGAAGAAGTGAAATTTGACATTTTTTTTTACGACAACTGCAAACGGGAGACTGTCGTGTTGTGATGTCGTAAAGTTTCTCCTTCTTTCTTTCTTTCTTTGTTTTTTTTCCCCACTGGTCTGGATTTCACACACAGAAGCAATTTAGACCATCTTTAAGACAGCTAGGAATAGGACTCGCCACTAATAGGTCTGGCGAGATAAAATAAGTGCTTTTCATTTTTTTGTTTTGTTTTGTTCCACGTTCCTTATCTTCATAATTTTTCATCTAGCTGCAGCAGGGAGGGGTGGGGGTAGGTGGGGCGGAAAAACGTGGGAAAATACGCAGGAAAATCTGCGTGCAGGAGGGAAAAATAATAGGTTGACTTAACTTAGGAATGTCACACGGGCTCATGAATTTTGTTTTTTTACTCAGCGGTAGAGGAAAATGAAATAATTGAAAAAAAAAAGTTTCTAGGAGGGTCAGATTAACCTGTAAATTTGAAAGAAGTTGGAATTGTTTTTGTACCAGAAATTGGACCAGACACATAGTTAAGTTATGCTGGTTAACATTATTGCATAATTGAAAAAGTGGCGTGGAATGCGTGGGTGTCATAGTTGTGGGTGTATCGTAAGAGTTTTGGTTTGAGGATAAACTAATCTTTGAAAACGGATGTCCCTGATTGGAAATTGAAGACGTCCACTTAGAGAAAGTCACAATAACCGAGACAGTTTTCAACAACTTTACGTGTGGACGAAGTCCACTGTGCAGTTGGTTTATTATACCAGTGTGCTGGGTAGAATTTCTCCATCATAACGGTGTGCTAGTGCAAAGAAACACTTTTTTCAGTACTTCCCAGCTGTGGACAGAAACCAAGAATGAGTTAAGCTGTGTTTCCATCTGTCCATCTGTACGGAAACGGAAACGGCAGCGAAAACGTCGAAAATCCACCAAGTAGTAAAAAGAAAGAGTGTTTCCATGCAGTAAACATTCCTTCTATTGCACAACTTGAAGGGCTTTTGCCGTTTCCGTAGCCTTTTTCCGTTTCCGTGCACATGAAAATACAGCTTTAGAAGATAAAGCAAAGAGAGGACTGTGGCTTTCTGGCATCCGCCCTTCTCCATTTTTTAAGTGATGATTATTCCTGGGTTCGATTTTTTAAAAATTACACCCACCAGACCTTGTACACATTATTATGGCAGTCACAATTTATGTTTGCTGAGGTGGCAGCAGTACCAACGCCGATGTTCTGCGTCTTTTTATATTCACTACGATTAGGATTAGATTATATTTTGCGTTAGTGACAAATTTTTCGATAGGATAAAATTGGAAATTTAGTTGCGCTGGTAACTTTGAGTAAAACGGGTGTTGTAAAAATCCTTCTCGTGTCCTTGGCCAGCATAATCATTTTGGATCAGAATGTACATCTGGCCAGAATAAACGTTTCATTTGGGTGGTTGGGATAGGGATATCAAACAAATCAAATAACAAGTTTCTAAAAAAAAACAACATTAAAAATAGTTGTAAATAACTTGAGCTATACAGTTTAGAAAGGTTTACGCTATGATTCTTTACGGCAAGCAAAGATAAAAGCCGCTCACACCCTCTCTCAGGCGCGAATCGCTGAATGAAATCCTGAGACAAAAAAAGAACCAACAAGAAAAACTCTATAATATTATTGCTTCTGGTCAGAGTAACCCCAGCACATATGGGAGTAATCTGCGTGTATTTGAGAACAGCAGTGGAAAAATAAGACAGGAGGGGGAGTGGGGAGTCTGGAAAAGTCAGGAAGCCATCGAACATATGCCACAGTTACACCGACGTTACGGAAGGTCACATGACGTCATTTGTATAACTGTGAGCGAGTTGTAAATCTTACGCGGAAAACTCTCAAACTACCATGAACTTAGAACACATGCTGTTTTTCACAAAAATTCATTAAATAAACCGTAGTTTGGAATAGACGACTGAAATTGTGGGTACGTAATTATCGTCACGCTCATAACATTATCGCTTACGTCATTTTATCGATGTTTTGAGGTGAAATGCTCGCCTTAATCAGACAGTCATGTTGCATCGTTCAACAGTTGCAGTGTTTTGTTTTGTTGTCTTATGGGTTTTTAAATTAAAACCCACATCCACGTAAACCACCATTTAGACTGTTGTTAGGGGAGCGTAGCCTAATGGTAAAGCCAGATAGAGAAAATACTGAGCTGCGTTCTCTGTTCAGCTACAGCTTCCTATGTAAAACACTACGCTTCGCTAACAACAATTACAACGATATTCGAATCGAACAGTTTTCTTTGATTCCAAAAAACACCAAAACATGACTCAGGCAATTATCTTGTGAGTGTGACGATATTTGTATTATACTCAGAAAGGAAAACATCCAAACTTGTGCTCTAAGTTTTCTGAGAGACATCATTGGAATCTTTAATTTTGTTCACTCAGCTGAAGATCGTAGTTAGCCTGATATAACATAAAGGTTTAGTTATTAATATAGGATAGTGTTTTGTTATAGACACACCAAAGACATAATGTGCCATTTTATACTATAAGCTTTAATAACCAAAGCTCATCCGCATATACATTTAAACAAAGGTAAAAAGGTGCTTAAGGGGATTCATGTTTTATCAGAAAGATAGGAGTGGTAGAGCTGAAAGGCTTCAGAGCTTGACGGTGAACCCGCGGCGTTGAGAAAGTATGCTCACGACCTTTTCAGATAAAGGATCGAGGGGGAATAGGTGTGAGCGTCATACTGTGAGAAGTTTTGGACAGAACACACATGTGAGCCACGAGTTACGGCAGGCCAGGTAGTGACATTGCAAAGTTGGACGGCAATTGTGGGTTTCTTACGTAGATGTGACTTAAAGTGATGTGAAACTCTTATGTTAAGTGTGAAACTTCGGTAAATAGTCTTTGTTTTGTTTCACTCACGTTATCCAGTATTGATGTTGACCTCACGGCCTCCGGACCTCGCAGTGCACGGCGTTGTACATGTGCATTTGCAAAGTGTGTGTGTGTGTGTTTTCCTTTTGGCACGGCGGAAAAGCATGCGCACTCGCAAACTACCCGTAATCAAAAACCGAAGAATTGAAACTTCTAGGTCAATGAAACATGTGTTATTGGAAGTTCTACCGAAAGACGAAATAGAATTCAGAATTTGGCAGGAGGACTAGTTGTGTGACGTCAAGTGAAACTGATCAAAACATACTCGTATGTACTCCATAGTTGACCTTGGCATTGCATGTGGCAGTCAGAGCGACAGATAAAACACTCATACCAGGACATGACTTTCAGCTCCCACACAAACAACAACCATAACAACAAAACACTACAGGATAATTAAAGAAACATTGAACAGCAGTAATGATAATATATACTAGTGTTCGTATTACTTAACCCTTTTGCTGCTAAACCCAGTTGCCTTTCTTTCCTTTAGACTAGAAGAGTAATGGATTATCGGGCACAAAGACAGCAGGATGTAGCAAAGTTAAGAGTTCAAAACATCCTGAAACAATGTGGACCGATATATCAGTCTCGAGGCAGTTTGAGCATGAAACGGCAGGGCTGATATATCGGTAGCGCGGTAGTCTTATACAACATAGAATGGGCCAAAATATGGGCCCTGTGGTAGTAGTGGTAATAGGGACACTTGTGGTAATTCTTGCTCTTGTAGCAATAGTAGCAGAAGCAGTGGTAGTACCAGTCTTGGTAGTAGTATAGATAGTAGGGGTGGTACTAGCAGCAGTAGCAGTAATAGCAGTGGTAGCGGTAGTAGCTGTTGTTGTGGTTTTGATAGTAGTAGTGATGGTAGCAGTCCCACTGCTATTAATAGTACTGGTAATGCTAGTAGTAGTAACAATAGTAGAAGTAGTAGTCGTTGTTGTGGTTGTGGCAATAGTAGTGATAGAACTATATTAGTTGTAGTAGCAACAGTAGTCGTTGTTGATGTTGTTGTTATTGTTGAAGTAGTAGTGGTGAAAACAGCAGGGGTAATAGTAGTAGTGTTAACAGTATTATTAGGGGTAATTCTGGCTGTTGCAGCAATTTAGTAGCAACACCAGCAGTATTAGTAGTAGTACCAGTGCTATTAGTAGTGGTGATTAATAGCAGCAGCAGTGGTAGTGGAAGTAGTAGTAGTAGTAGTAGTAGTAGTAGTAGTAGTAGTAGTAGTAGTAGTAGTAGTAGTAGTAGTAGTAGTAGTAGTGGTAGTAGCAGTAGTAGTGGTAGTAGTAGTAGCAGTAGTAGTGGTAGTAGTAGTAGCAGCAGCAGTGGTAGTAGTAGTAGTAGTAGTAGTAGTGGTAGTGGTAGTAGCAGTAGTAGTGGTAGTAGTAGTAGCAGTAGTATTGGTAGTAGGAGTAGTAGTAGTAGTAGTAGTAGTGGTAGTAGTGGTAGTAGTGGTAGTGGTAGTAGTAGTGGTAGTGGTAGTGGTAGTAGTAGTAGCAGCAGCAGTGGTAGTAGTAGTAGTAGTAGTGGTAGTGGTAGTAGCAGTAGTAGTGGTAGTAGTAGTAGCAGTAGTAGTGGTAGTAGTAGTGGTAGTGGTAGTAGTAGTAGCAGCAGCAGTGGTAGTAGTAGTAGTAGTAGTAGTAGTGGTAGTAGTAGTAGTAGTAACAGTAGGACTACCTCTACTGCAAAAAAAATTATAAAAAATCTATGAATATTGCCAGCTGATGTAAATGTTGCTTTGAAAAGCAAAACCATATCTCCCCTGTATTCAGCTCTTGCTATGAGAAAATGAACATGCACCGCCAAGAAAGATAACATTTTAATCATCACAGTATCATCTAAAGCCACAAAAAATGCGATTCAATTTTTCATTGCTTGAACAAATTCATACACTGGAAGGAAAGGTGGATTGTTTTGTGTAGCATTGCCAAAAAAAACAAGTAAAATGTGATTAACCTTTATCGCTCCTTGTGTTAATGTACAAAGATTAGGAATAGATTTTTTTAAAGCTGTCAGCAACGGTTCTGAAACTGGAAGATCGTGTGCTATTCGAATTTCATGTTGCTCCTGTGACTTTCCCTTTCCTTTGCGTTGTGTTGTATCGTTTTGGTATTATTTCTTATGCGAGGCTTTGCTACATTCAACTTGTTCTTTTTGCCATATTTTGACTCGGCAGGAATGTATACAGTGGTGCAGTGGGCAGGGTGGGCACCGTTTTGTTTAACCCCTTGTCTGTCACACAGATTTCCACTCAAAGGCCGGGTGCAGAAGGGGACAAAACAAGCAAATCTAAAAAATTATGCGCCATAAATGCCACACTTTCAAAATACACGCAAATGACACAAATAAGTAGGGGAGCTAACTAGAAAATACAAAACAATCATGATTCGGGAATTTTCTCCATACGATTACTCAAGACATACGAACTTGGCTCAGATCATTTCCGGGCACATGGCAGTATAGCAAGATTAGACAACCCGGAACAATTCCCGGCACATGGCAGTATAGCAAGATTAGACAACCCGGAACAATTCCCGGCACATGGCAGTATAGCAAGATTAGACAACCCGGAACAATTCCGGGCACATGGCAGTATAGCAAAATTAGACAACCCGGAACAATTCCAGGCACATGGCAGTATAGCAAAATTAAACAACCCGGAACAATTCCGGGCACATGGCAGTATAGCAAGATTGGACAACCTGGAACAGTTCCGGGCAAAGCAAGGGAGGCGTTACCGTGCAGGTGGTTGGTGGCACTTCTGGCAAGGTCTACTCCTGTCCTATCGTTCTGTTATATCCAGTCTATCGACTTGCTGTTTTTCTAGAACGATGTGATCGTTATGGTGTCGCCGTCCTTTCTCCAAACTCGAAATTGCTTAACATCTTTGGATAGATCGATATTTCTGATCTATTTACAAAAAACTTCGTGCGATTTTTACCGACACGTACCGTCCCTCATACAGCTCGGATTTGCCTGTAGGTGCCATCCTATTGACCTGCAGATGGTGCTTTTGCAGAGTTGGAGACTTAAAATGGTGGGGAAATAATATTTTTTGAGTTTGGAAATATTTTCTTTAGCTTGCTTCATGTCGCTAATCCGCCCGCCCCCCCCCCCCCCCTCGATGATCTTTTCTTTTCCACGAACGCGTGATCCTTTGACGTCATCACCTCATCCCCCTAGAATGACAAGCTTCCAACTCCCTTCCGTCAACTTTTGAGAAATTGATGGTTGAAGTTTCATGTGGTCATAGCTTTTAGAGATGCGATTTGTTTTTCTTTTTAGTAATAGTTACAAATTACACACCGAATCCGCTTTGACACACACTGGAGAATCCCTGTCGAAGTAGTGTGTAGTGTGTAACTCAGTTCAGCCAAAAATCGGAGATAGAACCTTTGCCTCTTTAAGGGGACAACTTTCCTCCGATGTTTTCACGATTAAACAAAATGTCCAGTATGCAGATTATTGTCCATTTAGTGACAATCTTGGCCTCGAATGCTGGCGGAGTGCGAAAAGCATGAACGCGCAAGGGAATATAAGGCTTATCGAAACACCAACCAAACAACAAATAAAGAACAACAACAGTGTAAAACTGACAGGACGGGGAACGTGGAGCAGATTCATCGTAGTCACCCAGAACTGAAGCCAGTAAACAGATTTATCCCGGGCACCGCCGTGAACGTCATTTTATCTGTTATATTAAAATACAAGAAAACCTCTTTGATACCAGGTGGGTCCCAAAACGCTGGAACGGGCCTTTCTTACATTTGATATGATGAGGTGAAATAGGACTGCGGAACTAGGCTATATAGGACCGAGGAATAATCCGCAAAATGAGCAGATACTTAAATCCTCAGCTCGCTAGAGGGTTTAGACGACATGTTACGAATGGGACACCCGCCACATGTGCGTTCAGTAACTCACTTCTCAGTGCGCACCATAGATAAATAATATACCTAGTCTGTGGTGCGCACTTGCCATATTATTATAATGTAGCGGTGGAATTAATGCCCCTTCATTGTTCTACCCCACAGACTAATAAATTAACCAGACTGAAAACACGAGCTTCGGGCTGTGACATTTTTTACGGAATTTCCCGAGCGGAGACTGTATAACCAACATGGCCGCCGCTCGGGAAATTCCGATTCTAGTTCTATCTGCAGTAGAAGTTTCTTTTTATATGTCAAGATTGGTTGTACATGTATTAATTTCTTGGTGCGGAACCAAACGTCCGCGTTCAGTAGGCGCGTCAAAATGGCGTCATTCAAAATTGTAGCTATGCTGAAGCGTCGGTCGTTACCGTAAACCTAATATGGCGGATGGTTCATGACCTTTCGCTGTTTTGTGACGTCACACAATGGGATCATCCAGTCTGGGTATTTCATTAGTATGTGTTCTACTCTGCTTCGTAAATTCCATTTTTCCACCTCAGTAAGTCATTTAACCCCCGTTAATGTGTATGGGTTACGTTCTCCTCAAATAACAATCGATATTTAAATGTACCCTTTTCTTTTTTGGTTCTTTTGTATTCTCATTCATTGTGCAGAATTCCATCGTTTTAAACACTGACTTTTTTTTTCTTCCAAAAGAGAAATGTAAATAATACATTTTGCATTTTAGACACATGCAAATCATGAACAAAGAAAATTTGCCTCTTGAAGAACAGACAGCCTGTTGTATTAGTTTCCAGGTATTACAAACATCGTTCAGTCCTGAACGTGAAGCAGGATGTTTTGTCTTGTTTTCTCTCAAACAAGAACAGTTTTACTATCTAGTGGCAGCTCTGCCGTGTGTTATGCCTTCATATAAACACTGTGAGAACATGGGTCTCCTGGGGGAGATAACCTCTCAAGTTATCCACGATGAACGCGTTTAGTTCGAGGTTATTGTGAGTTTTCTCAAAGTGGACGAGCGTCAAAGGTCATAGACACACAAAATGGTACTGGATTACGTCATCACAGTTTGGGATTCCCCAGAACCCAAGTCCTACAACTCCCAGGTAAGGAAACGAAAGTGAGAATGTTTTTGTAACTGTGTTGTCTATCTTGTTTTGTGAGTTAAAGGGGCGCACGCATAGATTTAAGCGCCTGTGATGTTATTGTGAAAGTGTGTCGCCTCTTTAGCTTGTCATTTATGTTTATGACGATTCACAGTTTGTGGGTCATCCCAGAACTGCTGACTTATCTTAACAACTTAAAAGAAACAAGACAAAAAAAATAACCACAAATTTTAACTTTTTACCACAAAACATAAATTATTTTGTCTTTCAACAAAATACTTGTTTAGTTAAAAAAGATGAGTAAGTAATGTTATAGTATAAACTACAATTCTTTCATAAATTTTTGGGAACAAACTTAAAATCCCATGATTATGGATATACCGCTCTGGGGTAGGGCTTAGATCATTGGTTCCTAACCTGGGTTCGATCGAACCCCAGGGGTTCGGTGAGTCAGTTTCAGGGGTTCGGCGGTTTGGTTCACCCCACACGTATGATAATACATATGTTTTGAATTTGAAGAAAAAAAAAAAAGCACATTTTATTTTTCCAACTACGAAGGGTTCGATGAATGCATGTATGGAACTTGTAGGGTTCAGTACCTCCAACAAGGTTAAGAACCACTGGCTTAGATGGTTGATGGGCTCATCTGTCCCAGAATTCTGCTATCTTCTGACTATCGTCTGGCTTTTTCCTTGTCACAATATGGCCGTGAATATGTCGGCGTGCTCTCTCCAAACTTAAACTCAGACCGAGGTTATGGCGAATAATTCTGAATCAGCAGGCCGATTTGTCAAGTTAATTCCTAACTAGACGAAAAGCTACGTTTTCAAGGGGCAGACGGGTGGGGGGGGGGGGGGGGGGGAGTTTGCGCCATGAGAACCAATGTAGATTTTGCTCAGGCAGTGAATTTTTGCAAAGTTTTAGGGTTAGGGATGAATTTTAGTGTTAAAATTAGCTTCACCTACTTGGCCAGAGCAGCCTTTTCTAAAACTGCTCACAAGTTGGTTATAAAAATTCCTTCTGAGTAAATGTTTGTCTGCATGGTCCAGCTAGACTCTCATTAGGGATGAAACAGACGAAGTTTTCTTCATACTAGCACAATGGGCACTGCCACAATATGACCCGGAATGATGCAGAGAGTAGTGCCCATGGTGCAAGTGTGAGGCATAATATGTGGCCGGCGAGCCAGTAGTCTGGCGCCTACATCAGCCTTGGTCTGTTTCACTCCTAAAGGACTATTGAGCTGCCAGCGGTGAACACTTTTACCACTACTCGCGGACAGACAAGTGATTAATCATACAGAAAGCTGACAAAATGAAGACCTTTATCGAGAGACACTTCATTTCACTGAAACGGTGTAATCAATCTCTTCAGCCACATGATTAAAATTTTGCTTCACATTTTGAAACATGCCTGTCATGCCGAATTCCTCCGCGAAGATTACTTTACAATAATAATAATAATAGTTCGTCCATCATGTATGATGATGACCTTAACAACAACAGAGGAATAAAGAACAGAAATTGTTGAGAATTTCAACACATGGACAATAAAGAGAAGTAAAAGACACAGAGGACAGAATGGAAAGACTGTTCTTTCATGACTTATGGCTTCTCATGTGACTGATAAGTCCTATTTTTGCCCTGAAGACCCTTCCGCATAAGTGACAAGAGTGCTCCGTTGGTTCAGTACCACTGGGCCTTTTCTTGCGCCGTTCTCTTTTTTTGATAGCCTGCTGGACTCTGTCAGCTTCCCATGCTTTGTTGCCTCTGGTAAGGGCCGCTCTCCAATTTGCTCGATCAAGCGAGAGCTTTTCCCACTCACTCACATCAATGGCAAAGGCCTTCAGTGATTGCTTGAGAGTGTCTTTGTAACGTCTCTTTGGGGCCCCAACATTCCTCGTTCCATTGGAGAGCTCAGAGAAGAAGATTTGCTTAGGGAGTCTGGAGTCGGGCATTCTGACAACATGTCCTGCCCAACGTAGCTGAATTTTTTTCAGGTGGCAGAAGATGCTCAATTCCTTGGCACGATTGAGGACCTCAGTGTCTGGAATTTTATCCTGCCATTTGATCCTTAGAATCTTTCTAAGGCAGGACAGATGAAAGTGATTTAGTTTTCTGGCATGCGATTGGTACACTGTCCAGGTTTCAGCCCCATAGAGTAGGGTGGGAAGGACCACAGCATTGTACACTTTCAGCTTAGTGTCTGTGCGAATGCCGGCAACATCCCACACTCTCTTTCGAAGCCTGCCAAATGCAGAGCTGGCTTTGCTGATTCTTGAGGGAATTTCAGTATCAACACGAGCCGTGGAAGACAGTGTACTGCCAAGATAGGTGAAGTTCTCCGACACCTTCAGAAGACTGTCATGGACTTTGATATTTGGGGTCACAGGATACTTGTCGTCTGGAGTAGGCTGATGGAGCACTTCCGTCTTCTTTGTGCTTATTGTGAGGCCAGCACCTCCAGCACCTGTTGGTGTATAAGGTCACTGTCACAAATCCCAGACTGGGAGATGTAATAAGTTATGACAGGACAACAATCACGAACAAACAAGTTAACACTTAACAGAACAATCCATCAGACTCACACATTTATTAAACATAATTATACATATAATAGCGCAATTACATATATTATATTATTGAAATGACTGCCGTACAACGGCCTTATTCTCACACACACGCTCCCTCGGATCCACAATCCGGTAGTTACTCCTAAAGGCACTTCGGCCTCAGCCTCTCCCCTCAGGGTCTTAATAGTACATTAATGATTCACTGGCACCGCAGTCTCTCAATATCACCTTCCTATTGTCATACACCTTAGCACTCCCCTAGCACCTCCGCAGGGCAATAACACATTATTTCCATAGCCATCAACATGGCAACAACATAATGTCAGTTCACTAGCCTATCAACATGGCAACAATATAGTATCTCATTCACTCTCATATCTACGTCCCTGTCCGTGGCCTGACTGCCACGACTTTATGTGCCTCTACTGTCCTGCACTGACAGCCTCACTTCTGGCCTATGTGTGGCCTCCGGCCCTATGCTGGCCTATCCCCTGTGCTCATCGAGGTGGCTCTGCGGCCCGTCCCCGACACCTACAAGAATAACATTACATTGGTATAATACCCTACCATTTCTATTCACTCCACCTCTCCTTACAATCCATGAAGCGTACACACACTAGTTCACCTTTCACTCACCACACATCTTACGGTAACACACCTCCATCGGAGTACACACTACTCACTCGCGCTACAAATCCATGAACTCACTTTCATCTATCGCTCATGGCGCACATTGCTATATCCAATATCAAGGACTTCCACATTCCTCACATATACTTATTCACATCATGGTAATAGACGAATATAATATAATACATCAATCATAATAATCAATCAACATTCTACATACCAGTCATAACTGGAAAGACTCTCACTAGTCTTCTCGACTGCTTCCCCTTTATGTCCGCCCGATGGGCTTTTATTCACAGGTCCGATCCGTAGGACCTTCTAACTTGCAGTGATAGTAATCCAGCGCTTTCGCCTCATACAGACTTCCACACCACTCATACACGCACGCTTTTCCCACTTGTCTGCATGAGTTATTTTTACTCTTCCCCTTTCACGTCTTTTCCTATCCGTCTGTCGTGAGCTCTTCTTATTCTACACCCGCTCTGTAGCAATCCCCTTAATTGCAATCACTCCACTCGTGACAGTCACACTTTTTCCCAAATTCTGTGACGTGTTCAACACCTGTCAGGCTATTGGCACCATGGACTCCATTACACTTGTGATGTCTGACTGTGTTTTATTTTTTTCTGAAAACCCACTGAAAACACACACACATTATATCGATGGTGTTGTGCTCTAACCGTGTAACTGGAAAAAATTGACCAACCTATTTTTTTTTAGCTAAAAATAGTCACCACGCCTTTCCGGGGGTTCCCTATTCACATGGGAAGTCTACACGCACTATAAATAGCAAAAAAGGCTCCGAAACCTTCAATAATTACAGTTCTAACTGTGAATGGGGCTGTTTTAATCGTGTACCTGATTTCTGTGGCGGAATTTTGTCGTGCTCTAGTCGTGCGTATCTCTAGCTGCGTAATTGCATACTTTGTGTGATAACAGCGTAACAGGATTAACCGGCTTAAAGACCTGCATTAAAAAAAAAAAAAATTGTTACGCCAGAAAGACACGTTTTGTTTGAATAATACGACCAAAAAGAGAATAGTCCTGTATAAAAAAAAACTCGCAAAAAGATGTTTTTTTAGTCTTCTGGAAAACAATCCCAAAACCAGTTAAGGGGTGTTCTCATGTGTACGGAAACGGAAACGACTACGACGTGCGGAGACGACAAATAAAATCCATCAAGTAGTAAAACAGAGAGGGTGTTCTCATGTGTGCGGAAACGGAAACGACTACGACGTGCGGAAACGACTAAAAAATTTTTTTCGCACTGGGTAGCGATTTTTAGCCGTTGCCGCACTGCCGCAGGCCGGAACTTACGTCATTCCCCCCCCCCCTTTTTTTTCCCCGCACTTTTTTTGTATGAACTGAAGCGTAGCTCTCTGCGTCAAACAGTGTGGCGGAAACCGTATTGCAAAGATGCCAAGACCGTGGCACATAACAAACAGTGATATGGAGAAGCTCATTGAGCTTGTTAGACAAAACAAGACACTTTTTGACGTCAGGAGGCCAGACCACAAGGACTCCCATTTACACAATTAATATATTTGGGAAAGTACAGCAAAGGCGATGGGGAGAAATGATTGACTGTTGATTTTGTGCTTTATCCTTTGACTTCACGTTTGTACTGAAGTGTTTTTTGTTTGGTAAAGCTGTAAAGAAACTGCTGCTACGTGAGAAAATGATTACTAGCTAAACTGATATCTTAATGTATGTAGTAATCATCGTCAGTGGGTCACCTCACAAACGGCTGTTTTAACACCAACCCTGTATGTATTTATATTTGGCTTCCTTATATATATTCCCTCCTTAACCCTGTACACCTTTTACAATCTTGACTTATATCCCCCCCCCCCCCACCCCGTACGAGCTGCCATTAGAATGGTGACTGTCCATGACAAGGCATGACGACAAAGCCTTGATGTTCTAAAACTTGATAGCATTTTGTATGGACTAGATCTAGATATGTACTATTTGACTGTTGTATTTAAAAAACCAGATCTATTATTTAATTTGAGTTTTACAAAATCCAACCACTTAACTTGCTTTTTTCCTCTTTATCCTTTTCAAACAAAATCCATCCTTCTCCCCCCCCCCATAAGGCATTGAGGATGTCTCATTCTGATTAGGGATCTCTCTCCCCCTCATATGAAATGGACCTTGACATCTTTTGTGCTAGTGGAAGCAGGGTCTGATGACCCACTCACTCATGTTGTACTTAATCACTGTTCTCCTTCGTCACCACATTCTCTACTCTGTCTTAATCTTATCTTCCTTCACTGCTCGTGTGCATTCACTCACTCACTCACTCACTCACTCACTCACTCACTCTCACTCACTCACTCACACACTCACTCACTCACACACTCATTCACTCACTCACTCACTCACTCAGTCACTCACTCTGATGACCTGACACTAGACGGTCCGGAAAAGTTCCAATTTGTGACATCATTGACATGTGTATGTTGTCTGAATGACTTTTTCAGCACTTCGAGCTGCACATAATATATCTGGAAAATAACTAGCTTTGATTATTCTAACTGTCGAAATTTGTTTGAAAGACAAATCTTTTCATTATAGGACCAACTTGAATCCTGACTGAACTAGTAATTTGATCCCAAGACAAGCACAAGCTGAAAAAATACGGGAAGTTTTGTTTACAGAACTAGAAAGTCGACGATCTTTTTGCTCGGACGAGTTCACACATCTCAGAATGTGTCTTGGCCAAGAATTTATCAGCGTTGAAAATACAGAAATGTCCGCTGGCTTTGTTTGTTTCACCTTTCATTTCCCAAGTACAACATCTTTGGTTGACAGATCCTCAGCTGTGTCTTTGGTCAAGACTCCAACTAACACTTGGATGTGTCTCATCTCCATCTGTCTGGTAATGCATATCCTCCAGTAGAAATTCCGTTGAGATTAAAAAATGTGTAGTGTTTGAAAGTGTTAACACTTTTATCTAATTATTTTGTACCGCTAGTAACGACAACGGCCTGTACATCTTCTGGTTTGTGTTCCCTTCGTCAGAAAAAAAAACAACAACAACAACTATGTTTGACATCATGTTTCGTGACAGGCTGAGATTTAGCCCAGAATGATGGTGTCAGAAACGAGTTGTGTTTTTCGACGACACATTTTAGCCTTTGTCGGATTCCTCTACCAGTTATCCCAAAGTCCCGAAAGTAAAATATTTACTGGTCTTTTCTGACGGCATCCGAAGTATGGAGTTTGTCGTGGCATTTGTTACCGCGGCATTTAAAATACGGATCCCAATCTGTTTTTGTGTGACTAATAATAATAATGATAATGGATGACATTTATCTAATAATAACTATGGCATATTGAATCTTTGGTTGTTTAACACCAAGATGATCAAATTTGACTGACATTCGACCATTCAAGTCGTGAAATGACAAAATGAATTCAGTGTCACCTCACCTGTTCCTGCATGAACTTCTGTGACTGTTTCATTCGTTACAGAGGATATTCCACTGTTATGTTATCCTATAACTAATTCTGTGGAAACTAACTTTAACTTCATAAAAGCAATCGGTAAGTAGTGCAACAAACACCCCCCCCCCCCCAAAAAATGTTCAAAGGCATCTTCGAATCTTCTAATTCTTCTCCTTAGTAGTATTTGAATGTCTGTGATCTTCATCATCTTTCTCCCTCTTTCTCCGTCAGGGTATCTCTCTGTCTTCCTTTCCTGTGGTCTGTCTGTCTCATCCCTTCCCTCTCTATCTGTCTGTCTGTCTGTCTACTGTCTCCAGGTTGGCGTCGAATATTCCTTTTTCCTTGATTTTCATTTCACTCATTCACCCCCTCACGTTCCTTTTCTTTATTTGTCACCTGTTATCCTTCTTTTTTCTGTCTTTCGTGTTTCTCTGTCAAATCTTGCTCACGTCCACGCATCAGTAACAGCATAACTCTGACTGGCTCATTAATACAGCCTTCTTTCTTGCGTGTATTTTAAACGAAAACCTGCATGTTCCCATTATCTGTAGCTTTGTAAGGCTTGCCCATTGTCTCTCGTCTTGCCCTCCTCACTTATCATGTTGTACTTAATCACTTTTCTCCTTCGTCACCACATTCTCTACTCTGTCTTAATCTTATCTTCCTTCACTGCTCTTGTGTATTCACTCACTCACACTCACTCACTCAGTCACTCACTCACTCACTCACTCACTCAACTCACTCACTCATTCACTCACTCACTCACTCACTCACTCACTCACTCACTCATTCACTCACTCACTCAATCACTCACTCGTCCACCCACTCACTCACTCACACACTCACTCACCCATTCACTCACTCACTCACCCACTCACTCACTCATTCACCCACTCACTGACACACTCACTCACTCACTCACTCAATCACTCACTCACTCACTGACTCACTCACTCATTCACTCACCCCTTTGTCAAATCAGTTTCAAATTTGTGCGTGTTTCATCAGCGCACGTGCTTCAGAAAAACAAAGAAAAGAAAACATAAACGGAAAAAGGAAAAGAAGGAAAGAAGTAGAGGACAGAGTAACATGCTTACGCGTGCACGTGTTTATACAGAGCCAGGGGGGGATGAGTAGAATGTCTTTGCCTTCAAATGTCATCCCTTGTAGCCTTCAGGGGGAAAATTCCCAGCAATTTTTTGCGACTTTTACGCGCTCTCTTTCACGCTTCATGTTTGCTCTCAAATACCTAGCCAAGGGGGGCCTTGTGCGATAGCTGGCTATAGACGGATGTGGGGTGAGGGGTGGGGGTGGGATGGGGGGGGGGTGAGAAGAGGACGGAGGTGCTGGGGGATACCCTGGAAATATATGGGAGAGAGGAGAGGTTGGCATGGTGTATAGGTGAAGAGGGGGCCGGGGGCCGGGGGGGGGGGCAATAAGACCACTGATCAAGTCAAGTCAAGTCAAGTCATCAAGACAGAAAAAGGCGGGTCTATTTCAAGGACCCTGGAACTAATTCTACAACACAACTGGTGGTTGGCAGTTGGTCAATCTTCCAAATAGTGAGGCTCACGTGCAGTAACAGTTTCCAGTCTGGCAAGTAACTTGGAGAGTGCAAGAAAGGTGAAAGGACTGAAGATGACATAGATATAAATCAGCATCTTCAGAAGTATTGTTTTAAAACAGTAGTTGTGACCCTTGTTTTCCACATGACAAAGGGAAGTCATCAGTACATCAAGATTTGCCTCTCTTGCATTGATGTTTAACATTACTGCACAATATTATGGAATTTTGGTTATCAGTTTCATAGACTGCATCTGGACATTTGCCCCAGTTCATCTGATTGAACGTTCAATTTGAAATTTCTGTAAAGATAAACGTGCAGTAAGATGGACGGACAAGTGGGTGAACACACACACATACTGATAAATGGATGGTGTAGTGTCAAAGAGGTCAATCAGATGGAATACATACAAACAGATGATACGTAAATTAATGAATAGCTAGACAGACAGACAGACAGACAGACAGACAGACAGACAGACAGTCAGATAGATAGATAGATAGATAGATAGATAGATAGATAGATAGATAGATAGATAGATAGATAGATAGATAGATAGTTATCGCCCACGTTGACAACCATTGGTTTAAGATATCTGTGGTGACCAGTTCCCAGTTTGCCTGACTTAATCAGCGACAGAAGAGTATTACTTACTGTACCATCAAGGTTTCATTGTCGGTTTAAGTTATAAGTTCTGTACTCTGTGACGCAGTTTTCTTTTCTTGTAATAACCCCGGCCCCCTCCCCCCCTCCCCCCCCCCCACCATCATCTTCTCAAGTTTCCTGTATGTACTTTCTGATTGGCCCATCTACTATACAATACACAACGACAACAACAACAAAGGGGCGATAAACAACTCAGACAAAACAATCGATCTTGAATTCCTGTTTTCATCTCCTTTTAATTAGATTTGCCCCCTTACCTTGGTTGCTTTTAATTTCTTGCATACCTAGTCTTCCTCCTTCCATCTCCTCTCTATTATCTTCGTGCGAGCGCCTTAACCCACAATGGTTTAACTTTCCTATTCGGGAGACAAGGCAGTTTTGACGTCACATGGACACTGACAAAGTGACAGTTGCATCTAGAAAAGAAAGGAATTCTATGGCGTGTGGGTAATTAGCGAAAAAGCAAAAAGAATCACATACAAATATACAGCCGTACACATAAATAGGCCATGCAGGCACGCGCTAAGACCAGCTAACAGCTAAATATGTATACACCTTTGAGACACATGTTCGAACGTTCTCGTACCTTCCACTCCATAAAAAAAACAAAACAGCACCTCTTAGAAAACAATAGACGTTGCCCACAAGTGCCCGCCAGCGGTAAAGGGTAAACATTACGTCTTACAAAATGATACGGTCTGGATCGGCAACTGTTGTTCTCTACCCTGGAAATTCCATCAATTACACTCTTGATCTGACCCCCCCCCCCCCCCCACACACTTTTTTTTTTTAGCCAACCATCCTACTTCTTATTTCCCCCCCCCCGCCCCACACACACACACACAGGGCGCTATCGGTAAGCAATGATGTGCAAAACAAATCAGCTGATCTGTACATCCTGCAGCAACCATCAAAGCTTACCATTTGAATGCCAAAGTTGTAAACATGTCTTTTGTTGTCACTATTCATGGTGACTATTATATCAGCAGCTGTTTTTTGTTGGTGTCAATGTGACCACATTGCACAGTATGTCAGAATTGCAGACTCGTTCTAGATTTCTTCATCTTTTCCTGATCATTCTCATCGTCCTCCTCTTCCTTCTCATCATTATCATCATCTTCTTCTTCTTCGTCATTCTGTCTGATGTGTAGGTGGCGTAGCAGCTACGCCATGTGCAGATCTAGACGGATTGTGCACAATAGCCTATCGGCGATCGGCGGCCTCAGCGGTTAGCCGCGGCTGGTCAGGGCTTTGAACCCAAGCTTGTACTGCGCATGACAGTCCACGAGACAAACACGCCCTGCGCGCCACGCCACCTGGCCATTGGTCAGCGGTGTTAAAGTGCCGGGTGTCATGTGATTTGTGCATCACAGAACTGGCAAAGGCGTGTCAGTCGTGACATGAGCAGAATTTCGTCATATTTCATGCTTTTATAATGTAAAGGTAATCTAATAGTACCATGGTCCAAGTATTTTCTCATTCTGGTTTGAAGGAACCAAAAGCGTGAACATTAAACACAACGATACTATTTATATTTCATTTGCTCAGAAATAATAACTTTTGTAGAGAGAAAAATAAATCGAAATCTTACTTCATTGTTGACTGTGAAAGGCTGGCAAGGACTTGCTTGTAGAGAATGTTAAGGGTCATGAAGCATGTTAGAATTCATTTGTCTTTACTCCAACTATGTATTTACATCTGTGTGGGTCTGGGCACCCAAATCTTGGCCATTGTTGCAGACAGAAACATCTCACAAACCTTAAAAAGACAATTAGAACGGATCTCTGATCAAAGCCCAGTCTCTGGTCTGCTCGAATCTGATTCAGACAAAGTAAGAACACAAAAGAAAGGAGTGAGGAATCCTTTTGATGTAGGAGGTTCGACTTCAATTTCCACTGTGTATGAAACAAGCTCGGCTGTTCCTGGAGGTGATGATCAAGGACTACAGTTGTGTGACGATGTAAGGGAATTTATAAATCATTTCAATTTGTGCTCACTGTCAGAAGATCAACCCAAGCGTAGTTGTAAAGGACGATGTGGTATCACGATTTCCTGGAAGGAAGGATTCGAAACTTGTTCATGTGACCAACTTTGTCATATCTATAACGACTGTTGTTTTGATTTTCAGTTTGAGTGTCCTGACATTTTCCCCCAAGATCAACAACATCTGGGGGACCTTTTGGGCGTACATGGTTGGTGTGGTCCTCAAAATTTGTACAAAAGTATTACAGGATGTCAACTCCTGCCTTCTCGATCAACAACATCAGTAACATTGTCAGCAAGTTCAGAGTCATTATTAGAGTTCTATGAAATGCCACATATACCTGGGTTAATAAGGTATAGAGTACATTATACGATGATGATCGATTTGTCTAAAGGAATTGTTTACAATTCCCGCGAGGATTATGACTGCCATGCTGGAGAAAACTCAGTGCCCTATGAAATTCCCCTGGTATTCCCGTTGACTGGCGTTTACCTTCCCTCTCAAACAATTGAATCATATGTATTTCCAGAAGAGGGTCTTTCCTACCCCAATCCATATATATTTGAACGTAAAGTGAACCTTAGAAGCTGTTTTTCTGGTCATGTAATTCAATGTGATGAGTGTGATATTTCCATTCCGCGTATTATACCTTTGAATTCATTGTGTGAGGCTTATAGAAATAATGTAAACATCAAACCGACTGGTGGCATTTTTCATGGTGTCTTTGGAGGAGAGCCAAAACTTTCACATGGCTCATGTAAACTTTATAAAGGATCTTTGGAACACGAAAAATCTCTCAATGAAACTCTAGAAAAGTGGTCCAAGAGCATGATCAGCAACTCCGTAGTGATGTCAGATTTACAACAAAGTAAGGAGAACAAAGAATTACGCTCAGTGACGATAACACGACCATCTGTCAAATCTGTTGATTACCATCTGGAGTTTCATGGAGCACCATGGAGAAAGATGTGGTGTGCCAATGAGGAAATAGTTTTAGATGACTGTGATGTAGAAGAATGTGCAGATGAATTCTGGATGACGACAAACAAGAAATGCATCTTGCCATCTTTTGTGGTAGTGGAAACAGGATCTGATGACCTGACGCCAGACGGTCCGGAAAAGTTAGAATTTATGACACCATCGGCATGTGTATGTTTTCTGACGTCTTCAGCACTTCAAGCTACAAAGATCTGGGAAGTAACTAGGCAGGACTATTCTAACTGTCGAATTTCTCTGAAAGACAAAGCATCTTACTATGGGACCAATTAAATCTTAACAGAACTACTAATTTGATGCCAAGACAAGCAGAAACTGAAAGAATACAAGACGTTTTGTTTAAAGAACTAGAAAGTCGACGCTCTTTTTGTTGGACGAGTTCACACGTCTCAGAATGTGTCTTGGCCAAGAATATATCAGTATTGAAAATTCGGAAAATTCTACTGGCTTTTTTTGTTTCGCCTGTCATTTCCCAGGTAAAATAACTTTGGTGGGCAGATCCTCAGCTGTGTCTGTGGACAAGAGCTCGACTTACAATACGATGTTTTCCATCTCCGTCTATATAGCAGTGCATTTCATTAGTTAGAGATTCCGTCATAGCTTGGACAACACTGTGTGGTTGCTGATTTTCTAGCAGCAATGTGCAAAGAGAGACAAAAGGCGAAATTCCGATGACATTTTTCGATTCTACTTGACGAAAATGCATCTCTTTTCTCCAGCTGAAAACAATCTAAATAAATCATCATGTTGTCATGGAAAGCAGGCCTCCAGTGTAATTATGACAGGTTTCTTAACCGCTGAGCCTTAAAATTCTACAAAATGTCATAATTTTTACTCATACAAAAACGTAAAAATGGGAGCGTATGTCAAAAGGTCTTAGGTACGGTACGCTCTAATTTTAGCAAAAGATAAAGGGATGGATAGAGAAGAAAAATAGAAATAAGTTTGAAGATAGAGAAGGAAATAAATTTATAGCTGCCTTCAAGGACTATCCTGGGGATCGGGCATAAGGGTTTTAGGTGCATGTTCACGCTCTAGCTCCATTACAGTATGGTGAATATAAGGCCTGTGTTCAAAACTGAGGACCTGCCTAGGCCAGGCACTGATGAAAACGGGCAGTCCGATAGAGTGTGAATAATGTTAAAGATCACATTTGTGTATACTCAGTTTTGAGACACCTTGATTATTAGCACATACTTCTTTCCTTACGGAACGCTGTTTGGACAAAAGCATGCTGGCGGCTATGGTGTGCATTATCCCATATGCCTCATAAACTGTGACAGTTCCTCCATAATTATGCCTCATAAGGTGTGACAGTTCCCCTATATGTCTCATAAAGTGTGACAGTTCCCCCATATGCCTCATAAAGTGTGACAGTTCCCCTATATGCGTCCTAATATGTGATAGTTCCCTCGTATGCCTCATAATGTGTGACAGTTCTCCCATATGTCCCATAAAGTGTGACAGTTCTCCCATATGCCTCATAAAGTGTGATAGTTCCCCCATATGCCTCATAAAGTGTGATAGTTCCCCCATATGCCTCATAGAGTGTGATTGTCACGAGCAGAGTTAGGGTCTTGGGGATGTTACGACTGCACGAGAGGCAGCTAACTCACACTCGGACACAACCACACAAGAAAAGTATTAAATAACTAGAGCGTATATATGTCAGGCCGGTCAGGCCATAGTTTACATAAATATTAATAACAAAACAAAAGACAATAGGGGTATATATTCAAACCAAAAAACTCTAATTAATAACTTAACCAATGATATTCATGTAACTATGGCGGTACTGCAATCAATAGCAAATAGGTATATTATACGAAACTAGATATCAATTTAAAGTGACAGTTGAGTCGCCACTGGCCAGTCGCCAGGCAAACTCTCCATAGATCATATGGGCTTAAATGTTAGGAGAGCCCAGTACGTTCAAAGCCTACAGAAGCACTCTTCGGCTTGTAGGTAATTTAAGCAGTTGCCAAAAGACTATATTTTATGCACAATCTCTATTCAATTCATCAACAATGTGCTATATTATTCCAATCATACTATGGCAATAGATCTATGATACAGGACACTCGTGGTCGAGTGCCAGCTGGGGTTTCCTTAGTCTTCCTATGAGGCTGTAGTTCTCTCTCTATCTCCGATCTCTATTATGCTTGAATAAATAAGATATATTACCATTGCTCACGCCTACTGGTAGGCGCGAACATCAATATAGCGCAGCGTGGGCTTTCAAAGATCAGCCCACTCAGACCTTTCTTTCTAGAGCTCAGTCAGTCCGTTAGCAAGGACTTCTTGTCTTCAAAGCACACAGTTCAGGTACTGGTCAACCGGAGATACTTCACGACACGATGCTTCTGCTCGTCTGTATTCACCAAATCTGAACGTTACACGATGTTATATACTATCTAACTACCCAGCGTGCTAGTCCGCTGGCCCAATTAGTTCAGCTATCTCATAGGTCGAAACCTCCCACCATTTTAATTGTAGTAATACGTCTGCACTATTCTACCAGCCAGTTAACGTGCAAAACTTGTCTAGTCATAATTAACAATGTCAACTAGCCCCACCTTGTTTCACCCCTACTCCATTACTTATTAATCACGAACATTAAAACCCACAAGCGTGAATCTAACAGTTTAACTTTACATTTATTTACTCACCAACTATAATTTGGCGAGGACCGTTCAAGGCCACCAGCCAATTTCTCATGGCCCTGGTAAAACAACAACAACTCACTCTCTGCGTGAGTTTTAACAACATCTGAATCATGACAGTGATAGTTCCCCCATATGCCTCATAAGGTGTGACAGTTCCCCCATATGCCTCATAAGGTGTGACAGTTCCCCCATATGCCTCATAGAGTGTGATAGTTCCCCCATATGCCTCATAAGGTGTGACAGTTCCCCCCAAACAAAGAACGCTTTTGTTCTCCCTCTCTCTCTCTCTTACTTCTTTGTCATATTGATTGGCTGATTCTGCACTTCCGGTCTATGAAAGATGTGAACTTCCGGTACAGCAGGGAGCTCTTTTATAGAGTCTGAGTCATTAGAAGTGAAAACAACAGTGGTGTTGTCTCCCTTGTGTCTGAAACGGCGATTTACTGCTGTCTTTATCAACGCCTCGTATTAAAGCTAATATTATAATGTGCAGTTGGGGAAGTGTCGCGTTTCTTCAAGCAAAACGTACCGGAACCTGGCGCCAGCGAGTTCACCAAGGGAGGGGTGAGTTGGGAAATTAACAGGACGACGGTCTCGACAAGATCAATGAAAATGAAGAAGTTTGGGAGTGTATAAGCGCATCGCTACAATAGGGTACTTGACCTACTTGAGGGTTTCTCAGCCATTTCAAAGACACCGCAGTGGAATAAATCCTGCCACAGAAGCACTCAACTCGCATCTTTTCCATGTTTTGTAAACTTTTGATGGAGGAAATCTGCAAATATCGTTATTATTGTTATTTTATTATTATTATTATTATTATTATTATTATTGTTATATCCGCAATTCGAAGTAGAAGTGTTTTCTTGATGTGGTATGCTGTTGTTAGTTTTGCTAATGGATTGTTCTGACAGTGTCTTTACGTGTGTGAGTCATGTTCTTATTTGCTGATAATGTTGGGTGAGCAATGTGCGTGTGTGTGGTATGCGTTAAAGACCTGCAGGTCCTAGATATTGCGTTTGCTGTTGTACTGTTGCCGATGCTGTGACAACAAATTTCCTGTAAACAGGATAATAAAATTATATAGTATCTTATATGTTTTTTAATATAACTTGATGATTTCCCCAAAAATGAATGACAGAAATATTGCAGCTATGATTGATGCCATGGCAGTTTTTTTTTTTTTTTAACTGGGTAGTTCAGTGTCCACTTTTGACGGTTCTCGCCATCTCCTTTCCAGTGAGAATATATATACATTTTCCTCTTTTTTAAAGTAGATGTCCACATTGTGAACTGAACACAGCATACTCAAAAACTCTGGATTTGGTGGCGAAGTATTTAAATTCAAGAAAGGAAGTGTATATCCGCACAACATGTTGTATGGATATATATGGACAGTGCATATCCGTACAACAAGTTTACCAAAAAGCGCGACTGGTGAAGGTTTGCTGAAACAAAACTTGGTATGGTATTCACGAATTTAAAGTGACAACACATGGAATAGTCAGATGGACCTGGGGGCGTGAGGGTCTAGTCAGTTTGTATCAATGGGCGGTATGTCACGAGTGGAGTGAGTGCAATTAAGGGGATTGCTACAGAGCGGGTGTAGAGTAAAATTAACGCACGTAGACAAGTAAGTTAAGCGTGCTGTTGTGAGTAGTGGGAGGGTCTGAATGAGGCGAAAGCGCTGTATTACTATCACTGCAAGTTAGAAGGTCCTACGGAACGGACCTGTGAATAAGAGCCCATCGGGCGGACATAAGGGGAGCAGTCGAGAAGACTAGTGAGAGAGTCTTTCCAGTAATGACTGGTATGTAGAACGTTGATTGATTATTATGACTGATGTATTATATTATATTCGTCTATTACCATGATGTAAATAAGTATATGTGAGGAATGTGGAAGTCCTTGATATTGGATATAGCAATGTGCGCCATGAGCGATAGATGAAAGTGAGTTCATGGATTTGTAGCGCGAGTGAGTAGTGTGTACTCCGATGGAGGTGTGTTACCGTACGATGTGTGGTGAGTGAAAGGTGAACTAGTGTGTGTACGCTTCATGGATTGTAAGGAGAGGTGGAGTGAATAGAAATGGTAGGGTATTATACCAATGTAATGTTATTCTTGTAGGTGTCGAGGACGGGCCGCAGAGCCACCTCGATGAGCACAGGGGATAGGCCAGCATAGGGCCGGAGGCCACACATAGGCCGGAAGTGAGGCTGTCAGTGCAGGACAGTAGAGGCACATAAAGTCGTGGTAGTCAGGCCACGGACAGGGACGTAGATATAAGCGTGAATGGGAGAATGTACTATTGAAATGATAATGTCTATTGAAATGATAATGTGTTATTGCCCTGCTGAGGTGCTAGGGGAATGCTAAGGTGTATGACAATAGGAAGGTGATATTGAGAGACTGCGGTGCCAGTGAATTATTAATGTGCTATTAAGACCCTGAGGGGAGAGGCTGAGGCCGAAGTGCCTTTAGGAGTAACTACCGGGTTGTGGATCCGAGGAAGCGTGTGTGTGAGAATAAGGCCGTTGGACGGCAGTTGATTTCAATAATATAATGTATGTAATTGCGCTATTATCTGTATAATTATGTTTAATAAATGTGTGAGTCTGATGGATTGTTCTGTTAAGTGTTAACTTGTTTGTTCGTGATTGTTGTCCTGTCATAACTTATTACATCTCCCAGTCTGGGATTTGTGACACGATAGTCAGATTGACTAATCAGGCGTAAAAGGGTTGGGGTAGCCATTGGTGATCGACGTACGCTCAAGTAGATTATTATTAGCGCAGATCACGCAATCTCCGAGCAGAAGTCGGATTGTTTTGCTACTAAGCCGATTCATATTTTTAAAAACTATGCAAATTAACAAGGTCAGTAATATAGTGTTCCGGTGTGTGTTCTACGTCATCGAATTGTGTGCGTTGTACGGATATGCGCTTCCTTCAAGAAAAGGAGGTGGTTGAATTTATATGGGTTGTTTTTCTGTCCATGTGTGTCACTGTGTATGTATGTGTGTGTGTGTGTGTGTGTTCTTTTTATTTTTGCCCATGCGTCAGTCTGACTTTCCGCTGGTTGGCCTTTTCAAATCCGTGTTCGTGCCTGCTGTTCGTGCCTGCTGTTCGTGCCTGCTGTTCGTGCTTCAGTTTGATTCGTTCTTTGTACGTCTTGGTTTTTGTTTTGTTTTTTCTAATGAGTAGGTCACATGATCTCTCCAAGCAGATGAGGCTCTCAGAAATGCACCTGTCCGCACACTCACTCACTCACACATCCACTCACTCACTCACCTGCTCACTCAATCGCTCACTCATTAATTCATGCACTCACTGTCTCACTCGCCCACTCGCTCAATCACTCACTCACTCACTCACTCACTCACTCACTCACTCACTCACTCTACACACGTCATAACCATAAATACCATTTGGAATACGCAGGAAGCTTAAACAAATACGCATAACTACGAACATGCATACTCATAAACACACCACAGACATTCAGACATACGCATAACACGGTTCAGTCCTAACACGGGCACCATTCTGTACAGCCTTACGCACGCACGTGGAACAGCTAGTGAACACTTTCACAGCACGCGGACTTATTGCTCGTCGGTACTACATCGTAGTTGTAAACAAATGTGTGCTCACGCAGAGCGAGCCAAAGATTGCTGAATGAATGACACGCCGTCTGTTTATTTATTTCTCCCCGACTGAGAAATACAGTGACCTAGTTTGCCTAACCCAGAAAGAGGGAGGGAATCATTATAATTCTAGAAACGCAGCAACGTTTCACAAAATTATACGAAAAATAATCCGACAAAACGCTGTATAACCTAAACGCGAACAGTACCAACTTTCGTTTATGATAATATACTGCATATAAGATATATACATGTCGTAACGCAGAAATTAGCTATTTAAGAACCAGTGATCTAAATCGTTGGGGATAACAACTCCTGAAAGGGACAGTGTCCCAGAACTGCTTATCTCCCTTCATCTATCACTTGTCTTGCCCTTGCCTTGGCAATCACCATAAAATAAAAAATTAAATATGTACCACGACCAGAAGAGACGAAGAACGACGACAACAAAACAAGAAGTTTTACAGAATCAAAAACAGGGGGCCAACAGCACTATGCTGAGGCCCCCGAGAAACAAAAGAACTCATCGTTGGGGATAGCCCTCTTGGACAACTGGGAGATGAAACTGTGTAAAGCGGGATCTTATTTCTGCTCCCACGTCTGCTGCCTTTTTGTTTGGTCAAGACCTGATTTATTTCACGTTTAAATAAATAAAAAAAAAAGTCCAATGATTGCTTCTTTTGATTGTACACGATCTTAATATTGAAATGAACTGATGTTGAAATAAAATTAAATACAAATATTTTGATTTACATCCCTTGTATTGTATTCCGTCAGGCCAGTGGTTCTCAACCTCTTCATTCAATCGTCCTCACAGACTCCACATTTTCGTTCACTGCCCACCTTCTCCCCCCCCGCCCGCCGTCCTTTACTTCCTTTCCACCCTCCGTCCCCCACCCCCCCCACTCCCTCTGGAAATCAAAATCGTCCCGGGGGGCGATATCGCCCACACGAGAACCACTGTGTTGGAGCCACGCCTTTTCACCTCCCCTCTGTTGTGGAGCGCGCAAAAAACAACAGCAACCAAGGGTATTGTAAAAGGACAGTGGTATTTTACAGAGACAGTTTTAGATGAGCCATGAACACAACTCAATATTTGTTGATTGGCAATGGCTACGTTCACGGCAGATTACTCCCATACCCCAATAGAAAAACACAAAGAAAGGAAGCGCTGCCGTACGAGAGGGAATAAAGCCGAACACAGAAAAATGGTGAGTTGTGTTCACCGGCTGCTGTAAACGTAGCCACTGTGTTGTTTTGATTCGGCTTTCTAATAAGACTACGACCCCCCCCCCCCTCCTCCTCCTCCTCCCCCCCCCCACCAACCAAACGATTGTTGCCCTAGGTCCTTTTTTCGCATCATTATTCAAATATTTAATTAATAGGTACATACTGCAGTTTTTGAAAAGCTTTTTTTTTTTTTTTACAATGATTAAGGGACGATAATTATCTAGAGAAATAAGGCGTAACTGCGTAAGGTATTTGGTGAAAAGCATTAACAAAAACATAACACAAAGAAATTACACATGGTTGAATTGAAAAAGGTATCAAATTATATTGTATGTGAGGCCTCCAGTGTAATCATGCAAGGCTTCTTTAACCGCTGGGCCTTAAATTCTACAAAAAATATCACATTACGCATAAAGAGACGTAAATGTGTACATTGGCATAATTATTTTAAATATGGTCTTGTAGTTTGCTGTATCTATTATATATTTCAGTAACTTGCAACCTTTGGCATGACCAACTGACCAAACTATACACTCTTCAGGCCTTAAATTTGGCAGGAAGGTGGCAATTGAGATAAGGAAGATGATGGCTATAATTAAAAGTTGTTTACTTCAAGTATGTATTGAAAAAAAATAACAATATTTATTGCTATGTAACATCTGTATTTTTGCATGTTTGTTTCGTAATATATAGTACCGTGTATGTCATAGTAACCTTATCAAGCGTTCAGTTTGGTGCGTAATGTTGTGGAGCGCATGAGTTCTGATGCAAGACTGTAGTTTATTACTTTTATTATACTAGAGGTTTGGGGGGGGGGGGGCGGCGGAATCACATGATTGTTTAGTCTGGGCAATGCCGGGTAGCTCATCTAGTTTTTCATATTTTTGTTCATTTTGAGAGCAATTAATGCTTGATCAACATAATCAAATAAAGTCCTGCCGTTTAAACAGAGCAATGCTGCAGTTTCAGTGCTACACTGGCAGTAACAGGGGTCAAACATTGGGAATTTCATCTTTCTCCCCTACATGTACAAGGCGCAAAGTGGCCGTTATC
>OZ007570.1:4650179-4682679 GCA_963931925.1 Onchidella celtica
TCCTTGGTTGTTTATCAAAATAGCTGCAACTCGCAATTCTCACTAGTTTTGTTTATAATGCGTTCTGTCCAGGGATCCTTGTTAACGAGGAACGCTTTTAACCGAATCAGCAGGGCTGAAGAAACGCTTACGTAGACCAGCTGCTCAAACCAACTTGAAAAACTGCAGGACTAACTCAGATCTCATTTGCGTCGAGGTTATCGCTAACATCAGCCAATTATTCTGGTTTAAATTAAAACGAAAACGAGACAAGTTGATCAGACATGCGCAGCGCTCCCACTGCTTTGGAATGAATAATTTCTGTTTAATTCCACCCACGAGCCAGGAGCCGCTGGGTCTGTGTTTATCCAGAAACATCCAGAACCATCCTGCTCGTTGTTACCTGTTTTGTACTCCACTGATGAAACAGCTTAAGATCACCAGGCTGCGAGGAGCAATGTGGAGAAAGAGGGTTAGCACAACTAACTGTTCGTTCAAGGTTAACTTATCCATTTCCATGAGCTGCTGTCAGCGATCCATACGAAAAAGCACTCACTTCAAATGGTGCATGAAAATTACACATATACAATTTAGATGTTAGTTTTTGAGTTTCCAACAATCTGGCATCTTTCTACATCCCACAATGTTTTCTCACAGCATTAGTCCTGAGTGGCCGTATGCATAATCAATGCGTAAACTAAAGTAAATACGTTGACTGGTGTTAACGCAAGAAATGAATACAATTTCTCGTGTTAACACCAGTTAACGTATTTACTTTAGTTTACGCATTGATTATGCATACGGCCACTCCTTGACTGTCAGAATGGGTTACATGCGAGCTGTGGTCACCTTAAGAACCAACCGGATTCATTCATAGTCGCTATTAATAAGATTATGATAATTTGCTAATTTTAGCTAATTTATAACGATAAACTTTTTATCGTTCTTACAATGTAAATTCGTCGAGGGAAGATCTGACAGCTCGGGTAAAATGAAGCTTGCAAAGAAGCGGATGTCGAAGGTTGCTACGCATCCAATGGCACTGCAAAGTGAATCCAGTATTTGTGAATTTTACAGCTGCCTCTTTCTTCCTAGCTTTACATGTATTTCCACATATTTGTTACTTTTAATCATAAAATTTTAATCACTGTGAAACACAAAATTTCACAATAATTGCAACTGCACCAACCAGACGTCGACGATAAACCGTTCATGTAGTACTGTACTAGTACTATAAAGTTTCTTGTACTCATATGACTTTGAATCCAAACTCAGAAATTTTCTAATCCTCTGCACCCGCCCCTCCTCATCTTCCGCGAGAAAAGTGCCCTCGAATACCTCAGCGCCCCTTTCTTCCTTCCACCGCACTCCCTACGCCCTTGTAGAGACGTAACTATAGCCCTCACCACTGCATCGTGACACTGTGGAAGTCCGCTTGAAACTTCTTGTATCAGGACTCTGAACATTTCCTTTGGGAGTGGATTTGTGATGAAGGAGATAGGGAGATGTGACGTGGGTTCACCTGTGGCTGTTGCTGTTGTGTATATAGCTGAAATTGATGAAATTTTAATCGCTTTGACTGTTTGAGTGATCAAATTGTTGACTGACTCACACTTGAGACACTTGTGGATTTTGAAGACGGTCAAAGTTGAGAAGATAACAAAACTCGCTTGTCTTTGACACTTCATTTAAGAAAGATCCCGGAAAAGCACAGAATTTCTACAAATATGACAAAATGCCACTTACTTTCATCTTTTTGCTTGTCAAACTCGAGAGTGGCCAGGTGTCTCAATCTGGATAAACGCCACGGTCGCAAAAATCTGGGGTTCCCAACTTCTCGGGGTACCTTTCGTAACGGAATGTCTCAGACCGTGCGTTGTAACCACTGGACATTTTTGCGTGATGGAAAAATAAGCAGAAACTCATCACCATTCACCTGAAGTTCACAAATGTACTATAATTTGTGATGTCTTGGCTTTTGCACTCTTCAGAATCTACTGTTTGTAAAGCAATGTGAGGTCTGCCGAACATATGTCACTCTGCCTCCCCCTCTCTCTCCTTCCCTCTCCAGTCCTCACTCTCTCTCTATCTCTCTCTCTCTCTCTCTCTTTCCCCCGGTCTCTCTCACACTTCCTCCTCGCCTCATCGTAACAAACTTCATATTTAGCGAAATACAAACTAACCATAAGCAAGTTGTATTGTTGTAAATACTTAGGTTAGCTATCACTGGAGTGAATTACCCGTCGCTTGGCGTCCGGACATTGACGGGGACGGAGCACGTAGAACTGTGTCTAGGTAGAAAACCAGATGTTCTCAGCTGGGAGAAGCGAGTTCACGTGACGGGAGCGAAAAGAATGACAGAAGATAGGAATAAAAGAAAAGAAAAGAGACAGAGAATCAGAAAACAGGCGCACGGCCGGCTCTGATGATTTTACCTGTTCTTCAACACGGCATCTGTTGAGCAGCGGTTTTTTTTTTTCTTTTCGTTTCTTTATTTCTTAAGTTCCCTCCATCTGCCGGAGCCTGGTACCTGCCGTATCTCGGATCGCATTGAAATTTCCGTATGTTTTATTCTTCCACAGCTGTCTGTCTATCCTAAACTCCCTGTGTGTGTGTTTATGTGTGTATATAATGTGTGTGTGTGTGTTCTCATTCCAAATGTTTGATCCATTTCCATAGTGTCTGTCGTCATTTTTCTTTTGTGTGTTCTTTTGCAAAACGTTGTTCTATAATGTCCCTGCATTTTTGGCAATAATTTCGGCAACAGATGGAGCCATGAACTTCTCAGGGTGTGTAAACGTGTATAAATATTCCCCTATAGTTCTGAAATAGGTGTCAATGTATTAAGGTTCGTGGTAAATGTTGACGAAGCGTTCATTCTTAGCAGAATTGCGTTGTTGTTGTTTTTGGCGATCTACATAGGCTTGGGTTTCCGTGTTTTTTGTCCGAGAGAGGTGTATGTTAATGGGTACGCTTGTTTTTTTGTTGTTGTTCGCGTTGTTGTATGAACTCTTGATGGTGTTGCGAGTGATTCGTGGGCGATTCTGCGAGGGTCTCCTTCTGCCCTGTCATTCTCTTCTATTCTGTCCACGGACTGTCATCTTCCCAGCACAGTGTGACCGTTATCGTGTCGCCGTGCTTTCTTCAAACTTAAACTCAAACTGAACTTGAAGGTGTCAAAGTTTAGTGAGGGGGAAAAAAAAATCATCGCCGATCAGAAAACAGAGGTATGTCAAAATCACCACTTTTCAGAAACTTTTATTCCTGTTGTGAATGTCGTACAGAAGAACCAAATTTGAAACTGTTTTTTTTCTTCTCAAAATAGGAAGCATCTGTCGTCTTGTAAACCAGCTAATTAAGTAGGTGAAATATAAAACTAGAACATATCAGATTTTCAATTTTTGGAAAATTTGGCATACCACAGTTTTCCTGGACATTGGCGAAATTCTAATCGTGTCTTGAGTCTTAGAACTGAACAGGTTGGCCTTGCATGCACCAGGTATTGATATGTCCAGAGAGTAGGTATTTATATTAAGAAATCACCTGTGTCAAATCGCGAAACTAGGTCACGGCTATAACAATAATTGAAAGGGACCAGCTTCACCAAAGAGAGTGTGTGTATCTATTTACTGTGGTTTGTTCATATTTTTGGACTGATTGAAACTATTTAGAGCCGTCAGCAAGCTTTCTCTCTCTCTCTCTCTCTCTCTCTTTCTCTCTCTCTCTCTCTTTCTCTCTCTCTTTCCCCTCTCTCTCTCTCCCCTCTCTCTCTCCCCTCCCCCGGTGCAAGTGTGCAAATGGGTATTGTTTACCGCCGTGACCTACTTTCTGCTTCATGCTAACAGTGGTTTCGAGGAGCCTCCCGTATCTTGCAGTGCAAATGGGACCAATAGTGATTTCTTTCAGTGCATGGACAGTCTCTGATATGTCTAGGTGTGGTGGGTGGAAGAAATTCTGAAGGGCCGAGCAGGGCCGTCTTAACATGATTAAGGGCCCGCGGGCAAAGCAATAGGCTGCAGCACGCCCCCCCCCCATGGAACTACTCAGAAATGTGCATATATGGGGCCCCCTAAACCCTTGGGGGTCCCTGGCCAACGGCCCAGTGTGCCTATGCGTTGAGACAGCTCTGGTACTGACTGAAATGCGTTTTGGTTTACTGAGATTTATATTTCCTCTGACCCAACAAACGATGCAAACTTGTTTTAGTCTGATGAGTATGCGATCTCTCGTTTAACTATAGTCTACAAAACCGAGGCACAACAGACATGACTCAGTACGCTATGGGACTTGGAGCTGAATAGGTTTGCGTTCGGCCCTAAAGTATTGTCTGGAACTACTTTTGGCTCTTATTAACGTATGTTGGTACTACGAACCTTCGTGATTTATGAATAGAGGTTTCCGCCCACTGTATGGTCCGTGTACAGTCTTAACGGGTGATCACAGTTTAAAGTACTTCAAACTTACCTTCACAAATGTGATACAGCCCGGAATTAATGCAACTCAGATTCTTTCTCTGACTCACCTTAGTGAACTCTGGAAACAGGAAGCTCTTTGTCTATTTCTCTGTTTGTTCTTCCGACCTTCTGTCTGTACATCAGTCTGTCTATTTCTCTGTCTGAATTATTTTCTTCAGTCTGTTAAATCTTCATCACAGATGATTAACGTCAGGTAATATTAGCCTGAAATACAATACGTGCATTTTGGTCCTGTGTTCGTTCGTTCCCCCACCATAACATGCGATTGTTTGCAGCATTTGCAGAGCGTCACCTGTTCTTGCAGAAAGATTTACAACTGGAGTCTAGAACGGCTTCCCCAGCAAGGTGCGTTCAATTACAACGGTGTTCCTCGAAGACACTCTAGACATGTTCCTTTGAGCTGGGGGAACTTTTACCACTAAAAGTGGCAAAACCTGCCATGTTTCTTGGGTCCGTGAAAGAAATGTATTGGTATCGGCAATAGCAAAACATTAAAATGAAATATGCGCTGCAGTAATCTAACTGGCATTCTTCACTTTTATGTCTACTCCTCTTCCGCCTCATCGTCATGTTTATAATCATTGTACCATCGTCATCATCTTCATCATCATCATCATCATCATCATCATCATCATCATTATCATCATTATCATTATCACCACCACCATCATTATCATCATTTCATCACCACCACCAACACCACCATCACCACCATCCTCATCATCACCACCACCACCATCATCATCACCACCACCACCATCACCACCACCATCACCAACGCCTCCACCGCCATCAGTTGTTATAATATCAGTTTCCCACATTGGGTTTTCCCTTGGGTTTTCCACCTTCTGGGTGGTCACTTGGGTTTTCCACCATCTGGGTAGTCATTCTCACATACCCCGTCCCTCAAGGCCAAGGTCGCTTCCCAGATGGTCAGTCTCGCCTACTTGTTTGGCCATTCTTATAAAATGACCTGGGGTGCACGTGAGTTAGTTAGTTAGATGTCTCGGCCCCAGTGAGCTGTGTTTTAGGTGATAGTTGCGGGGGCCAACAGCCTTCGGCTGAGGCCCCCGAGAAATCAAAGAACTCTCCTTATGATTTTTAGAGAATAAACTTAATGCCAAGCGAGTTGCTCAAAATTCTTGTGTTCGTTTACTTTGTTCAAGAACATTTAAATCCCTCTCATATAACATGGTGGAGCTGCCAATTTCTGGACTTTTCATTTGTGCGAGTGTTTTCCATTTGGACGTTGACCTAGTGTATTTCAGCAGTCATTCGTGAAGAGTTCAACAAAAAAGTGCCATACCTAGACCCATTTTTAAAAAAATGGCTCGTATTTATCATCACGCCCATGCCAGGGGCCGTCTACCTTCAACCAACGCATCTTCTGTACAGAGGCAAACTGATGACTTTTTACCAGACAACGCCGGAGAAGCAGGTACCAATTTCAACTCTATAACCGTCTCGGACACAGAGCCTGGGCTTGCCGTCGCCGCCAGTCTGTAATCTAGAAAGGTCCGAATCTGTCCTCTTACAGCGTCCTTTGTCTGTCCCGGACTATCATCAACAACATCCCATATACATCAGCGACGAGGTCATGCCCAACAAGACCGCAGACCACACAAGAGCCTACAATAACCTCATGTGAACAGAGTACCCTCGTTTCCATCCCTGACCGCATCGGAGACACCACCAACATCTGCCCTAGTTCGCCGCTGAAATATCTACAAGTATGCCTCAACACCACTATTCCAGTAGTAGGGTTTTTAGACAGTAACAGTACCATCAACATTATTAACAGTGAACTCTTTGACACTCTTCCAAGCAGGAACTATTTCACGGAAACATATTATGAACACTTAAATTAGCACATGGACAATCAATTTCAATCGTAGGCAAGATTTCCCTTTTTGTGTTCAACATACTAATATTTTGGTGAGAGCTACCAAACCTCTTTATATATTGTGTATTCTTGAGAAAACTTCTTAAGTTTAGGTATGTCATTTTACGTTGTATGTATTTCATATTGTTCTAAATTTTACCTCCTTGTCATGCCATGTTAATAGAGAATGTAGAGTCTGGGCTAAGCTTTCCGCTACAACAATGACAGGCACGCAGAGAATCTGTCTCGCTACGCACACCCGAATTCTGGTGTTAGTAGTCTTTAACAAGACAATTTGACAAATATTTAATGCAGAGCAAAACTCTATTCCTCAACTTCTTCGCATGTCTACTCTTGTTCAGAACCAAACTGCCCCACAGTATGACAAATCTATCCTTTGCCTCGTTCTACGAGTGATAGAGCCGACCACGTCATGAAATTTAGACTGGTCTTAGAACAGAAACTATATGGGAACTCCTAATGTACTTGGTGTAACTGAGACTGAGATTGTCAGTAACTTACGATGGGTTAATTATTCAGAGCTTGACAGGCAAGCGCAACTGCAATAAGTATATTCAGAGCGTGACCGAAAAAAAAGCAACTGCAATAACAACCAACCCACAGATCTTTATTAGAGTACTTCGATAATAATTTTTAGGGTTGTATTCAGGGATTGATAGACAAGCGCAACTGCACTAAGTAATGTCAGAGCTTGACTGCAAAAAAATGCACCTGCAATAAGAACCAACTCACCAACCTTTATTGGGTACTTCGATAATAAATTAATGATGAGGGTTATATTCAGGGATTGACAGCCAAGCGCAACTGCACTAAGTAATGTCAGAGCTTGACTGCAGAAAATGCACCTGCAATAAGAACCAACTCACCAACCTTTATTGAGTACTTCGATAATAAATTTATGATTAGGGTTATAATTATTCAGGGATTGACAGCCAAGCGCAACTGCACTAAGAAATGTCAGAGCTTGACTGCAAAAAATGCACCTGCAATAAGAACCAACTCACCAACCTTTATTGAGTACTTCGATAATAAATTTATGATTAGGGTTATAATTATTCAGGGATTGACAGCCAAGCGCAACTGCACTAAGAAATGTCAGAGCTTGACTGCAGAAAATGCACCTGCAATAAGAACCAACTCACCAACCTTTATTGAGTACTTCGATAATAAATTTATGATTAGGGTTATAATTATTCAGGGATTGACAGCCAAGCGCAACTGCACTAAGTAATGTCAGAGCTTGACTGCAGAAAATGCACCTGCAATAAGAACCAACTCACCAACCTTTATTGAGTACTTCGATAATAAATTTATGATTAGGGTTATAATTATTCAGGGATTGACAGCCAAGCGCAACTGCACTAAGTAATGTCAGAGCTTGACTGCAGAAAATGCACCTGCAATAAGAACCAACTCACCAACCTTTATTGAGTACTTCGATAATAAATTTATGATTAGGGTTATAATTATTCAGGGATTGACAGCCAAGCGCAACTGCACTAAGTAATGTCAGAGCTTGACTGCAGAAAATGCACCTGCAATAAGAACCAACTCACCAACCTTTATTGAGTACTTCGATAATAAATTTATGATTAGGGTTATAATTATTCAGGGATTGACAGCCAAGCGCAACTGCACTAAGTAATGTCAGAGCTTGACTGCAGAAAATGCACCTGCAATAAGAACCAACTCACCAACCTTTATTGAATACTTCGATAATAAATTTATGATTAGGGTTATAATTATTCAGGGATTGACAGCCAAGCGCAACTGCACTAAGTAATGTCAGAGCTTGACTGCAGAAAATGCACCTGCAATAAGAACCAACTCACCAACCTTTATTGAGTACTTCGATAATAAATTTATGATTAGGGTTATAATTATTCAGGGATTGACAGCCAAGCGCAACTGCACTAAGTAATGTCAGAGCTTGATTGAAAACGCACCTGCAATAAGAACAACCTACCAACCAATATTTGACTACTCTGATATAATAATATAGTTATGTTTTCGCATGTGTTTTGCCAAGTTATTATTGCTTCCCAATTGAGATTCCTCCTATATTGCTCTATTACATTTTGCTATTTCTATAACAACCGAAATGTAAGCTACATTTATTACTGCATTTTTTTTGTGATTTTGATACACTCATGCCTAATGTGTTATGTCATCATCATACCAACATATGTTCTAGGATTGTTCTAATTCAAGAGTTTTCATACCAACATTAGTATGTCCATCGAGATTTTCCCGCTCTTGTGTACTCAACCAGACAAATTCTATGCCTGCTCTGCCCCATAATTCAACTATCCTCACTTACATCACCCAGATTCCATTCTCGGGGAAGATTTTGACAGCAAATATTTGGTCCAGTCTCTCACTTTCGTGAGAATGGAATGCACCATGGCTCGGTCAGTGAAAATGTAAGGTATGGGTTTCCCGCCCTGTTACGCTGTAACCTAACCTTGACTCGATTTTATGTACCCTTATGTTTAACTCCACGGTATGTTGACTCTGTATATGTACTCAAGCCCATTATGTTATTCATGTCGACATGATTTGCATTATTTTCATATTTGGACCCTGTCATATGCATGGACCTTAGTTTATTATTTGGAGACTTTCCAGATATACTTACATTTTCTTCACTCCCCCTTTTATGGCAACGTGTTAAACTGCATTATTTGTTTCTTTTTAAATAATGTGTCCATTATTTTAGTTGGCGGGGATATTATAGTATCAGTTTCCCACATTGGGTTTTCCCTTGGGTTTTCCACCTTCTGGGTGGTCACTTGGGTTTTCCACCATCTGGGTAGTCAGTCTCACATACTCCGTCCCTCAAGGCCAAGGTCGCTTCCCAGATGGTCAGTCTCGCCTACTTGTTTGGCCATTCTTATAAAATGACCTGGGATGCACGTGAGTTAGTTAGTTAGATGTCTCGGCCCCAGTGAGCTGTGTTTTAGGTGATAGTTGCGGGGGCCAACAGCCTTCGGCTGAGGCCCCCGAAAAATCAAAGAACTCTCCTTATGATTTTTAGAGAATAAACTTAATGCCAAGCGAGTTGCTCAAAATTCTTGTGTTCGTTTACTTTGTTCAAGAACATTTAAATCCCTCTCATATAACACAGTAACATCATCACCCTGGTCGTTTTTCCTCATCGTCTTTATCGTTATCATCTCCCTTTTCTGACTACCAGCGGCATTTTCCTTCTCAACAAATTCCCAAAGATTGCAGGCGGAAATAAATGTATTTGATGACCGAGCACTCAGCATAAACCAACCGACCCCACAGGAAGATCGTATCCCCCTTTTTTTGTGTTTGTTCTTTCCCATCAGTCCATCGTTTACTTGCCCACTCACTCTCCTATCTCTCCTTATCCTCCCCTTCGTCTCACATCTACATTCCATCTGTCACTCCGTATGAGCAATGTTTGCATTCCCACTCACCTTTGTTTTTCCTGTCTTCTCACGCGCCGGTGCACCCGACATACCTACACACACACACACACACACACACACATACACTCATCCCTACCCATTCACGTGCACAGTTGCGTCCGAAGAGAGGAGAAGAGATCCTACATACAGAGAGGGCGATATAGGCTGGTTAAGAAGGTATAGATATTTTAAAAAAGAAAATAGAATCCGTCTTTGGAGCACTGCAGGGTATCTTTCGTGTGTGTGCGTGTGTGTGTGACAGAGTGTGAGAGAGAGAGAGAGAGAGAGAAAGAGAGAGAGAGAGAGAGAGAGAGAATGGCGCAGGAAAAAGTAAAACACTCTTTGCCTCTGTATACTTCTCCACAGCATCCGTTCCGCTCCGATCCTCATCTAGAGGCAAAGAGAATTTTTCATGTCATTTTTCCGTAAAAATAGCGGATCGGATGCTGTGGACAAGACCTCTTAGTATGATAGGAGCTTCTCGGATTTACTAAGAAACTATAGGAAATGGTGTGCACTTCTTACCCTCCAGCAGCTGGCTGTGTCGGTCCGGGCCTTAGTATGATGCCCTCCTTAGACAGAAATCTTGCAAGTTGCACTTTCTCGCACCTTCTGGTGTCAAACAAAAAAGGCAACCGCTGCCGTTGTTAGTTTGGCTGGACATTCATTCCCCAGCCTCTCCAGATATCTCCAGAAACATCCGCGCTCAACCATATGTCCCTTCTGGGTTTCTCATTTCAACAAAAATGGTCGTATTTCACACCCTGGGGGTCAGGACGGGTATAGTAGAGCTGGATAGGGTGTGTGTGTGTGTGTATGGGGGGGGGGGGTCGATGCAACCATATGTTTCTTGGTTCTGTGAGGGTGTGGATGGAATATCAGTTGAATTGTATTTTCTGTCAATGGCAGGAAACCGGTGGGAAAGGAGAAGGGGCCGAGGAAGAGTGGGGGAGAGTAAAAGATAATGCAGACAGCAGCAGCAGCAATAACAACAACTACAACAACAACAACATTAAAACAATAACGATAGAAATACTGTAAAACCAAGAACAAGAGTGCAGCAATAATAGCAGACAGTTCCAACTACAACAAGGCAAACAATAGAAATAGAGTACCAGTAGCAACAACAACAACGACAACAACAACCACATCAAGAACAACAACGACAACATCCCTATTATGAATAACGAAACAACGACAGCAACAAGAGAATCATTATTTTTAACGAAGACCTCAGAAACCCAGTGAAACACAAACGACAATCTATGTTCTTGCGCAGCCTGCAAACACATTTTTAGCAGGTCCGTACACCAATGTTATCGCCATCAAGTACCCTGGCGAAAGACCCCGTAACGTCACAGAGGCGGAAATAGTCGAGGAGAGACGGAGCTCCAGGAGCAAAGGTCAGATAAACATATGGACGAATAATTACGGGAAAGAGAGCACTGAAACAATGAAGGCGGAAAACGGAAAGGTGAGGCAAAGTGAGCTTGCCTGGCAGTGAGGTAAACAAAGAGTAGGGAGAAAGAGAAAAAAAACCTCCAGCAGCGAAATGGCCAAACGTCAACGTAGAGCAGGGGGGGGGGGGGGACCCAGGGGAACAGCTGGCAGATTTTTTACGAGTTTCGCCACTAGAAGAGTTTTTGTTTTATGGCGAGTTGAGATCGGCTAGTAGCAAGTCCTCTTAATGACAACTTGGCCGTGCGTTCTCTCTCTCTCTCTCTTTTTTAAAATAGAAATATCTATGTATTGGAATAATGTTCTTTCTTTCGTCTTTTTCTCTCGTTTTTTTTTTTTTTTGGTTCCTTTTTTTTCGTTTTGTCGTTCCTTGTAGACAAACATGTGTCATTGGTAGATTCGTTAACTAACCAGGTGATTGTCCGATTTTGATGATTGATAGATTGATTGATTGATTAATCCACCATAAAGACTTCTGACTCGCCGTGAAGTCTCAAATGAGGTTTTTTTACGTGCTGTTCTTTGGACGTCATCTCTGGCCCTCTGTCTGCCATCGCTTAAAAAAAAAAAATCTTCATTTCGTTTACGCTCACATGGAACGTTAATGTTCTGCATTTATTCTCCATCGACATTCTATTCTCTTTCCAAGGTTCCTCACTATTCTGTTGATTCAAACTTCTGTTCAATTTTTTCGTTGTGTATGAACCCTAGATCTCATTCTATTCTGTTGACGTTTCTCAAGACATAAGATAGCTTATCTCAAAGTGCTGTCAAAATCGTCCTCATTCCTAATGCAAAACTGTGTTTTTCTTGTTGCAGGTTTTACACACTGTTTTTCAATTATTTGCCAATTTTTGTATTCATATTCCCGCTCTTTCACGTGGTGCAGACATTGCAGTTCAAATTCAAAACACTGAAGATCACGACCTCAGATCCTATTTTGGCGCAGCTGAGAAATTAGACATCAAACATTTGCCGTTTGATACTGAGTTACAATAAACCGCAACTGTGAAACAGCTTAATAAGTGCCACAACGCATTTTAAACAAGTGTCAAAGTGTGCATTTGTTATATCTCTTCCACATACTAAAAGATCTCCAGTTTTTCAGAAATTAGAGACACAACAAAACAGAACTAAGATCGTGAAATGCAAGGGTTAATGTTTCACCCAGTGGTTCTTAACCAATAGGGAAATTTTGTACATTCAGAGTAGAAATATTGTATGTATATACATTCTACAGTATTGTGAATGTTCAGACTAATTTTTGTCTTCTTAGAAATGTCCAACGATGTTCACTTCAGTCTATGTTTTGACTCCACGGATCTGTTATTCTCCATCGGCGTTCCTAGGTCTGTGAAATACTCGAGTTGTTGTAGAAAGATTAAAGCGATGTTTCTCAACCTTTTTTGTCCCACGCTCCACTTCAACTTAAAAAGAAATGCTCTCCATCGAGATTGGACAAAGTTAGTATCTATATAAATATATATATATTTTGGTAACTCGAAACTTTGGTCACCTAAGGCTCAGGGACCGCATCACACTCAGGCTTCAAACTTTGCACAACAGCATATTATCAGTGCGAAATTAACATGGGCTGTACTAGAAATTATGAAATGTTCAGGCTTCTACATTTCATTTTTCATTGTTTCGGCATCATTTAGATGTATTTCGAGTCATGGTTCGCCATTTTAAGGTTTCATTGAAGCTGCGCATGCGCATTATGTTTGTTTTGAAGTTGAAACTGAAAGAGAGCGAAAGTGCAAATCTATTATTATAAAAGTGAACTTTGGAGGCTATGTTAGCCTACTCCTCCGTTAATACTTAGCCCACACGCTTCAAATTTTACACACGTCGACAGTAAACCCTTCCTACTCCAAGTTTTTAGAACAGGGACACGCTATTATGATCTATTTTTAGTACCGTGACGCAGTTTCCCCCCATCGTTCATTTACTGAAGGAAGCAAATTGTGGATTTTCGCATGGATCGCCCGTAAACGTTACCAAAAAAGGGTAAAGAAACTCCAGTCCAGAGTAGGCGCGGAATCCGAGTCGATACTGATTCTGTCATTGTATTTTTTTGTCTGTGGAAGGAACTTTACTTTGTGTCCTAGATCTAGATCATTATAAGTAGTAAAGATATTTCTCCCGGGCAGGGCCGGGTAACTCAGCTATTAGGCCTGCAGTATATTTCTCTACGTCCCATTCTGAAGACACACGCCCTCATCAAAATGTTGCCACGCCCCACGGGTGAGGCATGCGTCCCCACCTTGAAAAAACACTGAATTAAAACCACGAGAGCTTAATGTTGGAAGGAAATAGGTTTATGTAAAAGCCTGAGTATCATTGCTTTACAGAGCGACAATTTTCGTGTGAGAGTGAGTTTTGACGTCAGGACATTTCACCATAAGACGAACGTAGTTAAAGTGGCGAGATGCTCTCTCCAGCCTTGTGTCTAAGTGGAATTAGTAACTGCGTTACCCCAGGACCTACCTGAGCTGGTCTGAGAGTCCAGGCCACGTACCGGAGACAGACAGGAATCTCTTCTCCTCGTGAAAATGACTTCCCAGCTCGCGCCAGTTCTGTTCCCACACACCTGGGCTCCTCGACCCCCGACTCTTCTCCCTCCTACTTTCTTTTCTTCTGTCTTTCAAAAACAGAAACTAGAACATTCGTTGTTTTTGTTTGTCGGTAAGTTCTCAGTGTGAAATCATCATTAAAAATTTTAAACATAATTGTTCCTTTGACGAACATCTCTAGTCTGGTCCAAGTGTTATCATTTTTTGTGTCTACAAACATGTGACTGTTTCTATTTGTTCGTCTGTCTAAACAAGCCAATTTTCCCGTTCCCTGTGTTTAATTAACATGCAGCGTTTAAAAATTGGGAGTTTTCCCTCTGATCATCCACATCTATTAAAAGCATCCTTCGTTTTTTTGTTGTTGTTTTTTTTAGCAATGTGCGGGCCCCACCCTCCCCCCGTTTACCTCTCCCCTTCCCCCTGGCCTATCTGCGCTATTCTTGCATGTATCGATTCTGTTGAGTCTGCCTGATCTTCAGACTGATATTCTGCCTACCGACAGGCTTTCTTTCAATCATCACCATTTAATAACAACTTAATGCGTGTAATATCTTTCTTGTTACAGAGATAACACCGGAGATTACGGGAGGCAAAAATTGTAACTTTTTTTTTACCTGTTGAAACTGCCAGTCTGGTTAAATATTGTGGTTCTGCGTGAATGTGTTTGTTTGGAATATTCAGGAATATCTGTTTATGGAGAAATGATAGGAGATTTTATACTATCTCTTCATGTCTTTTCCATTTCTTTCCTTTCTGTAGTGTGTGTTTTTTTGTTATAGCAGTCTCTTCTTCTCTTTCTCTCTCTTTCTCTCTCTCCCTCTCTCTCTCTCTTTGTCTCTTACGCGCGCCCTCTCTCTTTCTCCTGCTCTCTCACTCGCTTTCTCGCACGCCCGTTCTCTTTCTCTCCCTCTCCCCTCTCTGTCTCTCCTCTGTCTGTCTGCCTTTCCGTCTCCTCCCTCTCTCTTTCTCAGTATAAGCTGCCTCTCTCTCTCTCTCTCTCTCTCTCTCTCTCTCTCTTTCTCTCTCTGTCTCTCTCAGTATAACTGTTAAGGTGCCCACGGTGTATGTGCACGTATGACCGTGCATGAGTACATGCACATGTGGGCCTTTCATTCTCCGGTGGGTCCTTCCATGCACATACAGAGTTTCTGTCTTTGATTCCGGGCGTGCTCTGAGACATTATAGCACCGAATAGATGTGTGTACACAAATGGTGAAGCGGAATGGAGTGAGTGAAGGCGTGATTGAGTAAAGGAGTGAAGCAGTGAGTACGGAAGACACGTGGCAACTGAAAAGAACTGGATTGATGAGGTGCGTTCTCAAAGACACTGTTGTGTTGAGTAGACGTGTGCACACAAAAGGTGAAGGGACGAATAACGTGAGTGTGAGAGAGCGATTGAGTGAGTGAGGAAGAGATATGAAAAGTGGATCAAGAGAGGGGACGGAGAGAGGAGAAGAAACAGACAAAAGGTAAACTTCTACTACTACACGTCTTCATTACAAACTGAGTGAGAGAGTGAGGAAGAGATATGAAAAGTGGACCAAAGGAGGGGATGGAGAGAGGGATGGAGAGAGGGATGGAGAGAGAGTAAAGGTAAACCTCCACAAGTGCGTAGGCCTGTATTACTTACTGAGTGAGTGAGTGAGTGAGTGAGTGAGTGAGTGATTGAGTGATTGAGTGAGTGAGTGGGTGAGTGGGTGAGTGAGTGAGTGAGTGAGTGAGTGAGTGAATGAGGAAGAGATATGAAATGTGGATCAAGAGAGGGGAGAAGAAACAGACAAAAGGTAAATCTCTACTAGTCCACGCCTTCATTACAATCTGAGTGAGAGAGTGAGTGAGTGAGGAATAGATCTGAAAAGTGGATCAAGAGAGGGGAGGAAGAGAGAGAGAGAGAGAGGAGAAACTGACAAAAGGTAAACCTCCACTAGTCCACGCCTGCATTACTAACTGCCAGTAGTCCATGCCAGACGAGGAGAAAGAAAAAAAAAAATTAGGTACACGAATAGGTGGAGAGGGAGGAGAGTGAGTAACTGATAGATGGGGCATGCCGGCTAAAAGTGAGTACTATATAATGCGCATGCCCAGACTTTTTCGTCCTGCTTTCATTTTCATTCTGTACTCACCTGAAGGCACTCCAAGTTTGTTCGCACGTGCAATAGGTCTCAGAACAGAGAGACAGACAGAGAGAGAGAGAGAGGGAGAGAGACTGCAATGTAGAAACATCTAGCATAGTGTGAGTGAGCACTTTCCACTATCATCTAGTGCGCGTATGTGTCTTCCACAGCAACAAAGGATAACTGTTGTGACGTCGTATTTTCATGATTTGTTCTCCGGAATCATTCGTGAGTCTTAATTTTACAATGGGCAGGAGATTTGTTAATCTGGATTTTAATTATTTCGCGTGAGCTGCAGGCGTCTTCGACCAGTGTGAAAAGTTTGGATTACCTGAAATTTCTGATTTCCACACAAAGGAAATAAACTTTATATCTAGAAAGTTCGTTTCGTTTCATGTATTGTGCACGGGAATTTTGGATTACGTGGAATTTGTGATACCTACATACGGGAAATTGGCTATTTATCTGGAAAGTTCGCTTCGTTGCGAATCTTGTATAATTTTTCCGGAGAATTGGACTCAACCGTAGCTATTTTTCTGTTTGATTCAAGAGTGGATTGATCTTCAGCCATTGTGTATAATCCGACGTCTTTGTTGTTTATAACTAGATTTTTTTTCCATTGCCAGCATTCACCAGTGTAATCTACACGTAGTTAGTTTGCTTTCGCGTCAGACAACGTTGCCTTCATTAAAAATATAGATGAGGTTTCTGGCTGAGGGAGCATTTTCTTTCAAACTTCGTGCGCACACAACTGACAAGAAACTGAAGTTGGCGATTTACTCTGTTAAAATCACGCATTTGCCACTTTGATTGGTGTTGGCTTGTCATAGTGGAATCACTTTTATTGGCGTAAATCTGAAATTAGTTAACTGTAAATGGTAGGAAATAATAGAACCACGCCCCTGGACAAGGTATTTTGATAAAAAAAAAAAAAGCGCACCTTAGACCTGTCAATATATGGTTGTATTAGATGGGAGATTAGTGTAATAAATATTACACAGCAGCTCTAGTAGTAGTAGTGGTAGTGGGCTGTAGTAGTAGTTGCAGTAATATTAATAATAGATGTAGTAGTAGTAGCTGTCATAGTAGTGACAGAGAGAGAGTAGTGGTAGTTGTACATTTATTATGTTGACAATGACTAAATACTACTATATTTGAAATCCTTTATGACAACAATACAAATGAATACACGCAAGCTGGAATGTAGGAACTAAACAGTTGTTTGAAAGAAAGATAAAGGTTATCTATGAGGTTGTACCCAAGGTAAATTACAAAATACAGTTTACGTGCAAAATTATGTCAGCGTAGTTGCGGCAGGTAAGATAAGTTTACCTGTATACCCCAGCATTTTCCCACTTTTCTTTTGTTTTCTTTCCCATGCAGATCTGAAAGAGGTAAATAGGCTAAAATTCACACGTGTGTATTTTACATGGCAATGTGTTTTCAAGTATTCAGACTATGCTGGAATTCATATGGATGAATATCTCTGTGTGTTGTGAAAGATTGTGTGTAACAAATTTACGTGGTATATGCTACGAGATGTGTTCTACACGCTTATTGTGCTTCTTGGACTAAGTTCAATGTGTCACTGTGCTAAAGTAAAGTTATTCTGTGTTGAGGTGAATTAGCCTATCTGCGTGCCAACATGGTGAAATCAAAGACTACTGCCAAGGAGATGGAGGAACTACTGAAGAAAGCAGTGGTAAGTGTTGGTCACGGTTTCTTTGATTAACTAGTGCGAAACCCCTTCCGGCCGGAAGCCGATATTATCCGTCGAACCGGACGCGAATATAGCTTTCGGATCATGTCGGCTTCACCATCTATCGAGTCAACAGTTCAATTATTTGCGCATTTTGCAAATTATTTCTTGGCCGTACCTAATCGTATTATATGCTCCTTATATAGCCACGGCCATCTGCAGGCGTAATCACTTTCTGACGCCAAATTTCAGAAAGAGATGTATCCAGCAGTTGCCGAGTCCAATAATTACAAAGAAGTTTTCTTGTATTTATAGATTGAAGGAATCGGTGTCTGGGGCATTTGGCAAGCATACTTTTGCCTTGCCTCGTTTTGTTAGACCTCGTCCGTCCACTGCAGGATGTAGCCCCCCCCCCCCCCGCCAAAGGTCTCCATTCTTCTCTGTTTTTGCGTCCGTCTTGTCCGTGTCTGTCCACAGGTCTACACAATATCATCAGTCTCCGTCGTCTCTCGGGGCGTCCTCTTGTTGTTTTTCCTTTGCTAGGTCCCCATCCAGTGCAACGCCTTGTCCATCTGCAATCTCAACTATTCCAGAAATACTCACTGCAGGATATTTCTTTTAACAATTTGTGGACAGTGTTGGAAAATGTTATCATGGACACACCACATCGCCAACGAAGAAGTTCCTCTGGCCAACTTGCTAACTCTAACCTTAACCCTACCTCTAACCTTAAAACTTTTCAAACAATCCATTGTGGAAACAAAACTTAATTTGGCCACCTGGCGGAAATAGTTACCACTGACTGTAGACATGCCTGGGAATGTGTGTGGTGCATTTTTGTATACTTGTTATATGTGTGCGAATGCCCGATATGTGTGTTTGTTGTGTGGTGTGTGTATGGAGAGAGAGTACGGTTGTACGATTTTAGTTGATAATAGTGTTAAGGCAAACCTGCTAGCATCATCCCAACCACTAGTACTGCAGTTACTATCATCCCAACCACCAGTACTGCAGTTACTATCATCCCAACCACTAGTACCGCAGTTACTATCATCCCAACCACTAGTACTGCAGTTACTATCATCCCAACCACCAGTACTGCAGTTACTATCATCCCAACCACTAGTACTGCAGTTACTATCATCCCAACCACTAGTACTGCAGTTACTATCATCCCAACCACTAGTACTGCAGTTACTATCATCCCAAACATTAGTACTGCAGTTACCATCATCCCAACCACTAGTACTGCAGTTACTATCATCCCAACCACCAGTACTGCAGTTACTATCATCCCAACCACTAGTACTGCAGTTACTATCATCCCAACCACCAGTACTGCAGTTACTATCATCCCAACCACCAGTACTGCAGTTACTATCATCCCAACCACCAGTACTGCAGTTACCATCATCCCAACCACTAGTACTGCAGTTACTATCATCCCAACCACTAGTACTGCAGGTACCATCATCCCAACCACTAGTATTGCAATTACTATCATCCCAACCACCAGTACTGCAGTTACTATCATCCGAACCACCAGTACTGCAGTTACTATCATCCCAACCACTAGTACTGCAGTTACCATCATCCCAACCACTAGTACTGCAGTTACCATCATCCCAACCACTAGTACTGCAGTTACCATCATCCCAACCACTAGTACTGCAGTTACCATCATCCCAACCAATAGTACTGCAGTTACCATCATCCCAACCACTAGTAGTGCAGTTACCATCATCCCAACCACTAGTACTGCAGTTACTATCATCCCAACCACTAGTACTGCAGGTACTATCGTCCCAACCACTAGTACTGCAGTTACCATCATCCCAACCACTAGTACTGCAGTTACCATCATCCCAACCACTAGTACTGCAGTTACTATCATCCCAAACCACTAGTGCTGCAGTTACCATCATCCCAACCACTAGTACTGCAGTTACTATCATCCCAACCACCAGTACTGCAGTTACTATCATCCCAACCACCAGTACTGCAGTTACTATCATCCCAACCACTAGTACTGCAGTTACCATCATCCCAACCACTAGTACTGCAGTTACCATCATCCCAACCACTAGTACTGCAGTTAATATCATCCCAACCACTAGTACTGCAGTTACCATCATCCCAACCACTAGTACTGCAGTTACCATCATCCCAACCACTAGTACTGCAGTTACCATCATCCCAACCACTAGTACTGCAGTTACCACCATCCCAACCACTAGTACTGCAGTTACCATCATCCCAACCACCTAGTACTGCAGTTACCATCATCACGCCCATCAAACGTTAACCTTTCCATTATCATCCCCCCGGCCCCTTCCTCCCCAAGTCCCATCATCACCTTAAGGGGGTCCGGGAGATTGAAAGCTTGCTGTGTCTTTTCCAAGTTTTTCATGGTCTTTATGGAGTGTCTTGTTTGTCCCTATATCCGCTCATTTCCCTACAGTTCTCAATTGACACTTTTTTTTTTCGGGGGGTGGGGGTTGGGGGAGGGAAGGGAGTGATCCCCCCACCTGAGGGATTTCACCCCACACCCACCCACCTTCAAGATCGATACCAACAACTAATGAAGTACTGTCATTCACAGTGACTATAATAATCTGACATTAGACTAGAGGTTCAAACGACGTTATTTACCCGCTTTACTTGAATAGCATCGTTCAAAATTCGGCTTTCAAACTTTTTATTACAACCTGCTACTAAAACCAGTACACGAGAGATGAAATATGAAATCACCTGAAGATCGTTACATTTCAACATCAAGATATAAACTATATCATGATAAGCGTGTTTGGCCCTAACTGGCCATAACTGGCCCCTTTTTGACTTCATCATTTCCTTCCCTGTCGGAGCCAACAATAAAAGAAAACAGAACGGGCCGTGAGTATGAGCCATTTCTTCTGTGTAGCGCTCACTCCATGCGTCTAATTGGTCGCCCTGTGTCTGGCCGGTTTAGCAGAAGGTTTTCATTACCCTGGTAGGTGAGCACGCCAAACAACTCACTGGGCCAGTGCGCGCGTGCGTGTGCCAGGCAGGGGCGACTCACTCAGCACCAGAGGGGTCTGTCCGTTGCTTTGAGGAGGGGGGGGGGAAGGAAGCGACCAGTGGCGGGTAGAGCTGTAAAAGGGAACAATTCACTGGTCAACGTACAAATTCATAGAAATTAAATAAATATGGCAGCGAGTTTGAGTGAATTTGAAATGATCGAAATCTGGACTGGAGCTATTACAATGAAACAGCTGCCAACACTGTGTAGACATTTTTATGGACCAGATCTCAGATAATTTTTCAGACTATGTAAACAACAAAATCAACAACAACAACAAAAAGACATAGATTCTCTGAGCATAATACATTTCCATGATTCTAGTCACAGGAGGGAAATGATTGTATTCCTTTTGTCATAAATCGATAATGTTATCTGAGGTCCGTTCTATATGCGAATTATAAAGACATTAACTCATTCCTTCCAGCAACTTTTGTCGGTGTGGACGGGAACTCTCGATGTGGACGGGAACTCTCGGTGTGGACGGGAACTCTCAACACTGGGTGGTCTGAAATTTAGATTATAGTTCAAAGACGTTTTCTCTTTCACCCACTACAAACACAAGACATAATACATTTGATACTAAAGTTAAGGAAAAATCAGTGAACCAGGATGGGATTCAATACTTTAAGATGTTGACTTAGATATTAGTGTTGAAAAGACAGTGTCCACTCGCGCCGAATATTCGGCTTTCCGCAACGAAGCGAAAATCCGCGAGCGGGGCCGAATATTCGGCTTGCCGTAGTGAATGAGTTAATACAATGAGTGTTGTCAAAGATTTCACTCAGATATCATGTTTTCTTCACCCCCTTCACCCCCTCCTCCCAGCACCGTATCTCTGCCATTATGTTCAGGACGCCACCACCATGGCTGTACCTGTAAAACCTGCTACCCTCTTTACCTTCCCCTGTACCCCTTTCATTCAAAAACACATGTCTTGTTTGTAAACGTTCACTTGGTCTTTCTTACCCCCCCCCCCCACCCCCACCACCCGCTCCCCACCTCCGCCCACTACAAAATTCCCACTTTTCCCACCACCCGCTCCTCACCTCCGCCCACTACAAAATTCCCACTTTTCCCACCACCCGCTCCCCACCTCCGCCCACTACAAAATTCCCACTTTTCCCACCACCCGCTCCCCACCTCCGCCCACTACAAAATTCCCACTTTTCCCACCACCCGCTCCCCACCTCCGCCCACTACAAAATTCCCACTTTTCCCACCACCCGCTCCCCACCTCCGCCCACTACAAAATTCCCACTTTTCCAAACAAAAAAATAAAAAAAATCCCACCCTTCATTGTTCACATCAATCTTTGCTTTGATTCCTGACACAATGTTTCAATTACCCGTAATTCTTCACCCGGGGTATTCAATTATCCCAATAAACGTAGTAATCCCCGCCTCTCCCACTCCCTCAAGCCGTTTAGCCAGTAATGAATCTGTTGCTGGTTAGGACGCCAAAGCTTTTGCAGATGGATGCAAAACTTTGTGTGTATTGTTTTACTTATTGTGTTATAAAGCTAAACGTGTTCTCCATGTGTGGGTCGTTAACTTACAGTTATGTTGGTCAAACTCTTGACAAGGAACCAGATCGTTGGGGTAATTTCTAACCGTCAAAGAATTCTTTACAACATGTTACAGGAGACAAAAAAAAATAAAAAAATTCCTTCACTGGACGAAATAGGGTCATTTTGAACACATTAATCACTAAATTATATTCAATACGATGGCAGATACTTTTTTTGCTCCAAAATGTAGTATATGTATAGAAATGTTGGAAGCTTAAAGCTCTTACAAAAAGTGAAGTTAGACTGTTAGAGAATTATACGGACAATATGCAATTAATATAACGCACGGAGAGATTTCACTTAGACCTCCCCTCCCCCCCCCCCCCCCCCCAGAAAACAAACCACACCCACCCCACGACCTGGACCGCGACCTGGACTCAATCACCGCCAAACAGAAAATATTTCTCCTCTCTCTTCTCGCCCGGGTGTTCTAGGAGATGTCAGGAAGTTAAAGGCCGAAACATCTAATGAAAGAATCCACCCTTCCTCTGAAGATCGTCATCTGCCTCGCTCTACCCGAGGAATTTCTGATCACTACCCAGCCCACCAACACCCTCTCTCACCCCCCCCCCCCCCCACACACACTTTCAGTTCACCACAAAAGTGACTTTAAGTGCCCAGACCTTGCCTTTAACCCTGCCTGGGAGATCATCGTGCCCTGTCCAGGGTTTTTGAACTGGAAGTAGTAATGGTATAAATTTGGTGTTCGACACTTGCATTGACCTGGGAACCACACCAAAGTTTACACTTCTTGACAACCGATTTCATTGGCTCTGGTCGCATATCACTGAAGACCTCGCCATGGTATATTTAATGGAATAAAGACGGTGACAGGATTAAGGAACAAACGCTTTTTGTGATGCCTTCCACCGGAAACAGCGACCACAATAAGGCTGTGGTATGGATGAGGGAGGCGTTAAATGTCTTTTGAAGTTAATTAGAATCTTAGGGCCCAGGCGCATTAAGCCAAGTCCGTGCTATCTGGTTTGGTTTGACCGTGAGCAGATGTGGACTATGTAGTTAAACAGGACCCTGGTGCCCTAGTAAGACTGAAGAAAGTCCGACTCACTTGTTGGTGCAAATGAAGTTTCACCACTGACGCAACACAGAGGTGACGCAATGCGCTATGGCTCTCACGGCCAAACAATTGAGTCTGTAGTTGTTGGGCACAGCAACAAGATCCAACAATGATTTAAGACTGAAGAAGTGAAGGCCTATTTTGTAACTTGAAAAGGTTTATTGAAATCATAAGCACGCGCAACAGCTGATCAACGTGTCCCACTGTTATGGTTCTTCTCCACACTTTTCTCTAACCGGGTCCAACCCTTTCTTAAACCGATGTTGTTGCTATGAGCTGAAAACTGTCCACTGACTGGGAAGCGATCCGTGTCGCCTGTCGGCCTTGATTCAGCCTGAGCTATCCATACATCCCGTGAGTTACCTGGAAAACGGTTACTGTTCACCACTCTTCCGGTCATGCCTAATAAACAACTTGACCAATCAAAAATGGTCCAAATTAAATGAAACAAAATTAATTACGTTAATTACATTAAGAATACGTAACAGTAGTATTTCACCATTCAGAATACAATTGCCATGCGTGTACTTGGGCAGCTGGTAAATCAGGTGGTATTGAGACTCGAGCTTTTCCACTGGTAATGGTAGAATTTGCCTCACTGGTCACGGCTTCCCGATCGTAAAAAATCGTTTTCTGCCTTCTTTACAGCGTTAAATTATTTTATTTTGAAAGAGCGTTTTATCCGATCTTCACTCATTATTCACCCATTTATTATTGTTGTCGACATTTTCCACCTCTCGTCATAACTGTACAGCCTCCAGCCCTCGCCCCTCCTTCTTCCTTTCACAAAATTCCACTGAGAAGAAAGAGGAAAAGAGGAAATGCAATAAGAAAAATGAAAATACTAAAACCCAACTATTATTGTTTTGTCTACCATCTATCAAAGCTGATTCGGTATCAGTAACAGAAAAAATGCAGTGTTTCCCTTTCCAGCTGTCTGACTGTGTATGTCTGTCTGTCTACAATGTTTGAAATTGATGCACTCACGCGTTTGTTATTGCAAGCGTGCATAAATCTTCACGTCCCGGTGAGCAAAAAAGGATTACTCTGCATCATTGCAGTGTCACAAGTGCATACCTTGCACCCCTACCCTGGCTGACTTTGATGCGTCTTTTTCAATTTAGTCGGGTACTTTAAAGGATTTTCCCTCACCCCTCGACGTGCACTGTGTCTCCGACCTCTCACACCACAGGTATCTGGCAGTGATGATTATAAATCAGTGTCGTAGGTTTTTCTGGTTTATTTCACTTTTGACGTAACAAGAATTACTCCCTATACATATCTCTTCTTTTTATCTTTTTTCTTCACATTTACCTTGTACGTGAAAAGATCGACATCTGACACTATGAAATCACCGACACCTCAGATAAAGTTACAAAGTCTATTTTGTATCCATAAATCAGATATTGTTCTCAATGGTCATCACTATTACATTTAAACTGACATGATTTTGTACACAATGTACACCTCAGTGTGCGGGTAAAGATATTACTTGAAATTCGTGGATTGGTTTCAACAGAGAGTATGTATTTATAGAGAGGTCTCACTTCCGCCAAATCGAGAAACTAGGTCGCTGCGGTAAACAAGAATTGAAAGAGACCGCCGTCATCAAAGATAGTGTGCATATCATTCTATCTACTGTGGTTTGTTCAAATTTTTGGGCTGATTGAAACTATTTAGAGCCGTTTGTAAGCACTTATGCCCCGTGGAAATGCACAAACGGGTATTGTTTGCCGCAGCGACCTACTTTCCACCCCAAGCTAACAGTGGTTTCGCGGCGCCTGCTGTGTCTCGCAGTGCAAATCGACCAATAGTGAAACCTCTCTATACATACATACTCTCTGGTTTCAGTCAACGTCGATGAACTTGCGCTCTTCTCCGTTTTCTGAAATTTTAAACTAGGTGTAGCATTGCATGGCAGTCCATATTTCAAATTTGGTGATGTCGGTTAAAAAACACTGATTCACACCAGTGTTAAATCAGGTACATTTAAACAGTCCGGCTGTCAGAACCCAGCGCCGTTTGGCTTGAGCAGGAGATATCAAGGATAATCATACTAGAACAAACCCCCAGATCTTATCATTCCCGAGAGCCTAACACTGCCACGGCCCTGCACTTAATTATCACCTCTGCATGTAACCAATGTCTTACCTGTTCCCAGTTATCTCTGCTGTACGAGCCTGAAACCTCAACGGACAGTTCTGTTATCTGCCGGTGCCATCTAGGGCAGTGCTTCTCATTCTCAGTGTTTCACACGCAACATTTTGGTGAGTGGCGAGACTTTAGAATGGGACTGAGGGACATTAATGTATAGGCCCATTGCGAATGACGTCACAGAGTGTTTTTGTTTGTACATCCGACACCTAAAATGGCGGTTGGATCAACCGAAGAGTGTAACTTCGAGATATGTCTAAGCGGTTAAAATGCCTGCTGGTTGCATTGCAGTTGACTATTATGACAGGGGTGGAAAGGATGGATCCAAGCTGGTCAGATTCCCTACCATCCGTGTAAACAAAGGAAAGGAAGTGAAAGAATTGACCAAACTCTCCCATGTGCATGAACACACGTGTCATTGTTTACTGTAGTGAACTTTTTTTTTTTCAGCTCACCGCCGATTGGCTCACGACGCCTGAAGTGCTCGCAGTGCAAATCAGCAAACGAATCAAAATCAATGCTACCATCGCCATGGTTATGCGTCGGTCCTAACAACTAAAATGACCGATATGCGCAATGGGCCTATACCAGCTTTGACTTATCATGGTGGGACGCAATTTTTTTTTCAATTGAAGTGGGACAAAAAAAAGGTCGAGAAACACGGATCTAGGTGCCATGCTTAAAGTATGTGTGGTCGGGTGGGCTGGGGAGGGAGGGGGGGGGGGATGGCACACGGATTGCCCCAGCAGATGAAAGTGTACTTGTGGGGTGGAGGAGTCTGGAGAACGTGCACATGCTTTTCGGGAATGCTGATGAATTAAAAAGTTAAGCTTCATTGACTTTTTAAATCAGAATTTATTGCTTTACAGTAAACTCACGTGTCTTTTGAAACAGTCAAGTAGTCCATGGTCAATGGCACTTAAAGTTTCAAAACATCAAGGCCTTCTAATAGTCTTACGCTCGTGCAAGGGTGTGTATGTGTGTGTGTGTGGGAGGGGGGGGGGCGGGGAGTTGCCGGGACATGCGTATGAAACTGGGAATATAGAGGGAGGGTGGGCTCGGGGTGAGGGTGGGGGTTTCAGAAACAGCCAAGACTCGAGCGTACGTGCTTTGTGGAAAGCCGCCATCATAGAAAACGATTAGAATTGTAACCAATATCCCACCACTGATCACAACATCTACAATAATAACACTAGAAGGCCTTGATTTTGCATAGACGTTTTGAGAAAACCCCGGCTTTGTCACCCGGTGTATACACACAAAAAGATGTTATCCTAGTTTTGTAAACAATAATGATAACAAGCACAATGTCAACATCACGGAGATCGACTAGAATTACAACAAAGGTTGCAGCACCAATAACAACATTGATTTACAACAAAAAGACAACACCACCGACGAAGTCACAAGCCAGTACAGTGTATTCTCTAAACTTTGGCGCTAACAGGATTTGTTAAGAAAGTCCTAAGTCACATTACGTTCTAAACCTTCCTGTTATTCTAGGACGATGTTCTTGGTCGTAAGACAAGTTCAGTGGATGCCAGGGTGTACTGTTAACCCTACCTGCACTAGCGTTAACTCAACCTGCACCACATCTCTCCCGTCTAGCCGTCTACACCTTTATCACAGATGATCTGCGAATGAACGAATCCATGATGAAAAGCCTTTAAAAACATACAATGGTTGAAATAGAGGCAGTTGCGGTTCCTGATAGTATTCTGTACGAAAATAGCATAACACACATTTTGGGGAAATGTTGTTACAAGCACGTACGCCCCCAAGTTTTTGGGGCTAGGGGTGCGTATTTTAAAGCCCTTTGTAACTCCAGAACTAGAGACTCTTCCCGTAATACTCCAAACAACAGCCTTAATTAATTATTCTTTCAGATTTTCTTTTTGTTTTCCTCCTGTTTTTGGTTGAAAGGGTAAGGGTCAGGGTTAGGGATTCGATAAGATTTATGGTTGAGGATAAGGACGGGGTTAGGGATAGCTACGTATACTTACAGGCCCTTAGTGCAAAACGGTTGGGGTCCGTACGTACTTATAACAACCGTTTTTTTGGGTATGTTCCCTATGTCGTACCGAGCGCACTTTCACACTCATAACTTACTGAGTGCAAAGCGGGGATTTCCTCAAACGTGGTTGCGCACGCTCTTTTGTGTCATGTAAGGTACATTTTTTCATGTTTATTTTTGGAACATCTCTCAAATAAAAACTTAATGAAGAAAGTTATGAAATTATGATAAGCTGATTTGCTTAAAGGGTACAAAGTTTTTTGTCACAGTGGGTGATTTGATGCTTGCTAATTTCTAAAAAGGGGTCAACTTTTGTGTTGATAATTTGCCGAGAATGGTTGTGTTTGAATATTAGGCTGTTATTAGAATTAATTAGAATAAAAAAACAACAAAAACAAAGGAAAACGGTATCTATGATGTCACAAATCCCAGACTGGGAGATGTAATAATTTATGACAGGACAACAATCACGAACAAACAAGTTTAACACTTAACAGAACAACCCATCAGACTCACACATTTATTTAAACATAATCATACAGATAATAGCGCAATTACATACATTATATTATTGAAATTAACTGCCGTACAACGGCCTTATTCTCACATGCACTCTTCCTCGGATCCACAACCCGGTAGTTACTTCCTAAAGGCACTTCGGCCTCAGCCTCTCCCCTCAGGGTCTTAATAGCACATTAATAATTCACTGGCACCGCAGTCTCTCAATATCACCTTCCTATTGTCATACACCTTAGCATTCCACTAGCACCTCAGCAGGGCAATAGCACATTATCATTTCAATAGCCCATCAACATGGCAATAGTACATTATCACCTTCACGCTCATATCTACGTCCCTGTCCGTGGCCTGACTGCCACGACTTTATGTGCCTCTACAGTCCTGCACCGACAGCCTCACTCTTGGCCTATGTGTGGCCTCCGGCCCTATGCTGGCCTATCCCCTGTGCTCATCGAGGTGGCTCTTCGGCCCGTCCCCGACACCTACAAGAATAACATTACATTGGTATAATACCCTACCATTTCTATTCACTCCACCTCTCCTTACAACCCATGAAGCGTACACACAATAGTTCACCTTTCACTCACCAAACATCTTACGGTAACACACCTCCATCGGAGTACACAATACTCACTCGTGCTACAAATCCATGAACTCACTTTCATCTATCGCTCATGGCGCACATTGCTATATCCAATATCAAGGACTTCCACATTCCTCACATATACTTATTTACATCATGGTAATAGACGAATATAATATAATACATCAATCATAATTATCAATCAACGTTCTACCTACCAGTCATCACTGGAAAAAACACTCTCATCCGTCTTCCGACTGCTCCCCTATGTTCGCCCGCTGGGCTCTTACTAGCGTCCGTTCAGTAGGACCTTCTAACTTGCAGTGATAGTAATACAGCGCTTTCGCCTCATTCAGACCCCCCACCACTCACAACAGCACGCTTTAACTTACTTGTCTACGTGCGTTAATTTTACTCTCCTCCTTTCCCGCCGTAATTATTAACTATCGCTCACTCCACTCGTGACATCATCCCCCACCCCAAAAAAATTAATGCAATTAATTTCAAATCGCATCAAGATGACTGCCAACGAGTGTGCGTGAGCAATACCAACACTGAATTCTATTTAACCTCGGGATAGCTAGAGAAAATGAAGACCTTTTTGCCTTCAGGTGTGACCAGATGGTCGGCAGGAATAGTCCAGGCGGAGGTAGAAGAGGGATTGGGTGGGGGGAGGGAGGGGGAATCCTGGCATCACAGAGATCGGACTTAAGTCGGGACTTCCAGCTGAAGATCTTTGCCAGACCTGGAAGCCGCTGCTGATCAGAGAGTCGGGGATTACCAGGGGAAACATCCAACTGCCGGCAGATTTTGGCATGTCTCGCAGCCTTCAGATGTTAGTTGATGTGGTACAGGCGTAATGGTGGGAGAGCGGGATGTGGTGTGTTGTGGTGATAGTTGTGACCGGTGATCTTTGTCTGGGTAGTGAATTTGAAGTTGTGGGGGTGTGGACATCTGGTGTTTTGTTAGGGGACGGGGGTAGGTGAGGGCAGCGAATAGTGAACAGATAAGAAAGAGAGAGAGAGAGAGAGAGGAGACAAATAGGGACAGAGAGAGAGAGAGAGAGAGAGAGAGAGAGAGAGAGAAATATGACGAAAGCAAAGTAACAGTGAGAAAGAAGGAGGGAGCAGAGCACATACGTATAGACGAAATGAGAGAGAGAGAGAGAGGGAGAGAGAGTAAGAAAGATAGAAACAGAAAGAGAGATAGAGAAAGAAAGACGGAGGGAGTAGAACACACACATACAGACGAAATGAGAGAGAAAGATAGATACATAGATAGATAGAATAGAGAGAGAGAGAGAGAGAGAGAGAGAGAGAGAGAGAGAGTAGGTAAAACTGGTCTTCGTAGACTGCTTCACTGCGAAATTGATACATTTGATTACACAAGATTTAAGGGAAGAACAATTCTGCAAATTCCAGTCATTTCAGTGTCCACCCACTTGTGCTCGTGAAATGTGTACTTGAGCCTGGATGTGCTCTAGCCGAGGTCCGTGATGAGTTTAGTTTTTAGACTTAATGAGTCTTTCACTGCAAAACTACGTTGGCGGAATTAAAGCAAACAAATACTGCACTTTGGCAAGAGTTCAATTGAGAGCAAACCCATCATGCCAGTGGTTCTCAAAGTGGCCGCTGTTGTGCCGACACCCAGTAAAAAAACCCTAATGATAGTGTTATTAGGGACGCGTTGTCTGCATACAAGCTAAATAGAGAAACTACTGAGTTGTGTTCACTGTTCACCTATGGCTTATAATGTAAAATACCACGGTCCCCTAGCAACAGCTAAAACCCACACTCAACTCACCTCACGCCAGTGGTTCTCAGAGTCTCAGACCAACCCCTCCCCCTCTCCCCGCGATCATAAGTTTCCTCGATTCCTCCCCCATTTTGAATTGTCATCTGATAATTATTTTCACCATTATACTCTTACTTACGGTGGTATTTAGTACAACAATTTATGAAACTAATAATGTCATTATAAATTGCAATCAACTGGAGACAGAAATCCTTATTTCAGTGGATCATAAAACGTCTATTTCGTCTTTAGATTTGACTATCCTCCACTGACAGAAATTTCTCCCGCATTGTAGAGCCTTTTCCCCTGTTGGATTGGATAAACACTCCCTCCCTCTCCCTCATCTCTCCCCCCACCCCCGTCCCCCACTCCGAAAAAAAAAAAACCCACCGACCGGCGCTGCACTGTGGCGAAGACGTGCCTGCTCCAGTTGTAACTGGGTGCAATGACACAAAGGCAAATTTCCCAAATGGGATTAAAGTAGTTTACAAATACAAATAAAAACGGGATATAGGAAGTTGTAAGTGAACACTTACACAACGACTTACACCAATTTTGAATCACGATCTGAAAAGGGGCCGTAACTCATGCAAAAATTTGAGCCACTCAGTTTTTGCAAAAACACTCTTCAATTCATCTCTTGACTCTAATGCCTCCTCTTCCATTTGAAATTCCTCCCTTGGGAGCCAAGTGCCCCCCCCCCCCTTCCCCACCCGCCCCTGGGGAATCAGCGCTTTACCACGAAAAGTACTAACACATAATATTGGAATCTGGCATTTCTGATCATAATAATTTTGTGAGAATAGTTAGATTAAAATGTTGGTCAGCTTTACTGCTCTGGCATATGAAATGTGAAACAGTGACGAGTCCTACCGCATAGTATTATCCATGAACACGATTACTGAGATATTGAGAGAGAGAGAGAGAGAGAGAGAGAGAGAGAGAGAGAGAGAGAGAGAGAGAGAGAGAGTGAGAGAGAGAGAGAGAGAGAGAGAGAGAGAGAGAGAGAATATAATTACGAGGAAATACTTTTAAATATAAAAGAAACCACGTGTAACAACTTCACCGAAACCTTTTGTGATTATCCGCTGAACAATCCATCAGTGCTCACCTGTCCATCAATCTTAAATCATTCTACCTCCATTTTTTTTTTTTTGTCATCACTAAAATTGACTTAAGACCATAATGTGGCATAATAAGGTGTATTCTAAAACTCCCATCAAAATTGTGAGGAGATAGATCACTTCTGGCAGAAGATTTTGGGATAAAGTAGTTCTTAGGAAGGAAATGTCAGAATCCTCCGGAAGATTCCTTATAAACTTTATTGCGTAATCCAAGCCGATGTCGTTGTTTTTTTATTTGCGCCATATCATAAAGGAAGTATGGTCTCCAATCATGAAAGGCTTTTTAACCGCTGAGCCTTCAATTCTTCAAAATATCGTATTAAGCACAGAAAGACGTAAAGGTGTACGTGGACATACTTTAAAAGGTCTTGAAGTTCGCTAAATTTTAATACTCTCGTTTTGAACTACAACTGAGTTGAACTGAAGAAAGTATTCAGACATTCTAAGCCTAATAAAAAAACGAGTTTTCTTCGGGTAGAATTAAAAAGTATGACAGGAAATTTCGTTCTGCGCGTCAGTTTACTCAATTTTGTGATCGAAACTCCGCTTTTAAAATCACATCTGATCTGTGTATTCACCGACTCTGCTCGCCAACTTGTAGTTGCAAAGTGGCTGAAAAAAAAAAAGAAAGGCAAACTTGAAGCTAATCACAAGTTCTCAAGACAAGTTCATAAATTATAAAGAACTGCACTGCCAACGTCGGTTCGTCCGATTTTTTGCTTCTTCAGAACTGGATGTTGTTTTGGTTGTTTTGAACCAATACGCCTGAGGACGAAAGAAGTCCGTAGACATTTAGATCACTGTAACAAGACAAACATGTAGTTGTGTAGACAAACGAGGATGTCAATGAGAAGATGGATGAAGGTGGCGTAACCTCCCAACCTTCCTGGCTGGTTGAGCACTCTCACCGGTGCCTCCTGAGGTTGTTTACCCAGGGAAAATGTCACTAATCCTGATATGTT
>OZ007570.1:4687679-4692679 GCA_963931925.1 Onchidella celtica
TGACGAGCTAGAACGGTGAAGAACTTTGTTTTATAATAAGCAACAACTCATTCTGATTGAGTCATTCGCTTGCAGAACAGGTGCAAGTGCCAGGCATTAGTTTTAATCTCTTCGTATCCTCAGGTATTGGGACCAGTTAAAACGGTATGCTGTTAATGCTTCACAGTCGGAGAGGTCTGGAAAGGCAGCCAGCAAATTGGTTTCGTAAAAAAAATAACGCGAAAAATAATGTTCTGTACATTATTTGGTCCTGATTGTTCTAGCAGCATTTCTGCAAGCTAATCGATTTCCAGCATTTTCACATGGGTTCTTGTTACGGGACTGTAGACTGTACTCTGCGGTCTAATAACAAGACCAAATAGAGAAAATACGGAGTTATGTCCACTGTTCACCTGTCTAGCCGATACTGTAAAACATAGAACAGGGATACAGTGGTCTAGAAACACTAATCCCTGCCACAAGAAGAAAAATAAAACAAGAAAAGTGAGGTGGAAATGTCAAGGTCAGCGAACCTCCTAGAATAAAGACCTAAACACAGCCTTTCTCATCTTGCTCTAGGCTGCTTAATGTAACATTGACCATCTGCTGTTCTGTTGTGTTCCTCTATCTGGCTGTGCATCTGAGATGAAAATTCAGGAGATTTTCATAAACTCTTTTCACCTCAAAGAAACTGGATAGTTATTCTTTAGAATGATGTTAGGGGGACATAGTCTCATTACAAAGCCAAATAGAGAAAATACTGAGTTATGTTCATTGTTCATCTTTAGCTTTCTATGTAAAACACTATGTCCCTCTAGCAATAGGCCCATTGCGCATATCGGCCATCTTTGATGTAAGGACCGAAGCATAACCATGGCGATTGCAGCATTGATTTTGATTAGTTAGCTGATTTGCACTACAAGCACTTCAGGCGCCGCGAACCAACCGGTAGCGAGCTAAAAGTAGTTCACTACAGTAAACAATGGCACGTGTGTACATGCACATGGGAGACGTTCGGTCAATTCTTTCACTTCCTTTCCCTTGTTTACACGGATGGTAGGGAATCTGACCAGTTTGGACTCATCCTTTCCACCCCTGTCATAACAGTCAACTGCAATGCAACCAGCAGCAGTTTAACCGCTTAGACATAATAATTATGTCGAGGTTACACTCATCAGCTGATCCACCGGCCATCTTGGGTGTCTGAAGAAGAAAACAAACAATTATGTGACGTATGTTCTCAATAGGCCTAAAGGTTATTCTTTACCACTAGTCACCAGCTTGTCACCGAAAAAAACTTTTCAGAATAATAGTGGTAAATTCAAGAAGACCGTGAATCTGTGAATGCAAGGATCTGCCACCAGCAATATTTATCATGATGATAGCTTACCGGTCTCCGCCACTTCCCATTATTCTGTACTAGCTGGCCCGCTGAGTCGGGGAATACACAAATGTGATTTTTGAAGTTTGAATTTCAATCACCAGTGTGTAAATTGAGACGCAGAACGAAATTTCCTGTCATACTTTTTAATTCTACTTGAAGAAAATATCTTTTTTTTTTCCGGCTCAAAGTGTCGGAACACTTTCTTATCTGTTCAACTCAGTTGTGGCTCAAAATCAACGAAAGCATTAAAAATATAGCGAACTTTAGGTCCTTTTAAAATAAGCCCACGTACGTCTTTTTATTCGTAATATATTTTATAGAATTTAAAGCTCAGCGGTTAGAAAGCCTTTCATGATTACATTGGAGGCGTTGCTGCCTTTATAATAATGATAAGTATCTTTTTATAATATTGAGCTAGATCCGATACTGTTTGAATTCACCGAAAGAAAATGAAGGAAATCATTCCAGCATAAGCAGTTCGGAATGTTCATGAGGACATTTGGACAACTCTGAAGTTCAAGTCGAAATAAATGTTCTAGGATCTGTCATTAGTTCACGTCTACGCACTTCCTGTTCCAATTCTGTAGTTCTGTGGGAACAGACTCACCATTACTCTCTGCAACTGCCCACGGCCACTTCACGTCTTGGACGCGCTTAACTGGAAAAGCGTGTCGCTTGTAATGAGGAAATTGCTCCTCTGCGTGAGCCTAATCAGCTCGTTTTAACTCACTCACTAGGGCAAGATGGCTTTCATGTACTCACTTCTTTGACGGCATTGTGTTACATGGCCTGAGGGAGGGAGGGGAAGGGCAGGGGGTGGAAAGGGTGGAGGAAAAGAGAAAGGGAAGAGGGGTGTGGCAAAGTAAACTATTCTGTTCATGCTTCGTGTTAATGATCATTTAAACGCTTTCATGATGGTGCTCACGAGCCAGATTGTATGTCATACCCCCCTCGGGGTTCGGGAGGGAAAGGTTGATGGTTGGGAGGGTTGGGGGGGGGATGAAAAGAACAAGACTGGAACATGGGGGAGTGGAGATCAACAGGGAGGGAATTAAGTCTGGGATGACATTTTTCTTTCATGAAAACATCATTATTTTCATTCTTATTTCAGCCTCGTTATTAAGTATTGACGGACAAAGCCCAGAATTCCCTGTTCCACCCCACCCCCCCCTCCCCAAGCACAAAACATACCCCCCCCCCCCGCCCGGACTAATTTGAGGAAGGTATAGATTCTGTTCTTTCTCTCACCCTACTCTTCCAGAGACCGCAGTCTCGGGTAACCAGTAAAGATTTAGGGAACGTCTATGGGAACCCGCTCTTGGTTCCCCTCCCTCTCTCTCCCTGCCTTCTACCTCCTTCTCCTCCTGTCTTCTGCCTCTTACTCTCTTTCTCTCCTCCTCCTCCTCTCTCTCTCACACATACACTCTTTTTTCTCTCTCTCACTCTCTCTCTTTCTCTTTCTCTCTCCCACTCTCTCTCTCTCTCTCTCTCTCTCTCTCCCTCTCTCATAGACAAACCGTCAAGTCGATTTAGCGAACATCTATAGGAGAGATCCTGACCAAACTCCGTTTGCTTTTATCCAGCTATGCACTTGTCGTGTCGTATGTGTGGTGAGCACTAGTGCATCCCATCTGGCACTGTGGACGTGAGAGAGATTACAAAGTGACTGACAGACACGGAAGTGCCAGTTCATTCTAGAACAGATGGTAGACGAAAGTGGGGAAAGTTCATTTTATATTGACAAACTGGTTAAACAGAATACTAAGATACACCGATCACACACTGGTGAAATGAATCCAAATGATTGCTTTTAGCTGCCATCATAGGTGAAAGGTCTTTTTCTGTTCAAGGGCCTGAGATCTGGAATTCTCTGCCACTGTCTTTGAGAGAGACTGAAAATTTTAGGACTTAAAAAACAGCTAATGAGTCATCGTTTTTACTCTCTGAATGTCTATCTAGGCTTTTTTTTTTTTCTTGAGTATGTCTGTGTATTGTGTGTGTGATTATATGATAATATTATGTTGTACAGAGCTTACAGCCTGGTTTTTAACGGGTTGAAAGCGCTATAGAAATGCTATGTATTGTTATTGTTATTATTATTATTATTATTATTATTTCGAGGACGGCACGGTAAACTATCGTAAGTGGACTTTAAAAAAAGAAAAGAAATGGAGATATTTGGCATGCCTGTAGACTTTGACTGCCATCAGGTTCTGTTTGAAAGTTGGAGGTCAAATTCTGAAAACTACCGGTTAAATGACATTGACAGAAAACAACAAAAAAAAATATCGTAACTATTAGGTCTGACAAAGAAATATGTCCTGTTTTTTGCTTCTTCTGTAAAATAAATTGTAGAAAACAAGTTACGACAGTTTACCATGTGTTCCCCTTCCCCACGCCCCCCCCCCACACACACACATACACAAAATATCTTGTTGTTTGCGTACGGAGAGTTCATCTCCTTTTTCTAATCATGTATCGTCTCCTTTCAGCTCTAAGACAATCTGTCCGGAATGGTTCGGTTATCAAAGACAGCTTCTCGGAGTCTTGTTTTAAATTTAATCAGCCATGTCAGATAGACGGCACACGGGGTTTGCCACAATGACATCTCAGATAACCGGATTTCACTTTAAGTTGTGCTTATCGTATAAGTGAAAGAAAACACCCATTCCAAACTGCCGTCAAACCGTGGTAAAAAGTGTCTAAACTTCAGGGTCAAAGGTTTAACAGAAGTTAAGAAAGTGTTTTATCAAAACATCAAAAAAGATTAAAGTGTTGTGTCTATCTACTTTTAATAGCACTTGGGCTGTTTTTCTGTTTGTACTCAACGCAAGGATTACGTTACATTCACGGCTCTCAAGATTGTTGTTACTTGTACGTACGGACCCCAAGTGTTTTGCGCTAGGGGTACGTATTTTAAACCTTTTTGTGACTCCGGAGTTCGAGAGCTCCTTCCGAAATACTCCTAACAACAGCCTTAATTAATTATTCTTCAGATTTTCTTTTTGTTTTCCTCCTGTTTTTTGTTTGAAAGGGTAGGGGGCAGGGTTAGGGCTTCGATAAGATTTAGGGTTGAGGATAATAACGGGGTTAGGGATAGTACGTATACGTACGCGCCCCTAGCGCAAAACACACGGGGTGCGTACGTGCTTATAAAAACGGCCTTTTCTAATCATAATAATCGTCTCCATTCAGCTCTAAGACTATCTGTACGGAATAGTTATCAAAGACTGTGTCTCAGATTCCAGTTTTTAAACTTAAATCAGTCACGTCAGATTGATGCCACACAGTCGGTTGCCACAATGACATCCCGGATAACCGGATTCCCCCGTAAGTTAGGCTTCTCATTTAAGTGAAAGAAAACCCATTCCGACCTGCCATCAAACCATGGTAAAGATGTCTGCACTTACAGAGGCAAACGTTTATCAAAAGTAGAAATGTTTTCTATCAGAACATCAAAAAAAAGATTAAACTGCCACTTTTACTTTAGTACCACTTGAATTATTATTATTAGATCTACTATTTTTTTTGGGGGGGGGGGGTACTCAACGTTGGGTTTCTTGATTTGAATTACAATCTTCATTAGACTAACATTTTTTTGACAGATGCTTCTCGTAACGTGACGTCAGCACCAGAT
>OZ007570.1:4695179-4730179 GCA_963931925.1 Onchidella celtica
CTCTATGCCTCCATTCTCCACCCCCATCTCCCTCTCTACGTCTCCATGTCCCTCCATCTCTCTCTCTCTGTCCCCCCCCCATCTCCCTCTCTATGTCACCTTGTTCCCCCATCTCCCTCTCTATGTCACCTTGTTCCCCCATCTCCCTCTCTATGTCACCTTGTTCCCCCATCTCCCTCTCTATGTCACCTTGTTCCCCCCATCTCCCTCTCTATGTCACCTTGTTCCCCCATCTCTCTCTCTATGTCACCTTGTTCCCCCATCTCTCTCTCTATGTCACCTTGTTCCCCCATCTCCCTCTCTATGTCACCTTGTTCCCCCATCTCTCTCTCTATGTCACCTTTTTCCCCCATCTCTCTCTCTATGTCACCTTGTTCCCCCATCTCTCTCTCTATGTCACCTTTTTCCCCCATCTCCCTCTCTATGTCACCTTGTTTCCCCCATCTCCCTCTCTATGTCACCTTGTTCCCCCCATCTCCCTCTCTATGTCACCTTGTTGCCCCATCTCCCTCTCTATGTCACCTTGTTGCCCATCTCCCTCTCTATGTCACCTTGTTCCCCCATCTCTCTCTCTATGTCACCTTGTTCCCCCATCTCCCTCTCTATGTCACCTTGTTCCCCCATCTCCCTCTCTATGTCACCTTGTTCCCCCCATCTCTCTCTCTATGTCTCCATCCTCCACCCCCATCTCCCTCTCTATGTCACCTTGTTCCCCCATCTCTCTCTCTATGTCTCCATCCTCCACCCCCCATCTCCCTCTCTATGTCACCTTGTTCCCCCATCTCTCTCTCTATGTCTCCATCCTCCACCCCCCATCTCCCTCTCTATGTCACCTTGTTCCCCCCATCTCTCTATGTCTCCATCCTCCACCCCCCATCTCCCTCTCTATGTCACCTTGTTCCCCCATCTCTCTCTCTATGTCTCCATTCTCCACCCCCCATCTCCCTCTCTATGTCACCTTGTTCCCCCCATCTCCCTCTCTATGTCTCCATCCTCCACCCCCATCTCTCCCTCTCTCATGTCTCCCCCACACAGTGCCAGACACCATGCCATTGATACGTGGACACAATAAATATTTCATGCTGTTGACAAACGTCAGGAGGAAATCCTATCCACAGCCACGGCATTTGCTATTCATGCTTGGACAAGACAATTGATCCACATGTCTCCATAGGGCCTTTGATTCCTAACCTTTCCTATTTACCCCTCGTTCCCACCCCCCCCCCCCTCCACCCGCAAAGAAAAAAATGACAGCAAACGCAGGACACCTTTTTATACCGAGGGTCCTCAGAAAGTATTCATTCTGAAAGTGAGCATTGTTATGACACAGTGACAACAACCAATGTCCTATATAATAATAATAATAATAATAATAATAATAATGTATAGCATTTATTTAGCGCATATCCATTTAAAATGCTCTATGCGCTTTACAGAAACAACATGTCAACCACAGAGCAGAATGGAGCTGCCTGCGAAGCGCTCAACACACTGCACTGCTTCTTTCTCTCTCCCTGTCTCGCTCACTCTCTCTCTCTATCTCAGAGCAAATTGTAACGCAGCCTGTTAGGCGCAGTTCACAACTCGCAACAGTTCACAACTCACAGCAGTTCACAACTCACAGCAGTTCACACAACACACAACTCAAATAATGTTTGAATATTTATTAATAACAATATATATATGATTTTGTTGTTGCTGGTTGGGGGGGGGGGGGGTGATATGGATAAATTTTAATCTATTAATTTCAATTTTCAATTTTGCCCGGGCATATCGTTTGTTTGACAGTATGCACGGTCATACTTTCTTTCCAGAATAAAAATAGCTACAGACGTCTTTACCTTGAAATCATCTTTGAAGTTTTTCGATGTGGCGGTTTGATTATATAATTATTATATAAAAATATCCTTTCTTTAAACAAAATGACACGCATTTACCTTTTTTTTTTTTCTCTCTCTCTCTCTCTCTCTCTTTAATGTTGACAATATTTGAGCTAGGCTAGGATCTCCAGGGGTAGAGGTAGCAATAAATATGTAAATGTTGTCCTTTCTGTCAGCCGTGCATGCTTTAGCTTCTTTTGTTAGTTTTTTCCCCCCAACAGTATTTTGTCGGCATTCGGAAAATTGCTGATCGAAATAATGGAAATCATTAATAATAATTTAAAAAAATGAATCTATCCGTATTCCAGCGCTCAATTTTTGTGTGTGTGTGTGTGTCTGTCTATTTCGTTAATCTTTTCATCCTGCCAAAACCAGCAATGTCCCCTGTGCTGTCTCTGCATTCTGAGAGTCTCGGTTTCCCCAACATCCCGTGTAGGCAAAGTTTGCAATTTCCTGACGTCACCGAATCAGATGTCGTAAAACATACAAGATGAATAATTTCTTTATGTTGTTTGCTAGGGGACCGTAGCATTTTACATAGTAATCTGTGGAAGAACAGTGAACACAACTTTCTATCTTCTCTCTTCGGCGTTGCAATTATACTATGGTCCCCTAACAAAAACCTTTTCTTAATGGGGCGTGAAACCTCAGATTGCTTTGATTAATTCATAATCCGACTTTCTCTTGCTTTTTAACGAAAGACAACCCAATCTTTACAAAAATGGAATTGGCGAAATTTGAGACACTTGAGTTGCTTCACCTGCTTGATTTTGAATGTAAACTGAAGTTTTTGCTCTCCTGATGATTTATTGCTATTATTTTTTATATTTTTGGTTCGTTTCATTTGACGTCACAGAACATATGCCCTTTCTTGAATTTAAATCTGATTTCGTCTTCCGGGGAAAGTTTCAAAGCTATACGGTTTCGTTCTCTTGGTGGTTTTAATTCTTCTTTTTGGAGTACAGCTAATCTTTGCGAGTGTATGCTCAACTGTGGTATAAACAAACAAACAAACAAAGATCTTTGCAAGTGCGCATGCTCGGCTGCCGTACGCTGGAGTGGGGTACTTTGGGATGGAGGGTTGTTTTGGGGGAGGGGTGGGATTTGTATCATTGTTTGATGTTTGTTCCTTGTACATAGGGTCCCCAGGGTGTTGGCTGTTGTTTGTTTTTTTCGCTAGGGGTACGTATGTTAAAGCACAAAACGCTTGGGACCGTACGTACCAGTTACAACAGCCCATTGTTCTGGGTGACGCAACTGAAACAAAGAAATAAACTCGTGACATAGCTTAGCCGTATTAAAACAACAATAACATCAAATAACAACAACAGCAACGGTATCCCCAAGTATAATAATAATAATAATAATAATAATAATAAGTACACTTATATAGCGCTTTATGCCTAGACCCCAAAGCGCTTTACAAACGCGCGAAGCGCTCAATACACTACACTGCTTCTTTCTCTCTCCTTGTCTCGCTCACTCTCTCTCTCTATCTCAGAGCAAATTGTAACGCAGCCTGTTAGGCGCAGTTCACAACTCACAACAGTTCACAATTCACAGCAGTTCACAACTCACATCAGTTCACACATCGACAATCACAATAACAACAACTACCATTAAAGCAACATCACCAACAACATCGACAACAATATCAATTACGACAACAAATTCATATAGACAAAATTTACAGTACGGGCCTTTTCGTGTTAGATTTTTAACTTTACATTTATTTGAGCTTACCTACAGATAACTGAGGGCTAAAAGCAAGCTCAAAGTGAGATAACGAAAAACCTGTGAGAGGCAGAAAGTGGCTGTTGTCGTGCTACGCGCCGTTAAAACCAAACTCAAACTACAACAGCAACATCACCAACATTAATTTTAGAAGAATAAAACGGCAACCCATCGTATATTTTGTATGAAGTCGAGGCATAATCACAGAGGCAGTCGCCTCCACTCCACTTCTAGCCTAAACCCTGCCTGATCCTGCCACTTGAAGACGCCCCCAAAGTTCAATAGTGCAGCAGCTTTACCTTAGTCACCAGACCAGGCATGAATCAATTTCTCTCCCCATTCCCACGTCACTCTTGTCTTCAAAGTGAGCCATTTCCAGCCTCTCAGCCCAACATGATTAAAACTGTGCCGCTTTTTCTTCAGCCTGTTGTTGGGGGTGGGGGGAGACCAGTATTTTAGATTCAAAGCTATACCCGAACAGTGAACAAACAGTTCAGTATTTTCTCTATTGGATGTTATTTATTATAAAGCCAAATACTGAGTTGTGTTCACGATTCAGCTATACTTTTTTTCTAGGTAAAACACTGTGACCCCATAACAATGCCTTCTCTATTTGGCTTCATTATTAGGCGACTCTCCCCGAATAGCATCTTTTTACTTTTTAGTCTGCAGAAAGACCTCCGTGCCTTCAACCTATTCTCTTCTCTTCACCCCCCCCCCCCCCACGAAAAAAAAAGAACAAAAAAGCCGATAAAGTAGAACAGGTGCTTGCCCACGAGATGCGCACCGGCAACTTTTCAGACCTCCGCAACTTCAAAGAGCAACTGGAAGTTGCGCGTCTTCTCTCTCTCTCTCTCTCTGTTCTGACACCCTTTCAAGATGAGAAACAGTTTGCATGATTACAAACATCTTCAGAGCTGTCGTAATTTCACTGGGGAGAGAAACGAAATTAGAACATTTCTTGATAACCATGATTCATGTGTGCAGGGTTGAGAAAAACTGTCTAAAGTTCCTTTCTCTTTTTGGCTGAAACACACCAAAAACACCAGCCTGGTAGCTCGCCACCCATAAATTAATTTGCTTCCCATTGGCACAATAGGGAACGGGACTGAATGATACAGTTACTATATTTAGATTTACGTCATGGGGCATTCGAACTGTTCAACGCGGCGGTTAAGCACAGTTATGGACGTTGTACACACTTTTCATGTGCAGTTGATCTTTGTGCCTGGAATCGCCCTTATAAAGTCCATAACAACTGTGCTTAACCACCGCGTTGAACAGTTCGAATGTCCCATGACGTCATCGGTAAATTTAAATATAGTAACCGTGACATTAAATCACGTTCTCTATAGGCACTGCCCGCTGCATCCCTCTGGGTTTCGGTGTGGGCAGTGCCTATTGCGTGAGTGTGAAGCAACATTTAAGGACGTGGAGCCACCGGTCTGACACCTACTTCTGCTTTAGTCTGTTTCACCCCTTACAGTTTTTCAGGAAAATTGCAGAAAATTCCGAGTGTAATTGATTTACACGATTGTCTGCCTAGGACTGTTTGAAAAACGAAAGCCGTGAAAATCTCTCGCTGGAGGCTCAGAATTTATCATAACCAGCGATCTGGCGGCAGACAATAATGTAAAGTAACGAAAAATAAATAACAACGAAATAACAGTAAAATAACGGTAGTAACAAAAACGAAGAGTCCATAGGCGTATCCAGGGAGGATGGTGCAGTGGGCGAACAAATAATGACGTCCTTGAAAACTGCGCTCTTTGAAATTCTCTGACCCCCTTCCCCCATGTCACACCTTCAAGGAAAACGGCCCCATCCCCCCCCCCCCCGGGGTAACGCCACTCATGAACTCACTTTCTTCATCATAGTTAACGAACAAGTAGGCAAAGAAGCGTTTGGAATTTAATATAACAAATATTTTTTAAATTTATTTTTATTTATTAGTTTCAGAGCTGAGAGAGAGAATGTAACGATTTCTGTTTCTTCAGGTTCAAAGCCTCTCTCTCTTCCTCTCTCCCTCTCTTTATCTTTCTCTCTGTTTAGCTCTCTCTTTGTCTCCCTAATTCTCTATCTCTCCCTGTTTCTCTTTATCTGTTCTGTCTACCCGTCTGTCTGTCTGTTTGTCTGTCTGTCTGCCTGTCTGGCTGTCCTTGATTCTCTCTTTCTTTCTCTCTCTCTCTTCCTATCTCTTTTGTCTTTTCTGTCAGTCTGTCTATCTGTGTCTTCCCGTCTCCCTCCACCTGTCTTTCTTTCTCTCTCTCTCTCTCTCTCTCCCTCCCCTGTCTCCACCCCCTACACAACCCGTACAAACTTACGTAATCCCCGGTCCCATTACTCCTACCAGTTCAAGAGCCCTTGTTTCCACCCGCAAGCCCGAGATCAATGACCACTCTCTGACGTCAGCAAGGCTATGCCAGGGCAGGTCAGCCGACTGAAGGGAGAGAGCTCAGAATGACCTATCCAGACACACTTTTGTACATAATGATACAGCGCCAATGTTCAACAACGACAGAAAAGATAAATAGTTGCTCTGTGGCAAAGACATTTATTTACATGAAAAAAAATAAATTAGGAAAAAGTTTTGCTGACTGCTGATGGATGTAAGCATAAGCGTGACTGACTAAATATATCGCGTCCAGTTCAACCACGTTGACTTCTCATTTGCAGTGAGTCACTCGTCAAGCGCTTTTTAAAAGTTTCATCTAGAGAGCGACGGGGCTACTGAGCCACTTACTGACTCAGTGGTTGACTGACTCATATATAAATCTAACCTACAAAGTGACCCGACACCAAGTGACTTGACTGGTGATGTGACCTAACTCACGTAGTGACCCGACACTGAGTGACTTGTCTGGTGATGTGAATTAACTCACGTAGTGACCCGACACTAATTGACTTCACTGGTTATGTGACTTAACTCACGTAGTGACCCGACACTAATTGACTTGACTGGCGAAGTGACTTAACTCACAAAGTGACAGGACACTAAGTGACCTGACTGGTGATGTGACCTAACTCACATAGTGCCCCAATACTAGGTGACTAGCCTGGTGAAGTGACCTTACTCACGCAGTGCCCCGACACTAAGTGACCTGATTACTGAAATGACATCTCACAAAGTTAATCTGATTCATAAAATGACCTGACACAGGTGACTTGACTATTAAAATGGCTCACCTCAGAAAGTGATCTGCTACAAAGTACTAACTCATTTTGTAACGTTTTGTCTCACCTGAACAAATTCCCACTTCCGGGACTCAGAGCAATGATCACTCATTCATCAATCTGATTGACAAATGAATTCATTTATCATGACTGACAGACTTAATAGGATCTGAATGACTGATCGATTCATTTTTTTAACGACATGAAAGGTTGTATGGTTGCTGGTCATAATGACCAATAGACAATAGATCTTATACCCTCTTCTTCACTAGATCTCTCCGTATCACCAGTTTGAATAATTAAGTTTAAATTTGGAGAAATAAAGTCGACACGCTAAAGGTCATCAGACTGATAGGACAGATACAGACCCTACCAGTAGCGCTCACCGACCACCCGCATAATTATAGCGCTAGGAAGAAAAAAGACCATAGGCCTCCACTCTGAAATCATTCCAAATCACCGGTTCTCCTTTAACTTTGAAAGCGCCTCTTCCAGCCAGCCCCTTATATGTTTGAATATTTGCGGCACCACGTCATTTTCGGAATATCGCATAATAACGTGATAATACAAGAAAAAAAGAGAAAAAAATAATAATGGCATAAGCACGTCACAAGCTCTAGCCCAAAAAGCTAAGCTGGCTTGCAAAAAGTCCCTTATCTCATAATGTTGTCTTTACTCCTACCCCCACCACATCTCATCCCAACCCTATCGTCAGTTCCTATTCTTAACCTCATCCATTCTCATTCACTCATTAACACTCTCCTCCTCTCCATTTTTCTCTCGTTCCCACCTCCCAACCTCCTCACCGAGTCACACTTTCTCAGGTGCTGTAATTCTCTCAACAATGCAGATCAAGATAATTCCTCCAAACGTGTTTCTATGTTAAATTCGTTGCTTTGCTTACATGGCCCATCACTGTTCTGTGCACGCCAATGTTTATAATCTATTTGGCTCTCTGTCAATTTTGCTTGTTCTTTTCGTGTTGTCTTCTTTTTCTCCCCTCCTCCATTGTGGTGAAAATCCGCATATTTTGTGCAAAATTCTTCCATCTGTGCCAGGTTTGATAGAGAATGATCCAATGGATGTGGATTTGGCGTGTTCTTGATATTGTTGTTGCAGCAGCCATGTGTAGTTAGTTCGTGATTTCGCTAGATGGGATGGATAGATGTGTTCTGGATGTGTATGTTTACATGGGTAGCAATTATTCATGTGTTCTGGAATCCACTCTCGAGGCTTTCGAAATGGGCTGTAATACCTTAGCAGCTCTTGTTTTTTTGTGTATCGAGGAGCGGTTTATCACTTGTCGAGATGTGTATCGCGCTGCATCATTACTATCTATTTGTGCTAAGTTTTTCATGTCCTTAGATATTTCATATCTTAGATATACCGCATTGTATTCAGATAGACATTTTTACACTGGTTGAACTGTTTACATCTCTGTAGATTCCCCTATACGTAAGGTTATAATGGCTAATGTCTAATCCACTGTAATTTCGGGGATACGGATAGTAAAGTAGTGATACAATGAAACAGTAATAAAACCGTTATGTTACGATCCTTATGCCGAAAATTACTGTGGGCACCAAACTGTTTAGTATTAGTACGTTGCCATTCATGGCATTTCTCACTGATTATTTTCTTTTTTCTCTCTGTCTTCACGTGTTATTTCGCTGTTCTTTCTTTGTTTGTTCTTTCTCTCCATCATCAACTTCTCTCTTATCCCACCTTGCATTGCTTACCATTGGTCCCATACCAAATCTGATAACAGTAAGGCGTTAATCAATGGGTAACGGATTCTAATATGTACCTAGTGGATTCTGTTCTGGAAATGACGTCACAAATTGGTGGGATAGGTCAAGGTCATGGCACACTGACTAGATGATCCAAGTCCAGTTATTAATGACCCAACATGGATAAAATAGTATAAAGAAATAATGTCAGACTATCTGAGTCAGAAATGTGCAAGTTGTAAATGATTAATTATTGTAATGTAATGTAATAACCAACTTGCATATAATAGCGCTCAAATCCAAAAAGCAATATAAATTTCAACAATGATGTGCTCTAAGGCGCTGAATCTAAAATTAGAAACAGGATTAACATAAGATCAATTCATCATGCTCCCACTCACACACATTAACAAAAACACCTGACTATTGTGCATGTTTCGTCTCAGTTATGATCAGTGATAACTTCTACTTTTCTCCCAGTTTTGTGGTTTGTACATTTGGGCATTTTCATAGGGTAATCGTCATCTTCATTATCATCATAATCTCACGTAGACCATCATCATACATATAATTGTCTGCGTCATCATAATATAGTGAGCATTCTGCCTTTGTTATCATCGACTACTACAACTACCGATAACACGCAATTTTTCTATCCCAGAAGTTATACAATTTTTGTACATGCCTTTAAGGCGATGTCATGAATTAATAATTATTCCACACCACACCCCACTAAGCTAATATATTCCAATGAGATGAACCGTTTCTGAATAATACAAACCTTTATCTCCTACGGCAAAGCTCAGGCTGTAAGCCTCAAGGATTATTCACATAAAGAAGGCAGAATTTAAACTAAAAAAGATTTAAGAGCCAGAAGCTAAAAAGTAATACTTGCATTTTTTTTGTTGGTTTTTGTTCTGTTTTCTATTTTTGTTTTCCTTGAAATTTGAGATGTTTTAAACCTGCGTTTACCAGAAAAAAAAAATTGATTTTCTAGAAAAGCAAAAAAGTGGAAGATTCTGGAGAAATCAATAGCTCCGCGGAGCTGTTTATTTATGTTCCTGTGTTTGTTTTGCTGGCAGACAAAAAAGCGGCGGCTATCACGGAAGAGTTGAAAAACCTAGAAAGATCTACATATTTCTGGAGAGATTTCTACATTTTCTTTGCTGGTTTTGAGAGCTGGAAGAAGATTAGATTTCTGTCTCCACGCAGAGGTCATGGCTTTGCTGTTCAGAATTTTTTTTTTATGGGATGATTTAACATAACACATACATCAAGAGGGTCTTGAAATTTGGGAAGGGTCACTGGCGGAATTTTCAGGTCCTGGCAATAGCCTTGTAGAATTAAAATAACAATATCGACATTTTTAACCTTTGTGGGGCGGCAAATCGCAAAAGTTCTTTACAGGAAATTAGACAGTAAAAACTCATAATATTGCCAGCTGGATGTTTTTTTCTGGCGACTAGATTTCCCAAGTGAATTTGTCTTTATAATTCGAAATATTCATTCTTGTTTGCGTTGAGCGCGTTCTATTTCAGTTAGGCATTAAAAGTATGTGGTATTGTCTGCCACAGACATACATATCTGAAGTTTATTTGACAGATACAAAGTCTGACTGGGAGGTTGAAAAACGCAATGACTAATTCCGTGACATATTTGTGATTATTTGGCTTTGGAGACTTAGAGAATTTTTGTTCAAACAAGCTTCAGATGTTTTTGTGACTACTTAAGATTTTTATTCTTTAACTTGTGTAATCCGAGCCACTGGCGTCATTTTTAAGCGACATTCCAATGGTTAAGGCAGCCATTTCCCGGGACGGGCCGGCAAGACAAATTGGCAATAAAGCAACTGCGTGAAATCCAGCCCGCTGAGCAAACTTTCCGGGTGGCCTAGGTTAATCTGTAACCATAGTGATGGATGCTGAAATGTGGCCAGATTTTTTAACACATGATTGGTGAAACCCGAAACTGGTCATTTTTTTTTGGTCTTCCCATGGATGTAGGCATTAAAGGCATAACTTACACCTAGTGCCATTTCATTTTTGCCTTGAAAAAATGAATCAATCGTCAATTGGTCCGTGGCTAAATATGATGAACAAAACATCTTTCATTACTGCATTCTTGGTTACGGCCCAACTGGCTCCTCTCCCGCGTGACGACGTCAATGGATTAGTGAGTCTTGTGGGTTTTTGTTCTGTTGCTTGTTGTTGAAAATACAGGAGTAGTTGAAAACGTTGCATCTTTGTTTACACCTACTGGAAAAGAGCGAAAAAAATTGATTGCTTTGACTAGTAAATGATGTCCGGGTCCCGCCAGAAAATGAATGAGGAAGACATTCGTGGTGGCTGAATTAGGTTGAGGGCAAACGGACGCAGAAGGATCATTCTTCAGTACTTCTGTATGACGTAGAGAGGGGTGCTGTCTCTCTGTGATTAATTTTTAAGTCCAAAACTCTGTTACAGGATCAATCAGAACTACGCGTTGTTGTCATTGTTGCCGGGAAAACCCACAGTGTGAGCACACGGGGAAATCTGTAAGGCCACGTCGTCCGGTACGACAATTTCCACCCGTTTTTCCCCCGTTCACGTCAGCGAAGTCAGTCATCAAAATGAAAAGTGCAGTTAGTCCAATATCTAACCCGCTATTCTGTCTTCTCCTCCCAGACTTCATCCAGCCAAGGTAACTCTGTGGATATGTCCTCCCTCTATGACTCTGGATCAACGCTTTTCATCATATTGTTGTTATCATACCTTGATCTTCTCTTCAGGAGACACTATGTTCATAACTATCGGGTAGCCGATGAATCCGCTTTCTTCAGACATCACTTTCAATACCTCCAACCTCCGAATCGTCCTATCTACAGTAAACTTGCTATTCTCGTCCCGTACACCCTCTCTCCTCCCTCTACACTGTCTATCCTCTCTTAATTACCCATTCATTCAAAACATCCCATTCCGTAGGCTACTTTACTCTTCAGTTTTATCCCCTCCCACGGGCGTCGGAACGACATTTTCACCCCCAGACAAGTGCAACTACCGTATAAATTCTGTCTGTTTCCAGATCATTCCTAAAACCTACCTCTTACCCCCAGGGCCCCAGACACAGAGTTCGAACTCGGGTGCATCTTTCCACTGCTCAGTGTGAGTGACTTTTTCTCCGTCGATCTTCCTGAAAGTTTCTAGTTCGTCTTTTTGTTACAACGCTTGCCGGTTCCTGTAGAGACTTGCTCTTCTAGTGGGTATGGTAGACTTTCGAGCGGAGAACTACAGAATGTCTCAAAATTTGCACTTTTGTTGGCAGTGTCCAGATTGCCGAATGAAAAGTTGGTTTTGTGAAAACTGGAAAATCTGTCAGTGTAGCTAGGGATAAGAATAAAAATGCTTGAAATTCTTCTTTCTCTCTTTACCAAAACGAAATAACAACAATAACGAATGTCTTGTTGTTGTTTTTTAATTATTGTGTGTTTGACTAATCAGTGCATCACCCACAATGGCTCTGACGACAGATTTGTCAGCGATACTTATCGCTGAACTTCCTTACGATTACTCTTACAAGGCTAGAGATCCTACTACGAAAACTTGGATTACCATAGATCCACCATCAAATTTAACAACAAGTCTAACCCCCACTGGTCCTACTCTCATTACCAACACTTTTACTTTTCTTTGCTAACTACAGCGACGACTGTTTCTTCTGGCACAAACACTATACAACTATTGGTAATTCTAACGCTTGTAGGCAAACAAGTCTCCAAATTAACCAGACTGGAACACGAGCTTCGGGCTGTGTTGTTTCTTATGGAATTTCCCGAACGACGACTGTATAACCAACATGGGCGCCGATCGGGAAATTCCGATTCTAGTTCTATCTGCAGTAGAAATCTCTTTTTATATGTCAAGATTGGTTGTACATGTATTAATAAAATTTCTTGGTGCGGAACCAAACGTCCGCGTTCAGTAGGCACGTCAAAATGGTGTCATTCAAAATTGTAGCTATGCTGAAGCGTCGGTCGTTACCGTAAACCTACAATGGCGGATGGTTCATGACCTTTCGCTGTTTTGTGACGTCACACAACGGGATCATCCAGTCTGGGTATTTTAGTAGTCTGTAGTCTGTGGGTTGAACTGAATTACACGCTGTACACTACTTTTGCGGAACTTCTCCGTTATGTAAAAAGTATCAAGCGCATTCGGTATGTAAATTCGTAAGTATTACTAAAAAGAAAAAAAAAGTCGCATTTCTAAAAACTTTGAGCACATGAAACTCCAATCATCACCTTCTCAAAAGTTGTTGGGGGGGGGGGGGGGGGGGAGGGATTTAGAACTTTGTCATTCTAAGGAAACGAATTATTGAAACAAAAAAATACAGTTCTGATCTCTCATATTTTTTGTTACCTTTTTGATGCAACCAGCTGGTTTGTATAAATGACAGATTTTTGCCAATTGTTCAGTTATCATTAATCTCTCCCTTCGCGACTTTCTTACACATTTTGCCACCGAGCCGTGGGCTGTCTTTGAACACTGCCAAAATAGTCGACAATATTGCTGCGTTCTCCTTCAGCTGATGATTAAAGCTTAATCCGTAGATCAGTGGATAATGCAAGCAGTGGGTGGATTGTTCGAAGACGAGATGTTTGAAATGACCGAAGAACTTGCTCACAGTAATTGTTCTGTGCATGCACGTGAGGGGAGATAACTGTGAGCACAGATAACTCGGGCCTACAGGAGGGGGAACTGTGTCAAGGTTAGGGCCAGAATGAAGAAAACAAAGGTGAATTTTATAGACAAAAGATGCCAGAAAACATCAGGTAAACCGGCAGGTAAATTGGTATCTGGGGAAAGTTTAAGCCTGCAAGGTTTTCAATGATGTACGTGCCAGTTGATAATAGAAGGACGAGGGAATTATTGGAAGTGTTAGATTTCGTCCATCTCACATGAAATTTGATTTGCTTGCATCTATCTATCTATCTATCTATCTATCTATCTATCTATCTATCTATCTATCTATCTATCTATCTATCTATCTATCTATCTATCTATCTATCTATCTATCTATCTATCTATCTATCCATCCATCCATCCATCCATCCATCCATCCATCCATCCATCCATCCATCCATCCATCCATCCATCCATCCATCCATCCATCCATCCATCCATCCATCCATCCATCCATCCATCCATCCATCCATCTATCTACTATCTGTATGTCTGTCTGTCTGTCTGTCTGTCTGTCTGTCTGTCTATCTATCTATCTATCTATCTATCTATCTATCTATCTATCTTTCTATCTATCTATCTATCTATCTATCTATCTATCTATCTACCTGTCTATCTATCTATCTATCTATATCTATCTATCTATCTATCTATCTATCTATCTATCTATCTATCTATCTATCTATCTATCTATCTATCTATCTATCTATCTATCTACTATCTGTCTGTCTGCCTGTCTGTCTGTCTGGCTGTCTGTCTGTCTATCTATCTATCTATCTATCTATCTATCTATCTATCTATCTGTCTGTCTGTCTGTCTGTCTGTCTGTCTATCTATCTATCTATCTATCTATCTATCTATCTATCTATCTATCTATCTATCTGTCTGTCTGTCTATCTATCTATCTATCTATCTATCTATCTATCTATCTATCTATCTATCTATCTATCTATCTATCTATCTATCTATCTATCTATCTATCTATCTATCTATCTATCTGTGTCTGTCTGTCCTCCCCTCTCTCTGCCTGTCTATCTATTTATCTATCTCTCATGTCAGTATGTCTACCAGTATCAGCCTGCTTGTCTATTTATCTGCCAGTCTATTTATCCATTTGTTTGTATGTATTTTTACACTTGCATCTGTCTGTCGCCATGTCACCTGTCTACCTGCTAAATCATTTCTAGAAAAAAATATCATGGATAAAACCACAGAACAAAGTTATTTGAAACAATTATATTCTCTGCATGTCAACTTTTCCCTGTGCCACAAACTTGAATTCTCTGACGTTCAGCTTCAACACCACAACACTCGCTGTGTCTGTCATAACATTTCTACAGCAGGCAAACTGATGCTCGTTAGACACGCTTCCTTTTCAAATCTGTCTTTGTGAAATTTTGTTTTGACAATAATGCTCTTTCAAGAAACTGCTAATTCTCCTTCCAGTAGCCTAGATTTTCATCTCTAGCAGTACATCAGCCTCTTGGTATCCGAACAAGGTAGACTACCCTGCTAATCAAATATGTAGGTCTGAGAAAATGGATGCCAGTACGTCTAATTGCGTCAATCTGCAGATTTGCGTAATCCAGGGTTGCTCAGTGATCTCCCTTTGCACGGTTATTTCCCTTTGCCTTTGATGTGCTATCTGGTAGTCTCCCTTAGGGTTCCGGGTTTGTTTACAGCTGAAGGTGTTGCATTAGTTAGCGTTGTGTACTAAACGTGAGCACCAGGTGTTGGCGCCGTTACTCCTAAACACTGCTCCCTTGCTGTACTAGAAATACATGCCGGGTCAATGTTATAGACAGCCCGTCTGTTCATGTCTTCATCAAAATAGCCTTCTTTTAGGTCTTTATTTTTAGAGGTTTCGCTGTTCTTGGCATTTACATCTCAGTTTTCTTGTTGTTTTTATTTTTCTGGTCAGTGTTTTTGTGTGTGTTTTTGTGGTAGGGATAAGTTGCATTTTAAAATTTTTTTTGCCCGGGAATCGCCTGTGTTGGGCCTGTTCTTCTTGATGTTCAACTGCCAAGGTATCTTTAACGTTGGCAAAGTGCACATGGGCCCACCGAGATTTGTTTTTCGTCCTTATCCGAGAAGACTTAGGTGCTCGATCCTACCTACCATATGATCAGGGACAGGAATTTTCCCCCCAAAACATTCCAACATGCCTGCGCCGACCAGGGATCGAACCCGGTACCTTCGCCATGAGAGGCGAGCACCTTGTCTCTAGACCAACGAGTCCCCCTGTGTCCCAACGTGCCGATTTGAAGTTGTTTGCTGACCTGTTGTTCTATCTTGCTATGTTTTAGGTTAACTGGGGGTGACGAGATTTCGAACCGTAGCAAAGTTTGTCCTAAAATGGAGGATTTCCCATTGACAACCGACTGGTTGGGATAACGAGGGATACCGAAGTTAACAGGAAAAAAACACAACAAAACGTGATCTGTGACCCCTCAAAATGTCACAGGTGATGGGAGAGTGACATGCGCTAGTTTATCTCAGGCTGGTTGATATCTCCAGCGCTGTTGATCTAGGGGGCTGCGATACAAAAACGACACTTGCGATGAGGATTTATGGTGTCTTTTCTCTGTGCTGACCTGCGGACGCGCAAGTGTCAAATTGCATAATTATTTATTGTGCAATTTATGATGTTTCTGTGTTTGCCCTCCTGCTGACGCACAAGTGTCAAATTGCGTACGAAATTTGTGATGTTTCTGTCTTTGCTATTCCGGTGACGTGCGAGTGTTGTATTGAACAAAATGGCTCTGGAACCCATGGATTTATCTCACATGTTCAGCGACGACTATAAGTCACAGGTAGTCAGTCACTCCATCAAACTCGCATTGACTTCATTTTGCTTTTTCCTGACACAGACTCCAACATCCATTCATAGAAATTGTGATGTGGGATAATGTAATTAGCATGCAGACAAAACTGCACTACTTTGAAGTCATTATTCGCAAGGGGAAAAAAATGAAAATGGAACAGTGTCATCACAAACTGCACCGTATTGTCTTGCTTACACCTTAAACATTTCTTGGTTATCTCACGCCTTCCCATGGAATTGAACGCATTGCAGTTGTTTCATGTGTACGGAAACTGAAACCGAAACGTCCAAAATCCGTCATTTAGCAAAAGAGAAGATTGGTTCCATGTGTACGGAAACGGCAGGAAGGACATTCTTTCTATTTCACTACTCGAATTTCTGTTGACATTTCAGTTGCCGTTTCTGTTTCCGTTTCCGTACGCATGAAAACTCAGCTTAAATTCTATGATGGGCCTAGCATTTAAAGTTGATTGAGCTTTCACTGCCGAGCAACAAAAATTCATAATCCAGTTCCATAAAAAAGAACAGATCACTGATCGTTGACACGCCCGAAGACAGCGATAAAAACAGACAAAACCATCTCTGCATTGAAAACTTGAATTTGTAAAGAAGTAGTGGAAGGACAAAGAGAAAGGAGACAACGACAGCATGGTATCATCAGCAACAGCCACAATAGAACACAAAGAATTAAAACAACAACAACAACAAAAACAACAACTGAAATTCAAGAACTACTTCAGGACAGCCATAACAATCCATGGGTAAGAAATGCATCAGGTGAAGCGAGACAGATGACGATCTTCAGAGGAAGAGTGGATTCTTTCATTAGATGTTTCGGGCTTTAACTTCCTGACATCTTCTAGAACCCCCGGCCACACCGAGTTCATGTCTGTCGATGTTCGTCACCCATTTTTTTTTTCCGTCGCCAGCCTCTTCTTTGGCTTTAAACCGGTACCGCCGGTTTCTGTTTAGGTGTCTTGTCCATTTTGCCAATACTGCCACTTAATGTCTTAATCGTCCAAGCCCATGTTTCACCAGTGATACAGAAAGTTATCACTGGGCTGCAGTTCCCACATGAACTCAAGGCGAGAAAAGTTATTTCAGTAATTTCTACGGTATAATAATTAATACTAAATTCACCAAATTATGGTGAAAACTCCCTATTTAAGCCCCTAAGAACAAATTCTCAGAAAATCAGAGCCTAGAGGGCTTGATCGGCTGTAACATATTATAACTAATTAGAAAGTGGATCCAACAATGCTGAAACAACAACACCTACACCATCATCACCATTAACAACAACAACAACAACAACAGCAACAAGACCATTAACCTGTCTACACCTCAGCTATTGAGGTCAAAGCGTCTAGACCTGACCAGATTTCACTCTCTAGCAGCCTCTCCCAACGTTTATCCTTCCAGAAAGAGCAAGCTACGGGGGAGATAAGCCAGTCCTGGGTCAGGGAACAGTTATCTCCCGTCCCTCAAGAAATACCCGTTTGTCTTGCTGAATAGTGAAATTGATATCAACTACGAACTACTGCAAAGAAAGACTTTGACGTTGACTTAACCATTTGGCTTAGATCAAGATAAAGATTAGAGTCAAGACTCACATTTAATTTAAAGATATTATGGTTAAATTTATAGGGCGAATGAACTTTCTCAATGAAGTGGGACGGAAGCATTGCGTGCAAGTTGCAGAATATCAGTACACTGTTTAAAAAACAAACAAATATACAAACAAATAGACACACTTTCGCGTTTTATCCTAAATTGTTTCGTTTCCATGGTTACAGTCGTTCTGTTGCATGGTCGTAACTTCTAGTGTTCTGCCAATCTGCCTTCATCGTTAACATTGTCAGTGTCTTTATTATATCTTACGTGATCATCATCATACCAGCACCGGCGCTACCATCACCACCTCTATCTCCATCATCACCACCACCACTGATACTACAACCGCCGTCAGCGCTTCCATCATAATCATCATCATATCCACCAACACCTCAACCACACCACCATCACCATTACTGCTACCACTACGACATCACCACCACCGCTATCTCTATTACTGTCATGATATCTACCACCATCAAAATCATCACCATCACTACTATTATTACACCAACACTACCACCGGTGCCACCTCCACGAAAATCACCATACCATTATTATTAATAAAACCATGACGACCACCATCACCACCACCACCACCACCACTAACTACCACCATCATTACCATCACCACAAACACTACAACCACCTCTACCACCACGACCACCACCACCACCATCATCACCATCAAAACCACCATTACCTTCACCACCACTACCACCACCAGCACCAGCACCACTACCGTCATCACTACCATCACACTACCGCCACTACTACCACCGCTTCCACCACCACCAAAATACCCGTCAACAACCCCAGACCACACTGAGACCACCCTATGTACAATCACCACATGACACTATCGACCACCATGCCTAGTCCAGACATCCAAGCCCCGCCAACACCAACCACAACAAACACGACTCCTACCACTTCCACTACACTACATTAAAATTCCACACAACAGCAACAAAAGCATTGTTCTCTACAATAGAGTCTTTACTCGCCCGTTTTAGTCCACCTTTATTTGGACACCTCCTACGTACTATGCAAACATGCCATAAACCTTTCATGCGAGCGCATTCCAAAACATAACAAAACGAACAAATGAACCAAACAAAATAAAAACAACAATTAACCATCCCTCAGGGCGAGCCAAGCAAAAAACAAGAACAAAACCTTGAGCAAGACTGTAAATTCCACAATAGACAATGCTGCAATGCCTGGCTGCTCCATGTTTAGGGATTAATACTTAAAGAGTTCGCACATGTGAATATCCATTTTCTCCACTGCGTTCTGTATTCAGAAGCATGAAATCATGATTATTTTCTTTCATTCTGTTGATTGAAAAACTCACTTGAAAAACAGAATTTTGAATGAAAAGGGAAGATATTAAAATTTATGTTGGAAATAAGAGATAATGCAAGACTATTTTTTTTTGTTGTTGTCACTATACCTCTTCGCCAGGTTAAAAACGAAGAACGAATACGAGAGTACAAGTCTCAACTGTCTCAATGATAAATTAGCCCAGGCCTATAGATGGCGCATGTAAAAATTTTCAAAACAGTACATATTCTGCTATTATTATTGTAAGCCTGGATTAAAGTTTAATCCTGCTTTGAGCAAAGTGCTATATTAGATCTACATAATATGTAACAGCTATAATGAAATCTCCCTTCCCCTCCCTCCCCCTCACACAGATTCTATGTGCAATCTTGAGTCCCAGACTAGGCCATCTGATTGCTATGTGCTATGAGTATAGCAAATAGCCAAGTACATGATGCACTTCTCTTCTTGCTCCCAGCCCCTTTTTCCTGCTATCTTGCTAAAGTGTAAGAAGGAACTCAGAAAATTAATGTCATCAGCTGCCTCTCATCCTGTTCTTCTGTTTTAATCTCTCTCCCTTGTTCCATCCACCGCCGTCCTTTTTTATTCCAGAAAATATAGAAGAGGCTGGAACGATTTAATTAATGACAACTGTCTATCCCTCTTTCCTTTCTGTCTATTTATTTATGACCCTGTCTCTCTGGTACTTTATCTATCTATCTATCTATCTATCTATCTGTCTATCTATCTATCTGTCTATCTATTTATCTATCTATCTATCTATCTATCTATCTATCTATCTATCTATCTATCTATCTATCTATCTATCTATCTATCTATCTATCTATCTATCTGTCTGTCTGTCTGTCTGTCTGTCTGTCTGTCTGTCTGTCTGTCTGTCTGTCTGTCTGTCTGTCTGTCTGTCTGTCTGTCTGTCTGTCTGTCTGTCTGTCTGTCTGTCTGTCTGTCTGTCTGTCTGTCTGTCTGTCTGTCTGTCTACTATCCCCACCCCCACCCATTCTCTTATCTGTTCCTAGAAAATACAGAAAACGTCACAACAACAGAATCACCATTGACATTCAATCGTTCTGTTTTTTTCTACTTTTAGATCTACACAGACTGGGCCAACCATTACTTGGAGAAAGCCCGTAGCAAACGGCACATAGTGGACTTACAGAATGATGTAGCAGATGGTGTGTTGCTGGCCGAGGTCATAGAGGCCGTCAGTAAGTACTACTGTAGTTATTGTTGTTGTTGCTGCTGTGTGTGTGTGTTGCTGTAGATGTCTGTATACACATGTGGTGTAGTTTGTTTGGGTGAAAAGGTTCTTATTTGAAGGACAAGTTTTTTGTGGCAATCTTGTGGCCGCAATGCAAGGGACACAACCAAAATAATATTGTGGTTCTGTTAAGGCAGGAAAGGTTATCCTACATGAAATCTAATAACGTAGCTGAGATGGCTGGTAAAGATTTGTTACTTATGAAATGTGTCTCGTTTGTAAAACAGTTAAAACTGTTCATGTCTCCCTTGTGGATCTCTCAAACTGCTTGTAATAAATTTCGTGTTTTCCTTTAATTAAAGGTACACAACTACTTTTATTTCATTGATGCATTAAGGATATTAACTGTGTTATGCCCCTTCACTGCACCTTTTCACGAATACCGACGGAACCCGTTATCGTTTTGTTTCGTTTATTTCATCTTAATTATCTCTTTAAAACGCTGTCTTTCTGTCTCTCTGCGTGTCTGTGTGTCTGTCTGCCGGCCAGTCTGTCTGTGAAAGTGTCTGTCTGTCCGTGCGTCCGTCAGTCTATCTGTCCAGCTGGTCCATCAGAGATATACTGAATAAACAATACGGTAGTTATGAACAAAATTCGTCACAGACATACACAATAACTCGACCTTTCATTCGAATCGGTGCCAGAATCGCTTTTCGAGCTCTAGATTTCCATATCACAACGACCCACAATTAGCGGGTCGGGGGGTCATACCATTCCAGCCGGGAACATTATTTAGTAGACTGAGTAGTCTGAGAGCCACTTATCCATGGAACGACCCGGGAGGGGAGAAAAAGGTCACGCATGTTGAACTTGTCACAACACAGCGGCAATTGTGTGACAAGCTCGTTTGTTGCGTCTGACATCTCCAGTTTCATTATACTGCTATGACGACATGGGGGAAACTCACGCTTACTGTAAGGCTGTGATTCTTTAATAACACTGCATGAAAATTCCAGTGATCAAAAGGAAAAGTGGAATTACGACTTTGCTTTCTTCATTGTCTGATGTATATGATCATATATATTATAATTTTTCCAACTTGATGCTTCAACATTTATTATGTTTTAGGTCTTGCAACAATACTAGGACCCTCGGACTCTCATATTTATATCAATTTCAGCTTCGGAAAGTCTTTGTTTAGAGTTGATGTAAAAGTTAATGCAAAATGTTAAAACAGTCTGTAAGTTTGTAAAAGGCACGTCCGTACCATCATGAAGATAGTTATCGGGCCATTTTCATGCAAATGGTAGCGTATTTGAGGCATTTACACAGAACAACTATGGCAAGCCGTACAGACTAGATTCTGTAGGTACTTGAATGGGCTGCGCTCAAGAGCAAATTTTAATTTTTGCGCAGATTAATATCAGCAAGAACAATAACCTCCTATTTCTTATGTTTGAGAACAGTTTTATTTGTGCTAGAAAGAAAAGTTTTGTTGGAAACTGAAGGAACCTGAAAGGGGTGTACAGGACCTTCCAGTATTTCAGTGGAATGAAAGACGTAACTCCCCCAGGACGAAATAAATTAACCATTTCTTGTCTTTTCTCTTAGCCTACTTGAAAACCAAAGTGTCTTTCAAATTTTCCAGCTCGTGTTTTCTCAAGAAACAGTTCAAGTGCCATTACGCTACTTTTTTTTTAATTCATGGCCGCTATTGTTGTTCTGCCTAAAGCTTCCACGGAAATGCCCCCTTTGTAGTGTTGGCACTAATGGCGCTTATATGCCGTGTGATAAAATAATAGAAATAATAGACTGGCGACTTCGTGTCTCTCTCGGAACTAAAGACTGACCTTCATAAGCTTATTTCGTAGTCTCTGTGATGGCTTTTGTCTACATAAACGAAAATAAAACAAAGAAAAGACAAAGAAAACGAAAAACCTGCCAAACATTTCAATTAGATGCACAAAACACTGCTATTATTTTTTAATTTTCTTTTTTTACGGTTGATGAAGATATTTAGGGTTCTACGGTAGCACCAGACAACAATAAATTCTAGGGCTGTTACGATAATTTGGCAATTACCGGCCGACACTTGGCCCTGTTGTTTCAGTATTATGGAGTTACAACATTATACTTCCCACGAGACAAAAGGCCGTATCTGGTTTCCACAAGTTTTATTGTTAATTCGATCGTCCCCGCCTCTCCCCGTGGTCGGAATAACTTGTTTGTTGTAGGGCCGAGAAAGGTTAGTAGAGAGCCCGCGGGGAGTTGGCAGGTTGTTGTGATACTGGTAGAATCTCTTTGTGGTCTCAGCCTGGCCGCGCACTGATCGGTTTTGACTGGCTGACGAGTTTTTATGGTGACGTCACGATATGAGATTAAATGAAATCCAGCCTGTCAACTGGTGTGCCTGGTCTTACTGAACCTGTGTTTGTGACGTCATCATCAAACCAGCTGGCCACTCGGCTTCTGCACGCCAAGGCTAATTCTCTCTCGATCTCTATTCTTCTCTCTCTCTTTCTCTCTCTCACTCTTCCTCTCTCTCTCTCTTTCTCTCTCTGCCACCTCTCTTTCCCTCCTCTTTCTCTTTCTCTTTTTTTTTCCCCTTCTTTCTTTCTCTCTCTCTCTTCCCCCTCTGGCCACCTCACCGTGTTGATACGCGCGCAAGTTGGGGACATATCGAGGGCCGCCAAGTAAACTATGGTAACTCGTGTTTTGAAAATTTTACAGGAGACACAAAAAACTGCATAGCTCGTTCATTTTTATATGTATATGCTTGATATTCACAAGTAAACATATAAATGTCATGGGAAGTTGATATAATTATGTCTTTATTTTACATGATTATCTGATAATATTTTATTTATTGGAGTTGCCATATTTTGCCAGTGAAAATTACACACGTAAAGTATTGTATCTCGAGTTACAACAATTTTATGGGTGCTGGCAGCACACGAAAACTATGGTATGTCTGAGTTACAATAGTTTACACGCGGCACAGAACTGAAATTTGGGAACTTACAATAGTTTGCATCACCTCAAGTGGCAGGCTCACATTGTATACTAAAATCATTAATTGTTATCTATATATTTCTGTATGGATTGGATCTACGAGACTGAGAAAATAGTACGTAGCAGCTACTATATTATAGTGAAGGAAAGAATGGTCCGTCTCGGCATATTGTGTCTCGGGTTTTAGTAAGGGAGGAAGCCATGATAAATATTTTGTCTCTATCCCTTTGCGCGCGTGTCACCGTTTGAAACCACTTCATAGACCATAGCCTCCCTGTCTGTCTGTCTTCCTGTCTGTCTGTCTGTCTGTCTAGTCTGTCTCTTTTCTCTAACCCTAATGTTCTCCAACGACTGCCGTATCCGCTCAGAGAACTCACTACTATTCACTATAATATTATACTGCACCATCCCTCACAGTTCTTCCCCTAGTCTAACCCAAGCGCCACCTTACTTAGTTTTAACTCATGTAATATGTTAAAATGTCTGTCTATCATCCGGTCATATATATATATATATTTTTTTTTGTCTTGTTTTTTTCTTCATCCTTCAGCCTTGTGCCACCATCTTCGCCTTTGGCCTGCCCCCACCCCGTCCCACCCACCCCCCCCCCCCGTTTTTTCTTTTGTTGCTCCCTGTCAAAGCTTTGGTCTTATCCCCCCTAATTGGATTTCATGTTAACTTAGACTTGATTGTTTTGCTCCCCCCCCAAAGTACCTCACCCGCGACCGCCCCCCTCCCCCAAATGTAAATCTTGCTCACCATCATGGTGACGTCATGCATGCATCATTCTCACCTCTGTAAAGCTGTATCACCCCCCTTCCCTGTATATCTTCCACCGATCCATGTATAGCTCTCACTTAATCTATCTCTCTCAGACAGACTGACGCTCTCTTTCTCTCTCTCTCGCACTCTCTCTTTTTCTCTCACACACACACAGGCTCTCTCTCTCTCTCTCTCTCTCTCTCTCGCACTCTCTCTCTCACATACTCACTCACACACATTCTTGCTCTCATTTTCTCTCTCTCTCTCACACACACACACGCTCTCTCTCTCTCTCTCTCACTCTCACGTACACACTCACTCTGTGCCTCTTTCTCTCTCTCTCCACGACTCACCGCCTTAGTCATCAGACACCCGAGTCAAACACTCACTTCCCCCACCCAATGTATCAACACTTCTGTAATCACCTTTATTACGGGTGGTTGAGCTTCATCAACCCAGCACCCCAAAGGGTTATAACACACTGTCATCTGGTGTAGTCATCACCACAGTCACTGCTACCAATCTCTCCTACCCGTTTCTCCGCTACAAGTGATTCACCCTAGCAATAGTATCGTCTCAGAGCTGACTAACACATGATTGTCCTGAGGAACTATTGATTAGATTATATTCTACCCGTTTTTCACATACAGGTTTATATTGTCTCCCAGCCCCAAGCAAGCGATACTGCCGTTGCTTCGATACATTGGAATCGGATTCGTAATGCTTTTCCAAGAAAAGGCGGTACTTTCTTTCCGCTTTTATAGTTTTGTATGTAATTGCTGTTCAAGGGTGTTCAATTCGGTGCACTTTTCCCTCATAGGAAAAGCGTTCAAAGAGCCTTAATGCGCATGGGAGACAGTATCGGAGAGAGAGAGAGAGAGAGAGAGAGAGAGAGAGAGAGAGAGAGAGAAAGAAAGAGAGAGAGAGAGAGAAAAGACATAAGCAAGTTTACCCAGGGCAACACTAGGAGACTCAGCTGATTACTCCAATTTCTCCAAAAGTCCTTGACATTTTTAAAACTGTTCACTTTTCAGTTCCGCCCCATTTATCATTTTACATTTTCCTCATGGAAAAATAGTACACGTGTCTATACAGTGTAATATTATATAATATACCACTTTTAGAGATGTAAAAAAAAAATAATTAAAAGATCCAGTCATTTATTATTATTATTATTTTTATTTTTTTTAAGATCTTCCTTATTCATGAAAATGACAGTAATTTCCAGTGTTGGCCTAATCGGCTAATGTTATCTACTTTAACTCTCGTGTAAAAATCACATTACTCGTCCACTGCGCTGTAAGAGAGAGAGAGAGAGAAAAAAAAAATATGACTTTATCAGAGAACCAGAGGGGAAAACATTGCTCGGAGTGATTTTGGGCGCTGCATGGATCACAAATCCACAACTCGCCGAGCGGCGGAAGGAATTTACGAATGAAAAAAACATGATTTTTTTTTTCGGTGACAATAACAGTCTGATGGGAGATTTAATATTTGATTAAATCATATGACTGGACTTTTATGCAAGGACTGGGTTAATCCTATAGAGATACTATAATCTATGGTTAATCCTTTTTTCCCCTTGAAAAGTGTCGTGCGAAACCTGCGAGACTTTATCGGGAAAAACGGTCGCGAACTGGTGCGCAAACATTTCAGTGCGTCGGTGGTGCGGACTGTCCAACCATGCGTAAACCACAGGACATGCGCAGTCAATATTTGATGAGATAAGCCTGGGGACATGTTGCCTTTTGTTACTGCTTCTAACGACGGGGGGTGGAGGAAAAGGAAAGTTTCTAGAACTAACATGTCATCAGGGATTAATATTTCATTTAGGAAAGTGGCGTTTTCAGTCAGCAGCATCTCAATTATCATAATATTAATGACATTATTGATGATAACTTATTATCATTTAATTTATTCACTTTTTGTTTTTTGTTACTGTTCACTTTTTGTTGTTGCCCGCGGCTGTCGAAATTTCCATCTGTCCCTCGGGGCGAATGAAAATTTGGGTTACAGATGGTTGGCGGTTAGATGCTCGTTTTTATCTGTTTACTTTTGCTTTCTTTTCTTTCTTTCTTTCTTTTCTTGTTTTCTCTGTCTTTCTTTCTTCCTGTTTTTCTTTCTTTCTTTCTGTTTTTCTTTCTGTCTTTCTGTTTCCTTTCTGTCTGACTTTCTTTCTATCTTTCTGTTTGTCTTTCTGTCTTTCTGTTTCCTTTCTGTCTGACTTTCTTTCTATCTTTCTGTTTTTCTTTCGTTATTTAGTTCTATTTTTCTTTCTTTCTTTCTTTCTGTCAGTTTTCTGTCTGTCTTTCTTTCTTTCTGTCTTTCTTTCGTTCTTTCTGTCTGTCTTTCTTTTTTTTTTTCTTTCTGTCTTTCTTTTTTCTTTCTTTCAATTTTTCTTTCTGTCTTTCTTTCTTTCTGTTTGTCTTTCTTTCCTTCTTTCTGTGTTTCTATCTTTCTGTTTTTCTTTCTGTCTTTCTTTCTTTCTTTCTTTCTGTATTTTTTCTTTCTTTCTTTCTTTCTTCATTCTTCCATCCTTCCTTTCGTCTGCCGCTGTTTCTTACTTTTTTCCTTCTTCCATTTTCGTTCTATCTTTCTGTCTTCACTCTTTCCTCCCCATTTCCTTTCTTCCCGCCTTCCTTCCCTTTCCCTGTTTTTTCTTTAATACATTCTTTCTTCCGAACTTTTCCTTTACTTTCTTCCTTTCTTTTTTGTCCATCCCCTCTCTCTTTTTACCGTGACAAGAAAAAAAAAAGAGGAACGGGTTATATAGAAGGGGGGGGGGGTGGAGGGAGGGGGTGGAGGGAGGTGATATTTGAACTACGAACACCAGTTTATATGTCAGTGGGGTGTGATAGGGATATGAAACAGAATTATTGATAATGTGACGACAACCACCCTATTATTATTGCTGATATCTCAGTGGTGGCGACGGTGATGATGAAGATGAAGATGATGATACTGTGGAAACTGATTGCGTTGATGATGTTGATACCGCAGCAGAGATAGACAGACGGAACACGAACGAGGAGGAGGTAGAGAATAGCCGCGGTAAATATTTGATGAGAAAGAGCAAGTGTGCTTGTTTTGAGGGCCCGGCGCCACAATGCAGGTATGACTAAGACCGACGTACTCACTCCATGTGTGAACAGAGGCATCAAGTCTTCATTGGCATCACACAAGGTCGTAACTCACACTCTGTAAGGTGGCTTGGGAAATAAACGGGCAATATCCTTCTAAAAGAAAGTAATTGAACAAGTTGTTGTTATTATTATTATTACTATTATTATTATTTTGTCATCTGCGTCTTCTCTGATTTTCTGATTAGGCTACGGTATTTGTTTTTTCATCAAAGAAAGCAATCCTCTTCCACAGAACTCCTCTTCCCAAACCCTACTTCCAATTTTTCGTCAAGTTCTTTTGTTGTTTTTTTTTGCTATAGCCTACGAAATAAATTATTATCATCTCTGCCCTTCCACCGACATCGAAAACCACAATAAAGCATTACACAGGCTAGGCGCGCACTTAGACTTGCTGTCGTCTCGCAGTCGTATCTTAGTGTTCATGATCCTATCGACTGGAACGCAGTAATGTGGCATGCTGGCGCCTGGCCTCAGGCTGTCTCTACCCTCATCAGCACCGTGAAACTGGTTAATACATGCAAGAGGAAAGAAATTAAATAATAATGTACTAATTAATATCAAATGTAAAACTCTGTAACACAAGACCTCGCCATCACTCGATACGGCAGAGGCCGTAGGAGAAAAAAAAATGGTGGTAAGGAGTATAATCCCGGAAGTATGCGCTCGAGGCCACCGCTTAATAAAATATTCAGAAACGACTTAAGCACTTTTACAGTAAACTATGACGAGTCATGCGTCACCAAGACTCAGAATATGGTGGATGCGGCTGCTGCTGCGAGTCATCTGTTGTTGTAGTTCCTGATTTTCCTCTGGCGTCGCAGATCAATGACAGCGAGTGATTGATTTCTGTATTTGAACGCTGGGATAATAACGGTGTTGAGAGGGGACTGTTTATAGGAAAGTGCCGTACGTCGTTTTGTAGTAGAGCCGCAGCCATTTCTATGGAACCTGGACCCCGCCTTGCTCCTCGTCCTTCCGATAGAATTTTTTCCATGAAATAGACACTTTTAACCTTTATGTACCCAGTATTTGATTCTTGAAACATTTCACCCACCTTGTACTCAAAGTAACACTTTCTAAATAGATTAATTTGCAAAAAAACAAAACAACTACAATATGAAAAACACACACTGTGTGTCTGCATTGAGTATTTAATTATGACAATTGGGCAAAGATTCAAAGTTTTATATATTGAATGTGTATGCCTGGGTTCTAGAAGGTTAAACAAAGTTTTGTTTTAAAGGCCAATGAAACAGACTTATTCCAAAATCTTATATTTCAAGCCACTGGCTGGGCCTGTATGCACTGCCAGCAAAACACGCTTTTGACAAAATATTTCTTCAAGGTCACTGGCTTCTTTGCCCAGATAGGCCCCCACTTCATCCGTGAATATCCTAATGTATTCAGGTGTAGAACTTTGTCCCCCCACCTCGAGCAAATAAGATCATTCAGAACTGGATTTCCTTGCACACTGAGTACACAAAGGAAGCTTTACCGAGGGATGTATTCATTTTTGCATGTTTTCTGTTGTTTGTACAGTTCAGAAACTGGGCTTAACCCTTGCGGCTCTGAGCCAAGTAATAATTTTAGTTAAGTTTGAACGTAACAAGATAATAAAAAGGATAAAATTCATTCATTATGAAAAGTGCCAAGTGAGGAACAACAAAACAAAATAAAAAACCCAAACAACTAGCTCCGGAATAAATTCCCAAAGAACTAAATTAAAGAAATCGCACACGTTTTCGAACCTGAAAAAGCATATTAACAACAAAACCAACCATGTAACACGAGAAACAATAATGAATGCACAAACGTGAGAAGACAGAGCGGCCACTTCGCATGTGGCCTCTGCCGGTATTCTCATGTTAATATTCTGTGATAATTTATAATTGAAATCCGATTTGTACGCCGATGTACTTTCTCTCAAAGAAAAACACGTAAGCAAGCAAGTCAATAGACTCTTGTGTGAAGAGCTGTCGAGTTCATCTGCGTTAACCCTGTGAAGAAACTTCTCGTATCAAATTTTGCAGCACAGCAATATTGAATGAGCTTTGTTAAGGGACCTAGTCTATCTACAAAGCCAGAGAGAGAAACTACAGAGTTGTGTTCACTGTTCTGCTATACCTTGTAACGAGAGAGTATATATTATGTATAGAGAGGTTTCACTGTTGGTCGATTTGCACAACGAGACACGGAAGGCGCCGCGAAACCACTGTTAGCATGGAGCGGAAAGTCACTGCGGTAAACAGTACCCGTTTGTGCATTTCCACTGGGCGTAAAAGCTTACAAACAGTTCTACATTTTAATAGTTTCAATCAACCCAAAAATATGAACAAACCACAGTGAACAGATGTGCACACTATCTTTGATGAAGGCGGTCTCTTTCAATTCTTCAATTTCTTGTTGACCACAGCGACCTCGTTTCGCGATTTGGCGGAAGTGAGATCTCTCTATAAATACATACTCTCTGGTGTAATGTAAAATACCAAGGTTTCCTCTCAACAGCCTGAATTTTAGAGTCCGACAATACTTAAAAACTTCAGTTTCTTGTAACGTGGAATCGATTGCAGCTCAACAGCATGACAACCCAAAAACTTCTAGTGATTTGATTACCTTGAAAAAATACCCACATAGTAATAATATTTATTGAACCGCCTTTTTAACCGCGCTGAGCTGAAGTTGAGTAATTTGCATCGATACCGCCCGTGGTTCTCTCCTCAGCTTAAGTAGCTCTCAATGTTCCGATTGCTATCATGGTTTTGACATCCAAATGTTTTTTAATGTTTAGATGAAGTGTTTGTTTCGGGAAAACAATGAACCAGAATTCTTTCAAACGAGGCCATCACCCATTCCTCCCCACCCCATTCATAAGTTTGCTGGTTATCATCGTGATTCATTGTTTAGTTTACACCAGTGACGAGCCGAAACAAGTCCGTTTTGCGTTTGTTTGTACTCAGTGCGTGAGATCTCTCTGTCCGCCAACTGACTCAAGACCGCTTTGACGCGCCTGAACTTGTGAGACAGGACTATTTCCGTCTAGCCAATGCGCGATGACCCGTTTATTTCCCTAATCCAGATCCCACGGTAAAACCGAAGCGAAACAGACTCGACTGGGCGCGCCACCAATTTTTACCGTATGGAACTGGCCAGCGTTCTGTTCCTGCCCCTGATCCTATGGGAGGTAGGATCTAGCACCTAGTCTTTTCGGATAAGAACGAAAAACTCGGAGGGCCCGTGTGCACGTTGCGCTCGTTAAAGATACCGTTCCAACTGGAAATCGAGAAGAGCAGACCAAACAGGCCGCTGCCCGGGCAAAATTTAAACAACAACAACAACAACAGCAACGTATCCTTCCCAATTTCTCCCCCCCCCTCCCCCACTTCCAAAAGAAAAAAAAAAAAACGCCGACCGGAGCTGCACTGTGGCGACGTCGTATGTTTGTCTGATGTGTAGACTCACAGGCTAGCAATTTGCACATGAGACAAACAGTCATTAGACCTAAATTAATTATGATGGTCGCATGATAGAACAGTCAGATAATACAAACCAATTCATTAAATTACTGGTAGGATATAGCTGAGCAATCAAGTAATAATTGTCTTTCAGTCACCGAAGGATTCATCCATCCATCCAACCATCCATCCATCTACCCATCTCCATTCATCCATCCATCTACCCATCTCCATCCATCCATCCATCCATCTACCCATCTCCATCCATCCGCCCACTCGCCCACCCACCCATCCATCCATCTATTCATTCATCCATCTATCCATCCATCCATCCAGCCACCCACTCATCCATCCACCCATCCTTCCATCCGCCCACTCACCAATCCACCCACCCATCTATTCAATCCATCCATCTATCTAAACACCCACCCACCCCCACCCCATTCGTCCAGCCATATATTCACCCGGTTGCCCACCAATCATCCATCTATTTATCCAGCAATCCACCCATCCAACCCTCCATCGACCCATCCATCCATCCATCCATCCATCAAACAAGCCAATACACTATCAGCTTCACAGTCTACACCAATCACTCATCCATCCCAATCAGTCAATTACAGTCTAGTTTTGTATGTAGTTGAAAGATGCTCAGTCAACCATCAAAATCGTGGTTCATAGATGTTTGATGAGCTGTGTGTACCCCAGCAGTGATTTCAACTTCAGCCTTTAATTGGTGAGAGATATGAAGAAAGGTATACTATCGATTACACTTGGCCTAGTTTGATCTGATTAATCGATTAGATGTTGCAATATTAATGGACGTATTTTTTAGTGCATCTCTTCAGGCTTCGCTGTATCGTATCGTTAAAAGGTGACTTGGTAGAGATCGATACGAAGGAGATAGGAAATGGGGAGGGGGGATGGGGGTGAGGGATTGGGGGGTGGGGGAGGAAGGAAGGAAGAGTCCAAAGTCATCAAAGGCTTAACAAGTTCACATAGCATACAATAGTATAAAAACGACAGAAAATAGAGTTTCATTGTACCGTTTCTATGTTATTTCTTGTGGAAGGCTTTACTACAATAGACAATATTTTCTTTTTGCCATATTTCGACTCAAGTTAGCATTTGTCATTTTTATAATTTTTTCCAGAAAATACGTGGGAAAAAAAAAAGTCTTATAAATTATGCAGATATGATTTCATGTGGAAATTTGGATTTTGAAGACACCTGACAAACCGTCACGATATTCGGGAAACGAAGTCAACAATCTCTTTTCTTTTGACCTGGGGTTTTACCCGAGACACAAAATACTCCTTCTCCCACTATATATGTCCACAGTTGCGCGCGTATGCATACAGTGAGTACTCCTATTTTTCATTCAATTTTGAAGGGGTGTGATGCGAATTGTTGCACGGTTGACATTGATGATACGCGCGCAAGTTGACAGATGGAATATGACGAATTGATTTGTCTCGGTGTCCTGTATCTCGGGGAATACTTTAAGACTGGTTTTAAACGTGACTTGGGCTATTCTGTTACGACGTGACACAATACGTTTTGAAGTGTTCATTTCAATCTTGCACTGCGGAAAAAGACATTAATTTGGAGATGGCTAAGGCCGTTGGTGCTCTGACTCAAGTCTATTTTGTGTCGGTTTTTAGTGTTGGTTGTGAATTATGGAGTTGCCCGGGACTTGGCGCACTGATGAGATTGGGACAGATCAGTTTCAATAGTTTGGGAGCGGGTGGTTGGTGGACGCTTCTGGCGGTGTCTCCTCTTGTCCTGTGGTTTCTGTTCTACTCTGTCTATCGTCCTGTGCTTTCTCCTTGCACAATGCGACGCCTATCGTGTCAATGTGATTTCTCCAAACTCAAACTCAAACTCATCAGTGCAGGAGCGACAAAACTGTCTTGAGACAGTTGGTGGAAAGCGAGACCTAGCGCACTTGTTTAAAACAGAGACCAAACAGTTTAGACTCAGTACGCCACCAGCATAATATGAACAAATCGCGCCAGATGATCATTGAAGTAGAGAGATAAGTGGCCAAATCTTTCTTTCGGCCTGTTCGTCCTTTTCTCTCTCACTCGGCTTATCTCTCACACTCCTGTCCACAATTTCTCTTTCTCCTTCCTCATCTTTCTCCTCGTGTTGACGGCAGCCATTAGCACATTTAGAATGTGTCACAGAAAACAAGGGCAATCAGCGTCAACACTTCCACAAGAAGTTATTGCCCTTTCCAAATCTGGGTCATGTCATTAACAATTATATGTAATTAACGGATGAAATGCAAAAAGTGGATTGATTTGAATAAACTTCGTCAATTTTTGCAAAGCCCAACAAGGTTCTATGCTTCAGAGAAATGCCCAAATGTGGGAAGATCTGCTTGAGCAGTGAGAACAAAGAAAAGAAAGGAGCCTGGAAACACGTTTCTTGCGAGCAACATCGGGTACTTCAGCTGGTACAACTATAGTAAATGCACCTCTGGACATTGGCAAGGAAAGGGCAAACGGGCAATTCACATGTCACCAAAGAAATCTGAGTGCAAATCTATAAGAGTAGGCGGAACAAAGAAAAACGCAATGCAACAGGTTCATCACCCCGGAACCTTTCATAGCATTTCGACAAGCACTGTTGTAGTAAACGTCCTCTCGACATCTGGCAGAGAATGAGTACTTTTTCAAAGCCTGACAGCGTTATATTTTTGTCAAAGAAAAGGAACAAACTTGGGCAGATCTATATGAGCAGAGGAAGAAAAAAGAGTATATCCCGGGCAAGGCCAGGTACCTCAGTAATAATAGAAAACGCACCTCCTTACGTTGGCAAAGAATTTTTGGCAAAACCTTGACAAACTCAGAAATTGTACCAGTTACCAAAGAATGGAACAACTTTGGACAGATCTGCTTGGGCACTGAAAAAAAACGAAAGAAATCAGAAAGCAAATTTGTCCCGTTGCACATCTCAGCTTGTACTGAGCTCCAATGACAACAGTATTTAAAGTAGAGTGTCCTGTCATGTTTATCTGGCCTTCCGAAAATCTGCTACATGCCCCAAACCATAATTCTGAATGTCCACTTGAGACTGTCCATGACGCACTATATTGTGTTTAGCTCTTTATTTTAGGGGGTTCGTTGCTCTATGCATTTGCACCTCACTTTTCTTCTTTTGCATTTTTCTTGTTCTTGTTAATTTCGGTGTGTCTTTGTGGTGGGGATTTGTGTTGGTTTTTTATTAAAGAATTTTGCCTGTACAGCGACCCTGTTCGACCTGCTCTCCTCGACCTTCAACTGCTAAGGTATCTTTAATCTGCACAAAGCGCACACAGGTCCTCTAAGATTTTCGTTCTTATCCGAGAAGACTAGGTGCTCGATCTTGCCTACCATAGGATCAAGGACAGGAATTTTTCCCCCACCAAAAAACATTCCAACATGCCTGCGCCAACCGGGGATCGAACCCGGCACATTCGGGTCGAGAGGCGAGCACCTTGCCTCTAGTCCAACCTCTGCCGTATAATGAAGCAATCAATTATGTCCTGTTAGTTGAAAGTGAGTCATGTTAGACATGAAGATGATTCATATTTCATACCATCACCGTAATTAGGCAAGACACAGTAATATAATTGCTGGCACCGATGGGATGTGTTTAATTATGTGCCGGAAAATTTACTACCCTACGAATAATAGAATTACTACGGTATGAACCTTGACTACCAGTGGCTATGTCTCTTGATACTAACCATTGATTCAGGCTGAACGTGCTGTGACAAAACCCAGCATAAGCAGAAACAAATTGATAGTAAATTATTCATTTGATTTGGCAATCTTTGACCTTTAGAGATAATCGGGGTATCAAGTTTGGGGGCATGAAATGCCTCCCATGGGTGTCTTTTTACTAGAACGTAAAAATTTCTGATGTCAGCAATGGACTCTGCTTGTCTGTCTGTCTGTCTATCCGTCTCTTTACCTGTCTATCTGTCTGTCTGTCTGCCTGCCTATCTCTACCTATCGCTCTCTCTCTCTCTCTCTCTCTCTCTCTCCGTCTTTCTCTCTTTATCTGTGATATATAGTGTCGAGCCAACTCCTTCAGTTTGTCAACAATCCCACTCAGATCGCTACACACCAAAAGTGGATGCATCACAACCAATCACTACCAACCAAACTGATGTGCAGCATTCGTAGACCTGGTGAGAACAAAGCTTTGCAGCGTACCCATTCCCGGCACGGTCACTGACTCCTAACACTCTTTGTCAACGAATCCTTGGAGAGTATCACACCACAGAGAACACCATCCGTCCCTTTGCACGACGCAGCCTAGCGAGCTGGGGGAGAGAAAGTCAGAGATAATGTTACTTTAACCTTACACCCAGAGGCCCCTGGTCTAATCAGCTGTGCATGATGATGTTAGAGCGCACG
>OZ007570.1:4735179-4825179 GCA_963931925.1 Onchidella celtica
GAGCAAATGCACATGGACCCTCTGAGTTTTTCATCATTATCCGAGAAGACTTGGTAGTCGATCCTAGGTACCATAGGATCAGGGACAGGAATCCCCCCCCCCCCCGGGCCCCAAGAAAAACAAAAACTTTCCAACATGTCTGCACTGACCGGGGATCGAACCCGGTACCTGCGACTTGAGACGAGAGCAACTTGCCTCTTGACCAGTCTGTCGCCAACATGGCGATGAAGTTGAGCACTCACAGTGATATCTAAGCAGAGATTATTTGCTCTGAACATTTTTTTTATCTCGGGCTGCGCAGTAAAGGTACTAAAGTATCGTGTCTTAATTTTTACAAACTTATCAGGAGATGGCGAAAGACCGCGTTTATCAGACTTAGCAGTTCGATAATATTAAAAAAAAAAAACCAAGTTATTTTACTCTTTGTTCTTTAGATTTTAACCACTCTCCCCCCCCCCCCCCTGCCGACTTATAACACGACCCGCCGGATGTCAAGGGGTCCACTCATGCCAAGTATCTCAATTAAAAAAAAAAAAAAAAGAAAAAAGATCCACTTATGATAGTTTACCACTCGGCTCTCGAAATTATTGTAGTCAAAGATACTAGATCTAGACTGATAAGATCGGACACTCCCTTCTTCGGGCCTCTTAAAATATCGCTTACATCCGGTCACGGGCACCGCCCACTCTCAGCGCACAGAGCCAGCGCTTGGTACAATGGATTTGCATAGCAAATAAGAGACAACACCGATCGGTTTCGCTTCCAGGGGCAATTTCACCGTCAAAATATTGTTGAAATTATTATGCAGTAATTAATTAATAATGAATTTTTCCATTAAGCAAAGCACGAAAAGGGCGGGTGAAGGAAGGAAGAAGAGAGAGAAACAGATTTTTCACAATAAGGCCTAGGCATAGATCTAGTCAAGTTTATGCGGCTTCCCCAGCCTCTCTCGCGACAAGTTATTTTTAGTCTACCGACAGCGCTTGGGACTCCACTGCTAGCGATTGTACTGCTATGCGTCTCTAATGTAACGGTTGATGTGGTTCTCGGCAATGGTGTATTTTTTCGTGAAGTTGGAGAAGAAAAAGAAAAGGAGGAAGAACGAGAAGAAGGAAAATCCAAGGTCAATCTGTTATTGTTAAAGGAAAGTCCCTAAACATTTTCAAAACCCCCCACAGTTCCCGCTGTTGTTTACTTTCTTACTTGGATTTGCTGCAGGGAGACAGGGCGCGCGAGGTACGTCATGAACGGAAAATCCAGCCTGGCCCCATGTTATTCTAAAAATATACCAGATCTACCTTCGGTATGATGGTAAATTAAAAAACGATTGTGACATTGCTACCACATTTAAAAAAGGAAAAAAATAGCCAGAGATTTCCTACAACTAAATACTTTGTAATTTACCAAGTAAGTGACTTCCAGCAAGGTCTAGGGTGAGAGCTGAACACTGAACAAAACTCGGCATTTTCTCTATTTGGCTTTGCCAAAATTCCGTTGTTTACTCCTCTGACGCTTACGCCACAAGATGGCACTGCCGAACCCGTGCACGCGAAAATCCCGAGCTGTCTCATCTTATCATTTCTCGTATCTTTGATGTACTGTACGCCATTGTTAACATCCATTATGTCAATACTGTTTGGATGGGCCTCAAGTCTTAAGTACATAACATTCATATTTGATCTAGACTTGGTCGATGTACAGTATTTAAAAAGCGCAGTGAAGCGGTATTTATATGTAAATTGAATTTTGTTTTCTTCCTGTGTCAGATTGTTGATCTCTCTCTCTCTCTCTCTCTCTCTCTCTCTCTCTCTCTCTCTCTCTCTCTCTCTTCTCTCTCTCTCCTGTATTTACACAAACGATTTGAAATACTCTTACCCTTTTTTTACCCTCCACACCATTAAAGAAAAAAAAAAACATTTTAAAAAATCGAAAAATAATTATTTTATCCACTTTGATGAAGTCCAGACTAGTCACACGCATCCCCCCCCCCCCCAACCGCCCACCACAACCCGATCGTAGCCCGCTCATCCATCCATTCAGCAATGGCCTCAGATTTAAATTCACATTTGTTTTAATCCCCAGGACCCCCGGAGTGGGGGCGGCGCGTGTTATGTTTTTGATTAGCTCCCCTTGCAGTCGTGACCAGCGCGTGCATGACTCACGTGAATGGGCGGTCGGTATCGATCTCTGTGGAAAAAAAAAATGACACGGAATTGTATTTTCAGATACCTTGCAACGATACGGGGATTTTGTAGTCCTGACAGTCTAATTTATCAGGCATTGAAAAAAACAACAACATGAGTTTGTCAACACAAAGAAGAACATTTCACTTGCATTTTAAAGTATTTTAACTAAGGCTGGTCATTTCTGAATTTCCTTACAAGATTTAGTGGCGCCAAATTTTAAACATGGCAATGTGAATGGGAATATCCCAGGATTTAAATTTCAAGGTGCGAATATCTGTGAGAAATTTAAGAAAGCAAATCATCCTGCATATTTTCAGACACTTTAGGCTGTGAACTTAATTGATGCCTGAAGTCGTACAGTAATAATATTACTTAACATTATTCTTTATTCTGTGACTGAGGTTTTGCATTTAATTGTATCCTTTCTGTATTATTTCTTACGTGAGGCTTTGCTACATACAACGTTTTCTTTTTTGCCACATTTCGGCTTTTCTTCAAGCCTTGCTGCCACACCCTAGACTTTTTGTGTTTTTTTAAATAGGATTTTGTCAGTTTGCCTACTAATGTCAGTACTTCACTTTGACTCAAAGACAATGCACGATGACGTTTGCATTTCTGTTAGGGAGTGGCTACGTTTACGGCAGCCGGTGAACAGTGAACACAACTCACCATTTTTCTTTGTTCGATCGGCTTTTCTCTCCTGTTCGTACAGCAGCGCTTCCTTTCTTGGTTTTTTTTTATTTTTTTCTATTGGGGTATGAGCGTAATCTGCCGTAAACGTAGCCACTGCCTATCTGTTAACCTATTACCGGAGAGGTTCCCAACAACTCCAGTTTTCGAGAATTTTAAACTCGGTATACATGTGAACATTATGTAGATTCCACAGGACTTGGAAATGTAATCTGCCGCAGCTCTTGAAAAGATATCGATACTTTAACCCGCTACCGATTACCCCGTGCTGTAAAAAGTGTAAAAGTGGACGCGTGTTCAAAATGATTCTTTTTATTCAATGAAATGAGAGAAATTATAGTGGAGAGATGGACGACCTTAAGAGGCAAGCGGAGAAGGCGAGGGTGGGGGGGGGGGTAAAGGAGTGTATTCATTTTTAAAAGACTGTAACATGGGGTTGGGAGGTTTATTAAAAAGTTCGAGTGGGAATAGCGGAAACAGCGTCGGAAATGTGTGTGTGAGAGAGAGAGAGAGAGAGAAAGAGAGAGAGAGAAAAAGGGAAAGAGAGAGAGAAAAAGAGAGAAAGAGAGAGAGAACGAGAGGAAGAGAGAGAGAAAGAAAGGGACAAAGAGAAGAGAGAGAGAGAGAGAGAGAGGGAGAGAGAGAGAGAGAGACTGGAAGAGAAATTGCACTACAGAATTCACGAACCCAGTGTGGAACTTTCATTTTCTGTGATGGTTTTTCTGCTTTTCACGTCTCTGCCAATTTGATCTCTCAGGAGACAACAGATAGCACTTGGTGACCCAGGCTATCGTGGTTTTCTTTCAATGCTGAATGTCCAAACAAAATGGACACGACAAGAACAACAACAAGACCACCAGCTATTTAGCTGGCGTCTTGATGAGATCAGTATGTATTCGAACGACATCGTCACCAATACCAAAAAACATTAATAATACATAATGTCATTGTATTATTCTTATAATGGATCACATAATTAATACAATATTTTCTTAAAACGAAATTCCTTAAGGATTGGCAGCCATTACTCAAATGCTCACAAACCAGACCATCCTGTAAGCATAATAATTCCAGAATGTCTACCTCTAGTTTTGTTGAAAAACTTGGTTTAATCCTTGTGGATTAGGTCCCGCGCACTATGTTAAGATTAACCACCCGTTCAATGCCAGCAGTCTTTCGTGTGGTGTGCAGCACGGTAAACTCTTTGCCAAGCAAGCAAAAATCTGCGTTTGCACGCCGTGCAGCAGGCGAAACGGGATAGTGCGCGCGGCCCCTTAAGCGCTCAATGCATGACAGTCCCATTCAGTTTGGTTCCAATATCCAAACATGAATAACCCACTGGGTGTGAAAGATTTAGCAAAAAATATATTTTTCGTGTTTTCGTGACATGGAAGAGCTCTCTCGTTGGCTGAGTTGAAGTCTGAACGTGGAGGCCAGGGAACCCTAAGTTCGCTATAAAACTGATTCACAGAGAATTGACAAAGTTTCCTCCAACGAGCCAGTTTATCCTGCAACACCCCCTCCCTCCCTCCCCCAACCCCCCGCACCCCCTATTGGGATTCAGGGATCGTAAACAGTCACGAGTGTCCCGTAGACGTTTGTAGGAACAGCAATTTTAATGGATTTCATTTGACCTGAGCTTCTATTGCTACTTTCTGTACAGACTCGCCGGGGTGCCGGGAAATTTTATTGGATAGTTACTGTCCAATTCATGGCCATTTTTTTTTTTTTTTGCCCTAAGCCTAATTCGGTTGAGATTGGATCAAAAGCTCTGTCACAAATCCCAGACTGGGAGATGTAATAGTTTATGACAGGACGACAATCACGAACAAACAAGTTAACACTTAACAAAACAACCCATCAGACTCACACATTTATTAAACATAATTATACATATAATAGCGCAATTACATACATTATATTATTGAAACGAACTGCCGTACAACGGCCTTATTCTCACACACACTCTCCCTCGGATCCACAATCCGGTAGTTACTCCTAAAGGCACTTCGGCCTCAGCCTCTCCCCTCAGGGTCTTAATAGTACATTAATGATTCACTGGCACCGCAGTCTCTCAATATCACCTTCCTATTGTCATACACCTTAGCACTCCCCTAGCACCTCAGCAGGGCAATAACACATTATTATTTTCATAGCCATCAACATGGCAACAACATAATATCAGTTCACTAGCCTATCAACATGGCAACAATATAGTATCTCATTCACTCTCATATCTACGTCCCTGTCCGTGGCCTGACTGCCACGACTTATGTGCCTCTACTGTCCTGCACTGACAGCCTCACTTCTGGCCTATGTGCGGCCTCCGGCCCTATGCTGGCCTATCACATGTGCTCATCGAGGTGGCTCTTCGGCCCGTCCCCGACACCTACAAGAATAACATTACAATGGTATAATACCCTACCATTTCTATTCACTCCACCTCTCCTTACAACCCATGAAACGTACACACACTAGTTCACCTTTCACTCACCACACATCTTACGGTAACACACCTCCATCGGAGTACACACTACTCACTCGCGCTACAAATCCATGAACTCACTTTCATCTATCGCTCATGGCGCACATTGCTATATCCAATATCAAGGACTTCCACATTCCTCACATATACTTATTCACATCATGGTAATAGACGAATATAATATAATACATCAATCATAATAATCAATCAACGTTCTACATACCAGTCATAACTGGAAAGACTCTCACTAGTCTTCTCGACTGCTTCCCTTTATGTCCGCCCGATGGGCTTTTATTCACAGGTCCGATCCGTAGGACCTTCTAACTTGCAGTGATAGTAATCCAGCGCTTTCGCCTCATTCAGACTCCCTCCCACTACTCACAACAGCACGCTTAACTTGCTGTCTACTATGAGTCATTCTTACTCTACACCCGCTCTGTAGCAATCCCCTTAATTGCACTCACTCCACTCGTGACATCATCCCCCACCCCAAAAAAATTAATGCAATTAATTTCAAATCGCATCAAGATGACTGTCAACGAGTGAGCGTGAGCAATACCTACACTAGAAAATGACCTAGCAGTTCCCCTAGTATATAGAATACCGAAATCAGGGGAGAATATGGGGATCAATATGGCCTGCAATATGCATATATGTGTCACATCATGAATAGCTAACTAACCACAATACTTAATACAGAATCAAAAACCATTCAACCTATCAACCATTCTTCATATCATATTTATAATGTCAATATTTTAAAGTGGACTTATTCACACAGATCCTGTCAATGTTCCTGTCCTCCGATGTATAAGCTCCCGAAATCTTCCCCTAGGCTCGACTAAGGTAGTCGGCGATATGATTGCTGGTTCCTGGAATTGGTTGAATAACGAAGGTATACGGCTGTAAAGCCAATGCCCATCTAGACAAGCGTGGGCTGGACGAACGATTCTTCGACAAAAATGTCAGTGGCTTGTGGTCTGTCTGGATACAAAATTCTCGTCCCATGAGATAACGTCCTAATTTCTGGACGGACCACACAATGGCAAGACACTCACGCTCTATCACAGAATACTTTCTTTCTCTCTGCAATAACTTCCTACTGACATAACATACAGGGTGGAGACATTCGTTCTTCTCCTGTAGAAGACAAGCGCCGACACCAGAGTCCGACGCATCCGTTCTGAGGATAAAATTAGATCGAAAATCGGGTAATATCAGAATGGGTATCTATTATGAGAACGACCAACCTGTCGGTATGATCACTAACCAGAGACCTGAAATTATGTCACTATAATAACAACACCCACTTGTCTCAAATACAATTCAGAAATTTACGTACTTCCTAACTAATTCTATATTTATAAAATGTATAGCACTATTAATAATAAAAAAAGAGTAGAAAAGACAAGAATAAGGAAATTCAGTAGAAAGACCACAAGTACGTCAAGGACAACGAACCAGACTAGGACAAAGCTTCTACAAAAGAAAATATAATGGAAAAAAATGCAACCTAACTACGCCGATTACACAACACGGTACGAACAAGAACAGAGTCTGAAAAAAAAGAACGTATCTACAGAAAGGTAGGAGAGGGACAAGAGAAACGTCTTCCTAAAACAACGAGGAAGATAGAACGCTACAATCTAAACAAAAATACAGGTCCCTACAGAACTGTTCACTGTGATGAACGAAGTTCCAAAGTTTACCACACCTTTTTAAAAGGATAAACTAAGTTCAACACAGCAAACCCGCGCCACCGCCCGTATAACCTATAACGACAACAAAAACAGCAAAAACAGGGAAAAAGACAGATCAAAGGGACAGCCCCCAATCCAGGGTACAAAACTTCAGCTTCACTTAACTTTTGAAATTTTGAGTAAAACTTCTCCCTTTAATCGGAGCTCTGGCTGCTCGTCTCCTCAGGCTGCACGCACACACTCTGGAAAGTTTAAATACACATTAATACCTATTCCTAGCAATCCATGCATCAATACATATTCATCAATATACATAAATCATATCATCATGAAATTTCCATTCATTCAACGAACAAGGACAGCACAAATTCCTACCACAAGATGGTACTACGTGGACAAAGACTAAAGTAACAAATGCCCACTAACTACTAACTAAATACTACGAAATTGGACGAGCCCCCAATGTCACAACGGACGAGCCCCCAGTGTCACAACGGACGAGCCCCCAGTGTCACAACGGACGAGCCCCCAGTGTCACAAATCCCAGACTGGGAGATGTAATAGTTTATGACCGGACGACAATCACGAACAAACAAGTTAACACTTAACAAAACAACCCATCAGACTCACACATTTATTAAACATAATTATACATATAATAGCGCAATTACATACATTATATTATTGAAACGAACTGCCGTACAACGGCCTTATTCTCACACACACTCTCCCTCGGATCCACAATCCGGTAATTACTCCTAAAGGCACTTCGGCCTCAGCCTCTCCCCTCAGGGTCTTAATAGTACATTAATGATTCACTGGCACCGCAGTCTCTCAATATCACCTTCCTATTGTCATACACCTTAGCACTCCCCTAGCACCTCAGCAGGGCAATAACACATTATTATTTCCATAGCCATCAACATGGCAACAACATAATATCAGTTCACTAGCCTATCAACATGGCAACAATATAGTATCTCATTCACTCTCATATCTACGTCCCTGTCCGTGGCCTGACTGCCACGACTTATGTGCCTCTACTGTCCTGCACTGACAGCCTCACTTCTGGCCTATGTGCGGCCTCCGGCCCTATGCTGGCCTATCACATGTGCTCATCGAGGTGGCTCTTCGGCCCGTCCCCGACACCTACAAGAATAACATTACAATGGTATAATACCCTACCATTTCTATTCACTCCACCTCTCCTTACAACCCATGAAACGTACACACACTAGTTCACCTTTCACTCACCACACATCTTACGGTAACACACCTCCATCGGAGTACACACTACTCACTCGCGCTACAAATCCATGAACTCACTTTCATCTATCGCTCATGGCGCACATTGCTATATCCAATATCAAGGACTTCCACATTCCTCACATATACTTATTCACATCATGGTAATAGACGAATATAATATAATACATCAATCATAATAATCAATCAACGTTCTACATACCAGTCATAACTGGAAAGACTCTCACTAGTCTTCTCGACTGCTTCCCTTTATGTCCGCCCGATGGGCTTTTATTCACAGGTCCGATCCGTAGGACCTTCTAACTTGCAGTGATAGTAATCCAGCGCTTTCGCCTCATTCAGACTCCCTCCCACTACTCACAACAGCACGCTTAACTTGCTGTCTACTGTGAGTCATTCTTACTCTACACCCGCTCTGTAGCAATCCCCTTAATTGCACTCACTCCACTCGTGACATCATCCCCCACCCCAAAAAAATTAATGCAATTAATTTCAAATCGCATCAAGATGACTGTCAACGAGTGAGCGTGAGCAATACCTACACTAGAAAATGACCTAGCAGTTCCCCTAGTATATAGAATACCGAAATCAGGGGAGAATATGGGGATCAATATGGCCTGCAATATGCATATATGTGTCACATCATGAATAGCTAACTAACCACAATACTTAATACAGAATCAAAAACCATTCAACCTATCAACCATTCTTCATATCATATTTATAATGTCAATATTTTAAAGTGGACTTATTCACACAGATCCTGTCAATGTTCCTGTCCTCCGATGTATAAGCTCCCGAAATCTTCCCCTAGGCTCGACTAAGGTAGTCGGCGATATGATTGCTGGTTCCTGGAATTGGTTGAATAACGAAGGTATACGGCTGTAAAGCCAATGCCCATCTAGACAAGCGTGGGCTGGACGAACGATTCTTCGACAAAAATGTCAGTGGCTTGTGGTCTGTCTGGATACAAAATTCTCGTCCCATGAGATAACGTCCTAATTTCTGGACGGACCACACAATGGCAAGACACTCACGCTCTATCACAGAATACTTTCTTTCTCTCTGCAATAACTTCCTACTGACATAACATACAGGGTGGAGACATTCGTTCTTCTCCTGTAGAAGACAAGCGCCGACACCAGAGTCCGACGCATCCGTTCTGAGGATAAAATTAGATCGAAAATCGGGTAATATCAGAATGGGTATCTATTATGAGAACGACCAACCTGTCGGTATGATCACTAACCAGAGACCTGAAATTATGTCACTATAATAACAACACCCACTTGTCTCAAATACAATTCAGAAATTTACGTACTTCCTAACTAATTCTATATTTATAAAATGTATAGCACTATTAATAATAAAAAAAGAGTAGAAAAGACAAGAATAAGGAAATTCAGTAGAAAGACCACAAGTACGTCAAGGACAACGAACCAGACTAGGACAAAGCTTCTACAAAAGAAAATATAATGGAAAAAAATGCAACCTAACTACGCCGATTACACAACACGGTACGAACAAGAACAGAGTCTGAAAAAAAAGAACGTATCTACAGAAAGGTAGGAGAGGGACAAGAGAAACGTCTTCCTAAAACAACGAGGAAGATAGAACGCTACAATCTAAACAAAAATACAGGTCCCTACAGAACTGTTCACTGTGATGAACGAAGTTCCAAAGTTTACCACACCTTTTTAAAAGGATAAACTAAGTTCAACACAGCAAACCCGCGCCACCGCCCGTATAACCTATAACGACAACAAAAACAGCAAAAACAGGGAAAAAGACAGATCAAAGGGACAGCCCCCAATCCAGGGTACAAAACTTCAGCTTCACTTAACTTTTGAAATTTTGAGTAAAACTTCTCCCTTTAATCGGAGCTCTGGCTGCTCGTCTCCTCAGGCTGCACGCACACACTCTGGAAAGTTTAAATACACATTAATACCTATTCCTAGCAATCCATGCATCAATACATATTCATCAATATACATAAATCATATCATCATGAAATTTCCATTCATTCAACGAACAAGGACAGCACAAATTCCTACCACAAGATAGTACTACGTGGACAAAGACTAAAGTAACAAATGCCCACTAACTACTAACTAAATACTACGAAATTGGACGAGCCCCCAATGTCACAACGGACGAGCCCCCAGTGTCACAACGGACGAGCCCCCAGTGTCAAAACGGACGAGCCCCCAGTGTCACAAATCCCAGACTGGGAGATGTAATAGTTTATGACCGGACGACAATCACGAACAAACAAGTTAACACTTAACAAAACAACCCATCAGACTCACACATTTATTAAACATAATTATACATATAATAGCGCAATTACATACATTATATTATTGAAACGAACTGCCGTACAACGGCCTTATTCTCACACACACTCTCCCTCGGATCCACAATCCGGTAGTTACTCCTAAAGGCACTTCGGCCTCAGCCTCTCCCCTCAGGGTCTTAATAGTACATTAATGATTCACTGGCACCGCAGTCTCTCAATATCACCTTCCTATTGTCATACACCTTAGCACTCCCCTAGCACCTCAGCAGGGCAATAACACATTATTATTTCCATAGCCATCAACATGGCAACAACATAATATCAGTTCACTAGCCTATCAACATGGCAACAATATAGTATCTCATTCACTCTCATATCTACGTCCCTGTCCGTGGCCTGACTGCCACGACTTATGTGCCTCTACTGTCCTGCACTGACAGCCTCACTTCTGGCCTATGTGCGGCCTCCGGCCCTATGCTGGCCTATCACATGTGCTCATCGAGGTGGCTCTTCGGCCCGTCCCCGACACCTACAAGAATAACATTACAATGGTATAATACCCTACCATTTCTATTCACTCCACCTCTCCTTACAACCCATGAAACGTACACACACTAGTTCACCTTTCACTCACCACACATCTTACGGTAACACACCTCCATCGGAGTACACACTACTCACTCGCGCTACAAATCCATGAACTCACTTTCATCTATCGCTCATGGCGCACATTGCTATATCCAATATCAAGGACTTCCACATTCCTCACATATACTTATTCACATCATGGTAATAGACGAATATAATATAATACATCAATCATAATAATCAATCAACGTTCTACATACCAGTCATAACTGGAAAGACTCTCACTAGTCTTCTCGACTGCTTCCCTTTATGTCCGCCCGATGGGCTTTTATTCACAGGTCCGATCCGTAGGACCTTCTAACTTGCAGTGATAGTAATCCAGCGCTTTCGCCTCATTCAGACTCCCTCCCACTACTCACAACAGCACGCTTAACTTGCTGTCTACTGTGAGTCATTCTTACTCTACACCCGCTCTGTAGCAATCCCCTTAATTGCACTCACTCCACTCGTGACAAGCTCTGCGTATTATGTCCCGATGAAAGGCTAATATTTTGTTCCCCTCTGATTCGAAACATGATTGATAATGATAGGAACAGGAAAAAAAAAACAACACGAAACACGTTAAAATTTATAATAATTATATCAGTTATAACGATATGATAACTGAATGTGGTAACTTAATGATCCGGGGTCTCTTCCTATTTTCTCCTGTTTTCATCTTTGTAATAAATTTTAATCTAACATAACAGCCACATTATTTCTAATCTCTCTCTGTCTCTCTCTCACTCTCTCTCCCTCTCTCTCCCCGTTACATGCAATGTCTCTTCCGTTCTTTCTCTCCCTCCTACTCTTCCTGGTATTTTCTTTCACTGCCAATGTCTTCTTCCCCCCCCCTCCCCCCCCCCCCAGCCCCTCCCCCAACTCGTCATTGTCAGCCCCACCTCCGGGGATTTGTTTCTGAATTTCACCGAGCAGGATGGCAAGGCAGAGAATAATAAATTACAGCTCGGGGTTCAAATTGATTATTTTGGTCACACCAAGTCCGACAACTCCGCTCCGCTTCCCCCCGGGCCGGGTGACTGCTTGTCTCCCTTTTATTTAGTGTGTGTTGACGACAGGCTGGAAATTAAACACAAAATATGGGTGGAATTCTTGTTTGGCCCCTCCATTAATCTGCGTTGTCTGTGTAGTGTAAAACATCAAATCCCACCGGTGCAATTTTTAACCTTAATGCTGTGATCCTCGTCGGCTTCAAAAGCAGTTCTTTGCACACACACATAATCATGCACACATAAATACATTTCTAGAGTCAACATTTAAGAGAGAGCCGATACTAAAATAGAACAAAAGTGAAAAAAAAAGGATCGAATTCTTGACATTTTTTTTTCAAACTTTGACCGATTTTCTTATGTAGTAAATGCAACTCCCACACATACACTGAATACAAGAGACATTTTACGACATTGCAGCTTGGACTGCACCTCTGCTGAAAACAGTCGCATAACCTTCACATTTTAACCATTTCATAGTTAGTTACCCTCCACACAATCAGATTTTCTGCAAAACAATAGTTCAACCGAGGAATAGTTTGTGTTTATGAATTCTTTTTATTTACATTGGTTTGGTACTTTTCCACTTCAAACACCTACAACTCGACGCCTGGAGGTATTCTAGTCTAGTAACATTTGCTCACATTATTTTGCTGCCCACATTTTCCGGCCCCTTCACGGCAATAAGACACGCCGCTGCCAGATGATATGGCCATGAAATATGGATAAAGCCAATGTGTTTTACGTTTCACAGCCGCTCTAGCCTTAAGGGGGGAAATAGATTATGAAAGGACGTGCCAAATAGATGTGGCAATTATTAAATTCTGACGCAATTGCGGAAAGGTTAATGTCGACGGCGTCGGGATTTTACACAAATGTTCATCTTTATTACGGAAGTAGAGCTAGCCGGTGCATTGAGAAACGGCAAGATAGACCAATTTATCATTGGCTCCTCTCTTTTAGATTACAGAGGCAAGAAAAAGTCTTTGTCTGGACCCCGTCCCTACTTTGAAGCTGTAAATAGCATTTGATTTGTGGTGTTGCGTATTTTTATTACGCAATTATTCAAAAGGGCGAAGGGGGGAGAGGGGGGGGGGGTGTCGTGGAAAGACACTGGCTAAGAGATTTACTAATGTTTGGAATTTGGCTGTTGTTACTTCTACGTACGCAGCCAAAGCGTTTGGCGCTAGGTGCGAGTACGTATACGTACCTAACCCTAACCCCGTCCTTATCCTCAACCCTAAATCTTATCGAATCCCTAACCCTGCCCCTTACCCTTTCAATACCCCCCCCCCCCAAAAAAAAACTGGAGGAAAACAAGAAGACAATCTGAAAGAATAATTAATTAAGGCTGTTATTAGGAGTATTTCGGGAGGAGTTCTCTAGCTCTAGAGTCACAAAAGGCTTTAAAATACGTACCCCTAGTGCAAAAAAACAAACTCCAAAATTTGCGGGACGTACGTACTCGTAACAAAATTCTTGGAGTTTTGTCTAGAGAACATCCTAAGACACATAGCAGTGTATCAGTACAGCTTGTGAATGTGATTCAAGGACAACGCCCTGGCTTTGAGAATCTGTTGTAGGAGTTGCCAGCAATCTCGAAGAATATGTTCTAAAGTGTTGTTTTTTTCTGTTAGCCTCGCTGTGACACTTCAAGACTACACTAACTTGCTGCGTAATACGCATGATGTAACATGCATGCCCGAGAGATGGATGTCACAGCCGCGGAAAATAAGCCAGCCTTCTTTTTTTCTGCGGAAGTTCTGTTATCCGGTATGCACTATAATTCGTCGGTTCAGTGCAAGAAGAAGGATGTCTCCATTTTCACAAAGTAGGAGATAAATCACTTCTTGCACTGAACCGACGAAATTTAATACAGTTCCTAATTATTAGGTGCGTAAGGGTCGCTGAGGTGCGTAGAGGTCTCAGAAAAAAACTGACATGGGTGAAATGCGGAAGAAAACGCTGCGCAACAATGGCGCTTAGGCTGAATTTGTCTTGTGGGCTTCCAGCTACGAAACGGCATTGCTAGAGAGAAAGAGAAACTGAGCAGGGGAGAAGCTGGAGGTAGCATGATGAATGACAGAAAGAAAGAATGTAATGAGAAAGGCGGAAAAATGAGTTTCAACAGCAAGAGAGAGGGGGGGGGGGGAAAGAAGAATATAATGGCTCCTCTCGGACCTCTGATAAATCGCTGGGGGAGGAGTGGGAGATGGAGGAAGATGATAATAATAAGGATGATAGGAAAGGGCCTGGGAAATGAAGGATTATATGTGAGAGATGGACGAGGTTTGGACAGGGAAGGGGTGGGGGGAAGGGGGGAGAGGAGGGGGGGGGGAGTTAATGGGAAATTGTTGAGGAGATGAAAATGATGGGGTATGAAGGGGGTCGGGGTGGGAGAGGTTTGGGCACAGAAATCTCGCCCCGGTGAAAAAAAAAATGGCCACTGCCCACTGGGGATATGGACGAGAAGCTTTCATGTTGATTTTTGCTTTCATTTTTCCTAGCAAAATTTAAATACCGGAATTGTAAAAAAAAATCCTTCAATTTGAATTTGGGTTTTACGGGTCGATTACATAATATCTTTGCTTAGGCCTACGCGTCTGTTTCCTGATGCGTAAAGGTGTTAAACTATGAAAATTTAAAGTGTACAACATACGTCCTGAAATAACTGCATATTACACACATTGCTAGGAATAATTATTGGCATGCATCTATCTAGGGGTAATATTGTAACAATGCACGGGCGTTATGAATGAGCAGTCTAAAACATCAAAATATACTTTTGTTTTGTTTTTGTTTTAAATTTTACTTTTATATTTACACGAAGACTGACTTTCCTTTGGCAGCTTCATAAATAATAATAATAGTAATAACAATGATAGATAATACTATTACTATTAATAATAATGATAATAGCGTACACTATAACAGCGCCTGTATCTACAAAGTGGACTCAAAGTGCTTTACAATGAATAGTAACAACACTCCTCTCCCTTTCTCTCTCTCTCGCTCTCTCTCTCTCTGTCTCTCTCTGTCTGTCTCTCTCTCTCTCTCTCTCTCTCTCTCTCTCTCTCTCTCTCTCTCTCTTAGATATTTACAATTATACTTTCACTCAGTACAACACATACAGAGTTTAGAGGAGACGTCGCAGTGATTAATACTGACGTTTTTGTTGATTATTTTACAAGGCACACATCTCTAACGGCCAGTTCTGGAGTATGGCATACACGGGTCTGACATCTGGTCGGCCTGAATATCGATGGTGGCGTGTTTGTGACTGCCCGACCCTCAGGCCAAGACACATTTTTGGGGCAAGATGTCATTTCTGGTTCATTTCACCAAAACGAAGCTTAAGCTGTTGTTCTAAATCCAGGACAGAACTGATTAATTTATTCCTTTGACGTCACAAAGAATAGTGACGTAGACCGCCATGGGACGCTGCGCTACCATTATGGGCACAAATTATGTAAATGAATTCTGAGAAGAGCGGCGAGTTCAATGTATTCCAGGAAACTCAGTTCATTGCGATGTTTACGTAATGATCTCGGGTATTGCTAATCACGTAATTGACGCTCGACTAGGGGAGTTTGTTTAGCCAAAATATTCCTCACGGGTGTTACTGAGCACGCTTAGAAAACAGTAATTATACTCCATTAGCAAGATTTGACATGTCATATTGGTGGAACAGAATTGCCTGCAGCTCCTAAAGTAGCACAGTGCACTCTTACTTGGGCTATGCAAACTGATTACTTTGCGCTTCTGCGTATAGATCGTTTTGACAGTGGAAATGTCTTCATGCCAGAAATGATGTTGAAATCTTTCTGTCTGGAGTCACAGAAAAGGGAGGTGGTTATGCGTGGGTTGTCGAAGGGGGAGGGGGGGGGGTACAAAAGATGCATTCACGAGCAATGCATTAGTCGCCTGGGTTTAGCGTGAGCACTCTGGATAGCTCGTTTTAATGGGTGTCATTGGGGTTAAGGCAAGAGGGTTGCACTCACTTGGACGTGTTTGCTTGATATCGATCCAGGCTGACCTTACGTGACCCTGTCCCCCCCCCCCCCACCCCCAACGCGCCCACCATCGGTTTTTTTTTTTTCCATCTTTCTTATCCAAGCTGAGGACTGACGGGGGTCTCGAGACGGTCTTTATTTGAACTGAAGTCTGCCTTTGCTTTGCGTTGCGTGATTCGTGATGCTGTCTGAGTTAGGACGGGGGGGGGGGGGGTGGGCAAGGGAGGCAATTCTTGTCTCAGTCACGAGCGACCTGGCCGTCATAACACTTTAAACCCCCCCCCCCCCTCACTTTAGCCAGGTTTTCATCCGTTTTCGTCCACGTGTACCGTATTCCGTGTGCGTGATAGATGGGGAGAGAGACTGTTGCATTTGTGAAGTACTGGTACAGACAAATGCATAAGTATGTTTGGACAGTTCAAGTGGCTCTCTGATCTGACTAAAAATGTTAACTTTAAAATGACATGCTGTCTGAGGAAGAAAAATGAAAATAAGAATTATTGATGACGATCAATTTCATGATGATGACGATGGTGAAGTGCTAGTAATGGTGGTATCGGGCATTGCCCGGGGTAAATGTGTGCTCTGTCTGTCTGTCTCTCTCTCTCTCTCTCTCTCTCTCTCTCTCTCTCTCTCCCTCTCTCTCTCAAATAATCAACAGTCTTGCTTCAGATCTGACCCACGTACGTCAGGGCACTAGTGTCAACTATAGTCTCCCGTGTTGTGAGCTTATCAAAGGCAGTTTACACCCTAAACAGAAAGATCATTGCAATTTACGTTTTTACGACTGTTTAAAAAAATTACACGAATCTTGAATAGGTCGATACAAAAGCGATTGGATTAGATTCGTTGACGGTGTTTAGGTCTTTATTTTAGGAGGTTAGCTGCCCTTGGCATTTACATCTCACTTTTTTTGCTTTCATCTTCTTGTTGTGGTAGGGTTTCGTTTTTGTAGAATTTTGCCAGGGGCAGCGGCATGTTCGGCCTGCTCTTTTTGATTTCCACCGACCAAGGTACCTTTAACGTGCGCAACGTACACACGGGTCCTCCGAAGTTTTCGTCCTTGTCCGAGAAGACTAGGTGCTCGATCCTACCTACCATAGGTTCAGGGACAGGAAAATATGAGAAAAATCCCCAAATTCCAACATGCTTGCACCGACCGGGATTCTAACCCGGTACTTTCGGCATGAGAGTTGAGCACATTGCCTCCAAGCCACGAGTCCCCTGAAGATTCGTTGATATTTGAGAAAATTTATTTTGCAATATTTTGAAACTGTCATCCAGGTTGGTAGCTTTGACCATAAAAACGGCAAAAAATGCATCAGGAAGAAGAATGTTCGCGGTACTTTTTTTTTGGTGTATAATATGAGATACGTGCATTTTGCCTATAATCCTTTTTGAGTCGCCTCCTCTGTATCCATCTGTCGGCTGTAGTAATTCTTCTTCTGAACAGAACAACTACCGAATGTACAGAGGGCAGCGTCCCAGCTGGAAAGCTTACAAAGTTATAATTGGCGGAGACATTTTGTATGCAAGGTCGACAAGGAAGAAAGGAGTTATAAGCTAAAATTGTCTCCCTTCGAGGAAGTTATTTCCCTGGGAAACCGAGAGAAACTCGTGATTCTCATCGGCAAATATTATCCAGTGGTTTAGCACTGTAAAAAAAAATTGTAAAAAATAACCACTATTCCATTTCATCATCGCTCCCTAAGAGAAAAAGCTTCGATATTTATATACGTCCTACTACATTCAAAGCCGCATCGAATGATTTTGGTTCTAAATTCCTAAGCGGAAAAATAACCAAATAGCAAAATTTCAAGAAAACATACTACTAGACCCGTGCTGCTGAATTAAAAGTTTTTTGCTTCTCACACACCGTTTTGTACTTAGGGGGGGAAGATCCCCCCCCCCCCCTGCCCCCAGATTATGTAGCGCAGGCAATTGCCAACCATCAATAAAACATTTTAAATGAATGTGTCGGCTTCATGCATATCCGAAGAAGGCACTATGCTTGCGGATCCATGAAAGAATTATTTTCTGACGTGGATCCGCAACGCATCCTGTCCATTCTCAGAGAGGCTAAGATTTGCAAGTTGATTTGATTACTTTTATACTCGTTTACAAAACTTTTTCCATATCTACACAAACCAATTTTTTGGGGGGAGAATTTTACCAGTGTGTTAAAATTATATGAATGTATTTAATTCTACGTTAAACTTGACAGCTCTAAATACGAAATATAAAGACAGAGTACCCAAGTAGACGGTGAAGGGCGCAAAGTGGCCGTTATCGTGCCGACGCGCTGTTAAGCCCAAACTCTAACTCAGACCAGCGAGTATGTGTGTATAGAGAGGTTTCACTATTGGTCCATTTGCACTGCGGGACACGGGAGGCTCTGCGAAACCACTGTTGGCATGGAGCGGAAAGTAGGTCGCTGTGGTAAACAATACCCGTTTGTGCATTTCCACTGGGCGTAAGAGCTCACAAACGGTTGTAAATAGTTTCAATTAGCCCCAAAATATACACAAACCACAGTAAACAGATTTGCACACTATCTTTGGTGAAGAAGGTCTCTTTCAATTCTTCAATTTCTTGTTTACTGCAGCGACCTAGTTTCGCGATTTGGCGGACGTGAACCCTCTCTATACATCTATACTCTCTGCTCGAACTCCTGAAAAGTAGTCAAAACCAGTTACTACAGTTTTTAAGGAAGGGTGAGGTCTTACTATGAAACGTAAAAGTACATGTATATCTCTAGTGGGTTTTGGATATTGCTGTAGAGGAACGACAGAAAATAATACTAGTCAATGCCCTCCTTCACCAACTCACTCCACTTCCACCTCGCCAGAATTTGCTATCCCTCTCCCCCCTTCCCCCAAGGTCACCATTGAAGAATCTCTTGGAAAGACAGACGGAGGAAAGAATGGGGAAAACACCAGTTTGCCCAGATAAAGCTTCCTGCCAGTGGCAAGATTTCTTGGAGAAAGAGAAATATTGTCTGGCATGGCTGACCTAAGGGAGAAAACTGGGACAGTGCAAGTGTCTGTGTGTCTGAAGACGCTGGGCAGAATTCCTCGGCATCTCGGGTTACCGTTCCTTGGCCCCTGAGTTCATGTTTCAGTCCACCAGCGACTGTGGAAGAGAAAATTCTGACGCGCTATCCCCCCGTGTCGGCTCGGAACAAAATGTCCAGACGGGTCCAGTTGCAAATACAAAGTTTCAGACAGTTGAAGAGGTACTGGAAGATGTTCTAACAACAACAACAACAACAACAACAACGACAACAATGCACAAAATAATAACAAATAATAATGCTCCCCCCCCCCCCACCACCACCCAAAAAAGAGACAATTTGAATCAATATTTTGGAAAGAAAAAATTCTCTGAACTACGTTGCAAACCGAAAGATATAATAACACATTGGTTTACACAGCCATCCTGTAAATTCTAACAAAGAAAAAGTATCACTAAAATTAATCTATTAAAGGAATCAAGTAGAACTTTTCAATTTAGTTTCTGTGAGTTGTAGTGAAACCACTAGACAGTTACAGTAGAACTGTCTGACAATAACTTGGAAACTAACTGGACTGTGACCCTAAACGTGACGTGGTGTAAAGTAAACTCACCAGACGGTTACAATTCAACTGTCTGCTTGCGAAATTTGTAGTCTTGTACTTAATTAGAACTTGAGTCGAACGGGGAAAAGTTGAAGATGGACGGGGAATGTATTCGTGAAACCTGTACTCTGTAAATGGACGGTTCTACAAGCTGAGTTACTGCCTTTAGCAACGACTGTAGTATAATTCATATTGTTGTACTATTTTTTTTTATCCCGCTCCTTTTCGATGGCGTCATGGTGTAGGTTGGTACTTTGCTGTTCTCTGACAGTCGATAACAAGTGTTGTTTGAAATAACTGACTTTGCCTTGCTTTACTAGGGTTATCTTTGGTTATTGTTAATGTTTTCATTTTTCATTAACTTCCTGTTCTGATACTACTGCCGCAAAACGGTTTAACGTGGAGTTTCCCAGTTGTGCATGAACTGGAGTTGGAACAAACAAGAAGTAAAAAGTCTCGAGGTGCTCAGATCTAGGCATTTTCCGATCCTAAACCTTACCACGATATGTCTTGTTTTCTTTTCTTACGGTGCGCGTGAAGTAACCAGTTTCCTTCCTTAGTATTCCTGGAGATTTCCTTCTTAAAGTTTTCTCAGTGGACATGATAACCCCGCTGTGACCCCGTGTGCGTCCTCATGGCGATGGTCATCTGCTTGGCTTGAATCGAGCTTTTCCGCTCCAAATAATAATAATAAAAATAATAATAAATTACATTTATATAGCGCATTTCCAATAAATGCTCAATGCGCTTTACAAGTAATAAAAACTCATTCCTCTCTCTCCCACACTCCCTCTCCCCACCCCCCTCTCTCTCTCTTCCCATCACATTCTCACTCCTTCTATCACATGCTCTCTCCCCTCAGGTAAGTCAAGAAAAATAAGCCTGCTGGAACAAAAAATGCTTTAGCTGCCTTTTGAAACTTAATAATGATTTTGTTTGTCTCAGTTCCATAGGTAACTTGTTCCACATTAAGGGGCCAATATATGTGAATGATCGTTCACCATAACATCTGTATGATTTCACAGGTGTCACTAGCATGGTGGAATCAGTGGAGGATCTTAAACTTCTCCCTGGTGTATACAGTTTTATCAAATCTTGTAAATAATATTCATCGGCTTTTCTGTCGCTCTAATGATATCCACCTGAACTGCTAACTATTTCTTCAAGTATTCAAATAATTTACAAAAAAAATATAAAAACACTTGAGCGCTCAGGCTAGTTGACATTATAAACCATTCTGCCGTGTGGGTCTTCGCCTCATCTGGGAAACCAATTTTTGCCATGCATTCCAGTAAAGTGTCAAACATGTGTATCAAGTGCTTGATACAGTAAAGCTATCTCCACTTATCCTATAGTATCTACACGTTTCCCCAATACCCCTATTTAAACCCTATCAAGGTCTCCACTCACACTTCAGTCTTTTCTTGTACGGCGCTCAAGTACATTAACACCTCCAAGCGAACAAGCTGACCTGCAGATGACCCTCTGACTGCCCCGATTTGACCATGAGAATGATGATCCAGAAGCTTTGGTCAAGGCGAAACATTCCTTTCTCTGCTTCTGTCTTGATCTGCTGACCACTGGTCAGTAATCATAATGGATGGCATTGAAAGACCACAGAGACTTCTGAAATGCCCAGCCCGGACTGCTGATATATGAAGGAAGGGTGCGCGTGAAGACCTCATATAATCCACATCAGAAGCATTTCTGCGGAGCACGTGGATCAGTTGGCTTCACAGACTTGCTCATGTCAAAGGGAAGTGAAAGATCACAAGTATATCAAGATTAATGAATTGGCCTAAATGTGTACGATCACTCAAGCACATTTGACTCTCGTGTCAAAATCAAAGATAAGGACTTCAAAAAAAATTATCTGAACTGATAACAGAGATAAGATGTCGGCGGGCCGGCCCGCTTCTTTGAGGGTCCGTCTGTGCACCAAAGATTAAGAACTCTTGGTATTTAGAAAAAGGGCGGAGCGGAATTGAAAGATACCAAATGAAGAGCTTCCATGTGTAATTAATGTACCGAGGGATCATAGGACATTTTGGCATTCTTGGAGTTACATTTGAAGGAAGAGAAATATTTAAGAACAGATTCTAGCCAGCATCAAAAAGTTTGGATGGGTCTGCATACATATTTAATTTCATTAAAAGGACATCATGTCCTATTTAGATGTACTAATCAGGAGATTAGCAGGCTATCTTTGTGTACGTCTATTTGAAGTGGAAGTAAACATCAGAGGACCCCCCCCCCCCCCCCCACAAACACACACATACACACCGATACAAGGTTTGTCTTTTCGCGGGATCGCTGATATTTCATTTCATTATTTTGAGTACGACATTAATGTGAGTTCTCATAATTTCCATCTGTCTAGTCTTCTCGTTTACGTTCACTGCCGCGGGGCCCACTAATGTACATTCATTTTTCCGAAGGATTTTGGTGGTGGTGATTGGGTGGTTGGGGCGGGGAGGGGGGGGGGGCTAGGGATTGCAATATTTTCTCCTTCTTCATCTTGCCCTCTACACTGTTTATTGACGAGGTTTAATGGCAGAAAGGTATGTAGTTTAGGACTACAGCTAACGTCCAGTCATAAAAGTGACAACAACTTTAGATTTTGGTCTCAGGGATCGAAAAAAAAAACAAGGAATCTGAAGAGGGTCAAAATGGTCTAGAGGCAAAGCTAAAGTGCTCACCTCTGATGCCAAAGGTACCGGGTTCGAATCCCGGTTGGTGCAGGCATATTGGAATTTTGGAATATTTCTCGTATTTTCCTTTCTCTGATCCTATGGGAGGTAGGATCGAGCACCTAGTCTTCTTGGATAAGGAGAAAAATCGGAGGGCCTGTGTGGACGTTGCACACGTTAAAGATACTTTGGCAATTTGGATATCGAAAAGAGCAGGCCGAACAGGCAAAATTAAATAAAATTTATCCTTACTGCGCTGCAATTACACTAAGGCAAATTTGCCAAATAGGATTAACTCTTCGTGTGCCAATCACCGATGTATCGGTTCTTCCGCTGGTCACGTTTGTGCCAATCACCGACGTATCGGTGCACAAGAATGCCAGGCTATTTTGTTTCGGGAAGAAGGAAAGTCAACTTCCTATTAATAGATGTTGCTGTAGTTAGTCTTCATTCAGCTCCCCGTTTTCTTCCTGTAACGGCAAACATGGAATATTCATGGCACACAAAGTGTTAAAGAAGTATAAAAAAAATAAAACCCAAAAAATGTCACTTATTACTGTGAACATTCACGTATTGCAGTGAACTCCACGTTACTATTTTTTTTTTTTAATGAGTCTCACGTGAGGTCGACAGAAGGAAGTCTGGAAAGGAACATTTTTTTTTAAAAAATCTTGCACCAGCTTCGCCAGTGTTTCCTCGTCCTTTCATATTAATTTGTCATATCGTCATACCCCAGCTGGAATCTTCCTTGTTATAATTATGGTGCTGGGTGTTTTTAAACTTTGGGATTATCCGGATTATTTTCAAGTGCTGGCTGGACTTGAATGCAAAGTGGCTAAAATTACACGTTAAAGTGGCCTATGAATAGAATTATATCCTTCTTATTTTATTTTCACTTTACGACTAACTGCTTTTCCAGTTGTTTGCGTGTGTTTAGGTCTTTATTTGAAGAGGTTGGCATTTACACCTCACTTTTTCTTGTCGTGGTAGGGATTAGTTTTTTTAGAATTTTGCTCGGGGCAGCGGCCTTGTTCGGCCTTCTCTTCTCGATCTCCTTATCCGAGAAGACTAGGTGCTCCATCCTACCTACCATAAGATCATTGGCAGGAAAATATGAGAAAAAAACCCAAAATCAAACATGTCTGCACCGACCGGTATTCGAACCCGGTACCTTCTGCCTGAGAGACGAGCACCTTGCCTCTAGTCTAGACCATCGTGTCCCCAGTTTCCTGTTATGTATTGCTAGGGCAGGTCTTTAATACAACTTTTTCTTTCTTTCTTTTTTCTTTTTTTCTTTTTTCCTTTTTTTGGGAGGAAGAAAAGAAGGAGGGGCGGGAAGGGGGGGGGCGGGGCACATTTCAACTTTGCAAGAAATGAGTCCGGAAGAGCGAGTGTGCCCGTACATTTTGGATGAGTTCTCTTTCCATGTGTATCAGTTCTCTTTCCATGTGTATCAGTTCTCTTTCCATGTGTATCAGTTCTCTTTCCATGTGTATCAGTTCTCTTTCCATGTGTATCAGTTCTCTTTCTATGTGTATCAGTTCTCTTTCTATGTGTATCAGTTCTCTTTCCATGTGTATCAGTTCTCTTTCCATGTGTATCAGTTCTCTTTCCATGTGTATCAGTTCTCTTTCTATGTGTATCAGTTCTCTTTCTATGTGTATCAGTTCTCTTTCCATGTGTATCAGTTCTCTTTCTATGTGTATCAGTTCTCTTTCTATGTGTATCAGTTCTCTTTCTATGTGTATCAGTCCTCTTTCCATGTGTATCAGTTCTCTTTCCATGTGTATCAGTTCTCTTTCCATGTGTATCAGTTCTCTTTCTATGTGTATCAGTTCTCTTTCCATGTGTATCAGTTCTCTTTCTATGTGTATCAGTTCTCTTTCTATGTGTATCAGTTCTCTTTCCATGTGTATCAGTTCTCTTTCTATGTGTATCAGTTCTCTTTCTATGTGTATCAGTTCTCTTTCCATGTGTATCAGTTCTCTTTCCATGTGTATCAGTTCTCTTTCCATGTGTATCAGTTCTCTTTCTATGTGTATCAGTTCTCTTTCCATGTGTATCAGTTCTCTTTCCATGTGTATCAGTTCTCTTTCCATGTGTATCAGTTCTCTTTCCATGTGTATCAGTTCTCTTTCCATGTGTATCAGTTCTCTTTCCATGTGTATCAGTTCTCTTTCCATGTGTATCAGTTCTCTTTCCATGTGTATCAGTTCTCTTTCTATGTGTATCAGTTCTCCTTCCATGTGTATCAGTTCTCTTTCCATGTGTATCAGTTCTCTTTCTATGTGTATCAGTTCTCTTTCCATGTGTATCAGTTCTCTTTCCATATGTATCAGTTCTCTTTCTATGTGTATCAGTTCTCTTTCTATGTGTATCAGTTCTCTTTCTATGTGTATCAGTTCTCTTTCTATGTGTATCAGTTCTCTTTCTATGTGTATCAGTTCTCTTTCTATGTGTATGAGTTCTCTTTCTATGTGTATGAGTTCTCTTTCTATGTGTATGAGTTCTCTTTCTATGTGTATGAGTTCTCTTTCTATGTGTATGAGTTCTCTTTCTATGTGTATGAGTTCTCTTTCTATGTGTATCAGTTCTCTTTCTATGTGTATGAGTTCTCTTTCCATGTGTATCAGTTCTCTTTCTATGTGTATGAGTTCTCTTTCCATGTGTATCAGTTCTCTTTCTATGTGTATGAGTTCTCTTTCCATGTGTATGGGTTCTCTTTCCATGTGTATGAGTTCTCTTTCCATGTGTATGTATTCTCTTTCCATGTGTATCAGTTCTCTTTCTATGTGTATGAGTTCTCTTTCCATGTGTATGGGTTCTCTTTCCATGTGTATCAGTTCTCTTTCCATGTGTATGTATTCTCTTTCCATGTGTATCAGTTCTCTTTCTATGTGTATGTGTTCTCTTTCCATGTGTATCAGTTCTCTTTCCATGTGTATGGGTTCTCTTTCCATGTGTATGTGTTCTCTTTCCATGTGTATCAGTTCTCTTTCCATGTGTATGGGTTCTCTTTCCATGTGTATGTATTCTCTTTCCATGTGTATCAGTTCTCTTTCTATGTGTATGTGTTCTCTTTCCATGTGTATCAGTTCTCTTTCCATGTGTATGTGTTCTCTTTCCATGTGTATCAGTTCTCTTTCTATGTGTATGTGTTCTCTTTCCATGTGTATGGGTTCTCTTTCCTTTCCATGTGTATGAATTCTCTTTCCATATGTATGGGTTCTCTTTCCTTTCTTGTGTATGAATTCTCTTTCCATGTGTTTGGGTTCTCTTTCCTTTCTTGTATATGAATTCTCTTTCCATGTGTATGAGTTCTCTTTCTTTGTGTATGAGCTTGTGGTTGATGGGCGCCTCTGCTGGGATCGCATTCTGTCCATCGTCTTGCTAGTTCCCAGCACGTAATCCTGTAGACGTGCTTTCCCCAAACTCAAATACAAACACTGTATGAAAAAAAAAAAAAAAAACAAACTATAAACATTGACGTCATCTCAGCATTCTCTTTCAGAAGAGGATGGCTATTATAAAGACAAGCCTGTGTTTCTCCAGACACCTGCGTTTGCGCGGCATAGAATGAGTTTAAACAGGGAAGCATATTTTCTGAAATCCCATCTCGAGAATTATAGATGTGTGTTGCCTCATAGAGAGTTTTGCTTACTCTATGATACATCAAGTTGAGGCTGACGCTGGATTTATACGAGAGTTTCCAAGCATTCTTGAATGCGCTGATATTATTTAGAATCCTGTTTCATTTTTTTTTCTCCTGATGAAGATAAACTGATCGAAAGTTTTGATTTGGGTCCCCTTTTTCTGTGCTTTTTATTGTGTCGTTTCTGTATTATTTTTTACGCGATACGTTGCTACATACAACGTTTTATTTTTGCCATATTTTGGTTTTGCTTGAAGCATTAGTGCGACCCTACATATTTTCTGTTTTTTTATGGTACTGTGTTGATATTGGAGTTCCGGGTTTATTATTTCATTATTGTCATTGTCATCGAGGCAGTTATTAAAACCATTATGAGAGCTGAAATGGAAATCAGCATAACATGTTTGTTATTGATACTACTGGTATTCGGCCATATTGTTAGTCAGACAATTCATGCACGGCCATATAGGGAACGGGATTGAATGACACAGTTACTATATTTAGATTTACGTCATGGGACATTCGAACTGTTCAACGCGGCGGTTAAGCACATTTATGGACTTTGTGCACACTTTTCATGTGCAGTTGATCTTTGTGCCTTGAATCGCCCTTACAAAGACCATAACAACTGTGCTTAAGCACCGCGTTGAACAGTTCGAATGTCCCACGACGTCATCGGTAAATTTAAATATAGTAACTGTGTCATTAAATCACGTTCTCTATAAAGCTGGGTTTTCATGTGCACGAAAACTGAATCGGCGATGGAAAAGTGAAAAATCCATTTAAGTAGTAAAGAGAAAGAGTGTTTCTATGTGTGCGGAAACGGTGTTCCCGTATAAATGGAAACATTCTTCTGTTTCACTGCTTATAGGGGATTTGACGTTTCCGTTTCCGTAAGCATGGAAACCCAGCTTTAGTCAGTCGTTTTCACGTCTTATTAGCTTCTACAATGTCTGATTACTAATTTTACTCTTTTTTTCTCTCTTTCTAAACAGCTGGAGAGAAAATCAAAGATATCAAGCCTAAACCAAAGAACTCCGCCCAGATGGTAGGTGCAGTCGTATGTTTTGTGCACAAGTGCCTGTTTTTCCGTGCCCTGGAATAGTTTCTGTGCACTTGAGTTTTTTTGTGTGTTTTTTTTGGTGCACTCGTTAATACGTTGTTTGTCCACGTGACTGTTTGTGTGCACTCGTTTATGAATGTGCACTAGTGTCGATATGAATGTGTTCTGATTATATGCATAGTTATGTGCGCACAGTTATGTTTATAAACACAGTTCTGTTACATATACAGTTCTTTTATGTGCACAGTTATGTTTATGTCCTCTTATATGTCTATGTTAACGCTGTTTCTGTTTATTTGGACCTCTGACGTCTTTAAATGAACCCCTCTTTTCTCCGTTTCTTCTTTGCCTCCTTGAGACATACACACTTTCTTCATACATTCTTTCTTTCATTGATTGATTCATTCATTCATGCATTCACTTAATCATTCAATTATTCATTCATTCATTCGTTCGTTCATTCATTCTATAATTTATTCCGTGAAATCATTCAGGTATTGATTCACTCACTCATTCATTTATTTATTAATTCATCTACTCATTCATTCACTTATTCATTCATTCATTCGATCTTTCATTCGTTCGTTTCATCCGCACAGATATAATCTCACAACTGTAGACGACAGCTCTCTCGTTGGTCAAATATTATGTTGACTCATTGTCATAATTTTATTTTGTCTATTGATTCAGGAAGAGTGCAAGATTTCAAATGTGTATAATTAAACATTCAAGATCAGCTATTTATTTAAAAAACTGGCCTCTCCTGGTATTTGTGCGGTTTCGTAACGGAGCCTGTTTCTGTGGTTCAGTGACACAAAACTAGCCAGATCACTATGCAACAAAACATAAGTATGATAAACAATGCATTTCTATAGCCAACAGCATATATTATTATCTCTGTTAATTGTGGATTTTGGCCCTTTTTCCTGTCTCATACGATCCATTTGGTCATTTCTCAGTCCTACAAAAACCTAGTATTATACAATTTCCTCGGATTTGCTGTTTGTCAAAAATGAGCAACAAACGCATTATGCCGAAGCCCACCTTTTGAGAATGATTCATACGCTCGTAACAGACCAGAGTAAAAACTGGTTTTATCGCAAATTGGATAAATGGGGCCATCTCTTGTAATAAAATGAACCATAATATTTACAAAGAAACAGGATCGCATTGTTTGAAAAAAAAGGGGAGGGGGGGGGGGTTGGGGGTGGAGAGAGGGTGGAGATGGCAACATAAGTATAATTGGCAAATAGATAGTTCAGAGACAGCAGTAATAAATTATTCTATGTCCATCAACCACCCTGGCGCCGGCGCGTCGACAACCTGCCATCTCTGATGGCTGCAAAAATTATTTCTATATTAATTACTTAATTACAGTTTCCTTTCCGTTCAGTCGAGTGTCTGGCATAAAAACCTTTAGCGCTGTCTGTCTGGGCCTTTGTTGAGCAAAGTCTGAGTCCGTTTTACAGTTGCTTTTTCTTTCTGAGTTCTATTTGTCTTTTTTCGGTTGCTGGACCCCCCCCCCTCCCCCACCGTCTTCCTCCTTGCCAAAACAGAAAGAAATACTACACTGAATAGGGAAAAAAAAAAGATACAGTAATAAAATAAAGTTTTGAGAACAAACAAATGCAAAGTGGGACAAACAGAGCGCCAGTGGTTCTAAAAACTGGCTTGGCGAGGACCCATCTGTTGGTGGCTTTATCCATGCACTGAAGTTTTGTAGAATTATTGTAGCGGCCATTGTGGATTTGGTTATATCTGTTGTGTCTTAGTTTAATGAACAAAAACATCAAGTATCCATAATGATATTCGCACCCTAAGGATATTAGTCGTGTCATAGGAGCAATCTAGCCTTGCTTCAAAGTAGACAAACTTAGCTATTAAGTTGTCTACAGCAATATTATCAACTGATATAGCACGACTGTGGTAATATGATGATTGATTTATATTGTATAATACAATGTGTATCAGCTTTCAGTATAACATGATAATAATATTATAATTACATTTCATGCTTGAACAAAAGTATATTATGAACGTATCATATTTGATTCGGTGGCAATACGTATCTAATTATGACATTATTCTGTTCATGCCAAGAAATAATTTGGTGGTCTACTAACATATCACAGTGTATAGGCTGTAAATTTTTGCGCACCGTTTATTAAACAGAACTAAAAGATGTATACGCAAACCGAAACGGCAAAAGAAACGTCAAAAAGCCCACCCAGTAGTGAAAAGAAAGTGTGTTTTCATTCGTACGGAAACGGTGTTTCATTCTTTCTAAGGGTTTTTGACGCTTTCATTGCCGTTTCCATTTCCGTAGACATAAAAAGCCAGCTTAAGACTGCCTCAGTTAGGAAGAGTTCAAGCAATACATTGTGTGACGTCATCGATCGATGTTCATGCAATAACGGAAGCCACTAACCTGCCAGAGAATAACATAATGAATGACGGGAAAAGTGCTTACGTCAACACTTTGCCTGAAAGGATGATTCTTGAAAATTTGCATGCTGAAAAGTAAAGGTAGACAGCAATTTATCACAGAGCTCTGGTTTTTCCATGAATTTTCTGGAACTCGGAGGCGAAGTTGGCAGCGTGGAATGACATGAGGGAAGAGAAATTGAAATATGAGTGAATAAAAATGAACAGTGGACGAGACGTGGTTGGCATCGATAGGAAGCGAGAGTGAAAGGAAGAATTTTAAGATGTGTGGAGAAATAAAAGAAGAAGAGGCGAACTGGGAAGGGCGATGACACATGGTTTGAGAGGGATTGGGGAATGAACGAAAGAGGCCGGGATTGGCTGGAGTGACAGACAGCTGGAGAAAGTAGACGAAGAACAAAATAAAGAGACAGTTTCAACAACAGCGACAATCCAAGCGGGAGGAAGACGATGATAAAGAAAAAAAGTCAAAGAGAAGGCTAGAGCAAAATGAAGAAAGTGGAAGGACATGACAGAGAGGAGGAAAGTTGGCAGAGAAAAAAAGAGTGAGTGATGGTGGTGGTGGAGTGTGAGAATACTGTGGCAATAGCCATTCTCTGTACAGACGATCTCTAACAAGGCGGCTCCGGTTTATCTGTTGATATGAAGAAACATGTTATAGGTCGAATGCAAGAGATTTGTTCCCGGAAGTAACCTTGCTACGTCACTGGATTCTTTTTCTTCTTGTTGTTTAAAGTCCATTACTGATCCTTAATTCACGAAATATCATAAAAACCACAGAAAAACTGTGGGGTCGCAGCAGGGCTATAAGCAAAGTCAAAATTGGGCAAAAAGAAAAGGTTGTATGTTACAAAACCCCGCGTGAGAAATAAAACCCAAACAATACAAAGCAAACTAAAGAGAAGACAGAAAATACACAAATTTTCGGCTTTCGCCTTTGTCAAGTGAAAAAAAAAACGAACAATAAAAGACTTCAACAGGAACGAAGTGAAACAGTTTACTTAGCTGCGAGTTCTTGCTTCGTTAGCAGCACCAAAGCACGTCCGTCCGCCAAATACATGGAAGCTCGAAGACCCAATTTTGACTTTACTGATCCTTAAGGCTATAGGAGGTCATGCAACCTGGTGTCGTGTTCTAGTCATGTAGCAGTCAAATGTCTAAGTTTCATGTTCCCGTCGACCCTGTTATGTTTCCGGGCTTCGCGCGTGCGTGTGTCGCAGTTGTGTCCCATTTTTAAATCTCCAGAATGGTGGATGCGCACACATGCAGGACACGGGCACATTGCATAGTTAACTGGAACATGGAACTGAAACACAGCAGCTGATCTGATCGCAACTGCACACTTAGCCTTAAAGATGCCTATCCATAACAGTAAAACGGGCGTGGGGGGGGGGGGGGGGAGAGGGGGACAATCTAACTATACATAAATCTTACATGCTGTTCCGGAAATTCTTGTCTGTTGATATTTATTTATGTTCCTATTTGGGAAAAACCCACAGCGGCCGTGGCGTCTCTGATGTTCCAGAAAGTCCAGCTTCCACACGAACTGAATAAAGTCCACCGAGAATCATTCCAACTACTGTGCCAAAAACTTTCACTCCCTGACAATAGAGGTCTCGCCTCCCGGGAATACGACATTATCTGGGGTCCGATTCCTGCAGAATTGATCATGGGATCTTAAAAGTTTTATAGCCCTGTCAAAGTCACGTTCGCCCGGCTACTTGAAGCTGGTGGTGGGTCCGCTGTGACACGTGCGAATATTATGGCCATCGGGTTGTGTGCGCATACATATTTCATTCTCTTGCAAGATCTAATTTGATTGAATGGCAGGGGTGAAATGTCGGTGATGATGAGCAGTGGTATCTGTGACGTACAGGGGCGTAGTCAAATCCGTCTATTGGTGGGGTTTTGACGGAGGAAGCCAGGGGGCGTCTTTACATCATTATGGGCCCTTGGGCAAAGCAATAGGCTGCGGGGGGATTTTCTTCCCCGTCTCAAAAACCAATGTAAACGTGCTTGCTTGGGACCCCCCTAATCCCCTGGGGCCCTCGGGCGACTGCCCTGCGTGAAGACGGCACTGGAAAATTAAGGGCGATATGGCAAAGTGAACAGAATCCAATATGGCAGTAAGACAAGGTAAATGAATTCGTCATCTGTTGTAGTGGTATGGAAAGATAAACTGGTATTTTGAATAGATTCAGCTACCGAATGAAACGTATATAGCTGAGGTAGAACTTTTAGAGCTAAATTTCATGACGTAATTGCCCGTAAAATACATGTCCTATGTTAGATATGTAAGAAAACCAGTCGCATGCAAACGAAGAAACGGGAAACATCCATAGCCACATCAAGATAAAAATGATTTTCGCCACTCCCCCCCCCCCTTCCACCCCCAAATCAATTGTGCAAGCGTGGACCCGTCTCTGCGAGATCAAAGTTTGAAAACAGAGGGCTGCAGTCATAGAATATTAGGCCCCGCGCACTAGCGGATTTTAATCGGCCAATTAACTAGTTGGATGATGAATTGACCACTTATAGTTCCAATGACACCACGCGCACCAGCCAAATGTTTTTGTTCTCACTACAACTCACCATTCAACTATTCAACCTATCAAAACCGACCAGTTCGTGTCGGGCTTAGAAATCACCCTTTCAGTTGCAAGAGGGAAGTTGTGAAAAAAACATTTTTTTGTTACTTTCACATTTTTGTAACTTTTATTTTTCTTACCTCAGTGGTCTTCAAATCAAGAAACATTTCATTACTTTTTCCAGAGCGTACATAAATGGACTCGTCTGGGATTTGTTTCGAATATAACATTTTTTTCTTTGTCACAGCTGGAATTCAGAACAATTAGATGCCCGCAGTGCACTTGTCGTGCTCTGAATAATATAATGACATCATCAGCACAGGGCTATTTAAACCAAAAATGGAGTACATTCATATAGCACCTGTCTCCACTAAGTGGACCCGAAGAGCTTTAAAATGAAATTGTTACAACTCTCTCTCTCTCTCTCTCTCTTTCTCTTTCTCTCTCTTTCTCTCTCTCTCTCTCTCCCCTTCCCCGTCTCTTTCTCTCCCTCTCCCTCCCCCTCCTGCCTCTCTTTCTCTCTCTCTCTCTCTCTCATTCTCCTCCCTCTCAGCCAATACGGAGAAGTTATTTCAGTTGCTGCAGCTGCAGTCACAAGCCAGTGCAACTGTCCGCTGGTCTGGCTTAAATCCCGGCCAAACAGATCATTTCCAGCAATATTTCCCATCATCCCCAAATAACCCGCTCATTACTGGAATATATTGAGTTGTCTGTAGAAAAAGAAAAAAAAGATAAAAATCAATACTTGAGTTTTGATGCCGGCTATTTGGCCCAGACATGGCAGTTTTTCTCTCTTGGTTTTTTGGGGTCTTTTTAAATACAATTCCGGAGCAAATCATGTTTTCGTTCCGAAGTAAACATTAAATATCTTTTCTGGATCACTTTGGTGTGCAAACTGCTGAACAGACAAGAGTATTTACTGCAAGAAAGAAATAACTCTACAAATTTAGATGGAACCACAACTGTTCCATGTACGTTTAGATTCAAAGACGAAGTAGAAAAGGTTCAGTCTGCAACATTATCATCAATTAACGAGACACCGTGAAAGAGTCCAAATTTGGCGAAATGTTTTTAGTTTATTCAGTGGACGCTGGGGAAAATAACGTGATCGTGTGGAATTATTCATCATTAATGTCATCATTCAAGGGTATGAGACATTAACTTAATCATCTGCAATAAAGTTGCTCAATCAGGCAAGAGACCTAGTGGTGGAAAGAAAAAGTCTTGATGTAAAATTTACAAGAACCGAAGGTGGTCAAGGACTTGCAGCAAGACGTTCAAATTACACTTCTGAACGCCTAGACTTACACTTTGCCACAAGCTTCTTTGAACACCACCCACCATGGATTACTAACGTCCGGGACGCGTGATTTTTTTCCCGTACGAGCTTTAGCAAATTCAGGAGCGGGGCAGCAACACACCCCCAAACACAGGACAGCTCCAACACATCCCAGGGATTTTCGGTGACGTCCAGAGTCATATCAGGCACAATCCAGATATTGTAGCACCCATGGCAGTGTTCGATAGGACGAGAAATTCCTTAGCCGATGGCCTGTGTTTGGGGGTGTGTTGCTGCCCCGCTCCTGAATTTGCTAAAGCTCGTACGGAAAAAAAATCACGGGTCCGGGGCTGGCATGTCTTTGACCATAGTTTTCTGTGGATGCATCTTGCGCCGATAACTCAGACTCATTTGAATGTGGACGCCTGAAGCAAAAAAAGAAAAAAAAAGAAGGAAAATGTGAAGAGTGATGACGCTGAAAGGAAGAAACAGGGGCGGAGGAGAAGACAGAGGCGAAACGATGTGGTCGGTCGGCTGTTGGAATCCTCGTTAAAAGTAATATCAAAGTTGGCTGTGTTAGGGGACCGTAGACTAAGTACAAAGCCAAATAGAGAAAATAATGGTTTGTTCACTTTTCAAGTAGAGCTTTCTTTGTAAAATATCTTACCGACCCCTAGCAACAGCTTCTTTGAGTTTAAGTTTTATGAGGTACCAACAACCGACCGTCGATATGAAACAAGAAACGCCAACAAATTAATGCCGTGTAGCCTTTGCTCAACTGTTCTGTGAACCGCTCATGGAGTCCATACTCACGCTCCTGAAAAACCACAGGCATCTCTGAAGGACCCCAGGGGCTGTTGTCCATGTGCCCAGCATCTGATTCATCTTGGAACTGGAATATTGTTCCCCCCACCCACAAGCACCCATGCCACCCCCCCCCCACTCCGCCTTCCCCGTCCAGTTATCTGACGTCATATCTGCAATATCAGCCACATCAGCTGTCAGTCACATGCCAAAACTTTCATTTCTTCCGGGTGTCCGGCCGTCCCGGGCATATTCCGGTCACTGACAGAGAGATCCCCGCAATTCCAATGGGTTAGCCTAGGGGTCTTCTTTGATCCCCAAAGCTTTGTGTGTGTGGGGGGGGGGGGGAGGAGTGGAACAGGGTCTGAGTGGTGGAAAGGGAAGGGGGGGGGGGGGAGGTCCAAGCTTTGTTGTTATGTCAGTCCTGAGGGTAGTCACAGACATGTTTTGGGATGAATGAAATAATTAGTCTGTAAGGAACAAAGAAAACTACAGGAGCGACCATGTTGAGTTTTTGAGATTTAAACATTGGATTCAAACAAAACCGCAAAAGAAAAAAAAAAAAGAAAGGTGAATTCCAATTGGGTTTTCAGAAGCGCGCAGAAAGGAGAATCAGAGACATAATTATACAAAACAAACAGGAAAAGAAGGATGTTTTGGTGTATAAATGAAGGGAAAAGGAGAAGAAACATAAAGAAAGATTGAAAGTAGAACGGAAAAAAAGGCCGAAAGTAATACAAGGAATTTATGCACAGGAACGAGCAGGACGGAAGTAGAGAAAGGAGCTGTAAGACGAAAATAGACTCAAAATAGAATGTAAGGCGGGGGAGGAGTGGGTGAAACTTTAACAAAGCCGAGAGAAACACACACAGAGAGGGAGAGAGAGAGAGAGAGAGAGGGAGAGAGAGAGAGAGAGAGAGAGAGAGAGAGAGAGAGAGAGAGAGAGAGAGAAACACACACACACACACACACACACACACACACTCACACATTCACACACATACACAGGATTAATCCAAAAAAAAAAAAATGCACAACTGGACACCTTACACGCAAAGTGACACGTCGGCGCTCACTTGTTCTGTACCCGTGCTTAAACTTTGCATCATTGAGAACGAAAACTTGTGAGTGAGCAGGATTCAATTTCCGGGGACGTGCACCAGTTGTTATTTCCTGATATTTCTCTTGTGTAATTGAATTCTCTCTCTCTCTCTCTCTCTCTCGATCTCTCTGTCTCTCTCTCTCTGCTCGACACACTCTCTCTCTCCCCTCCCCCCTTTCTCTTTCCTCTCTATCGACAAACTGTCTCTCTAGTGTCTCTTTCCATCTGCTCTAGTCTTCATATCCAAGCCTCTGATGGCAACTGGTGACCTACTTTCACACAGACGGCACGTCAGACAGGGAATCTTCGCTCTCCAGTGTCGGGTGTTCCATGTATGAACTAGGTCAACCGGCGCTCACTTCTCAATATTTGTGACACTTTTTGATTTATCGGTCAGTAATTTTTCTTGATACATAGATCTACATTTTTAAAGGTTACTTAGTGGACTTGAAAATAGCATCCACTCCGTTCCGCCTTTTCTAACGGAAAATGACGTATGAAAAAATGAAACACTCTTTGCAAAGAGTGTTTTTCATACCTCATTCCGCGAAAATAGCGGAGCGGATGCTGTGGACAAGAGCACTTAATCGTTTTAAATCAATTTGATACAGTCTTTAGTTGTTGGCCTCCTTCTCTTGAGAGAGACAATGGAAAGTGCGTCCACGGTATCTCAGTTCGGGGCGATATAGCGCCTGCTGTGACTGTACACACCGATCCTTGAGCCATGGGCAGAGATATCTTACACTAGTGTAAGATATCTCTGTCTTACACTAGTGTAAGATATCTCTGGCCATAGGTTCTGTTGCAGTTAGCGGCATTTGAGGGTCTTTGCAACATCCGACTTAGTGATTGTTTCTGCTGTCTGCGTCTTGCGTTCCTTCTTCTCCCAATGCTCCTGCCTCCGTTTCTCACTCGTGTGGATGCGTGCCCTGATTGCAGCCTCCCAGCTACTGCGGCCTGCGTACTAGACGGTTAAACCTATACGCGATGGGAGGATGGCATGGTTATTCCATGAGGAGACGCCCATGGGAGTCTGTAGTTATCAATGGGAGCTATTTTATACACAGAAGCTGTATAATCGAAGGTGCGGTCTCCAATTTGATTCCCAAACCGGGTCCCCTAGACATCCGTTTGAGAACCACTTTTCTAACACAAGCATACGAACGGCCGATTTCTGTTGACTTAGCCAGAGTAAAATATCCAGCTTAAGCCTGGAACATTCGATCCTCCTTAAGAATTTATTTACTTGCCGTTAGCAATAATGTTTACGCTTGTTACGTCTTAATGCTAATCTGTCTGTTCCAAAGCCAACCCGGCTGTCTGAATGTTTGCGCTGGATACTTCGTCAGTAAAAATTTCTTGTACTTATTTGGGAATTTTCCAATTATTCATATATCTTATCAGTTTATCGGATAGCCTCCTTTTGTATTGACGACTTGACATCTTTTAGGGATAAAAGGATAAGATCTATCGTCAACGAACCGAACAGGGTGCAGTGTAGCCCTTATTGAGTTGACACACTGTAAAGCTCAGGCTTAAGTCTGTTTCCCGTTTTTGACATAATATATTATACTGGAAGGTAGACAAAATCATAATCAATTACGTTTGAGTGTGGAGGGATCACGTCAACACGACAACAGCCATATTGTGCTTGGGAGAAGCAAGACGACAGCCATAACATAACAGAACGATAGGACAGCAGTGGATCCTACCAGAAGCGTCCACTATGGCTTAACTTGTCTATTGTCTAAGCTTAGGTGTACATCGCTGAGTTGATGGGCCGAGTAATTGGATGATGACGTCACGACTCCGAGTTCTATGAGTTGGCTAGTGTGCGGGGTCTTATTGAAACTAACTATGGTGACGTCAACATTTAGCTAAATGGCCGATCAAAGCCAGCAAGTGCGCGCTTAGGCTAAGACTGGAATATGTCCACAATCAGGTTTCTGTTTTGTCCAGAATTTTCAATAATTCGAACCTGGATACTAAGACATTGTATGTGCTTTCCGTAATTACACAAAACTCAGTTAAGTTGTTTTACAAATGACACGAAGCCACCCCGCTTTCCCTCACGACTTCCTGTGTATCTGAAATCATTTAGTTATTACTATAATACCTTGCATTACCGTTTTCATTTCGTTTCTTATGCCAGCTTCATTGGTGAATTCTCATTTTTAATGAATCCATCACTTCCGCTGCGATGAAGATTTCTGTTTCTCTTGTGAATTCTATGATATGGCTCGTGCTCCTGTCTGTCCATCTCTTTTTCCGTAGATCTATGGGCTGTGCTAATGACCTATATAATCCTCCCTCTTTGTTTTTCTCTCCATCTTGGCTCGCCTTTACTTTTTTCTCTTATCTTTCCTTCTCGTTCATCCTCGTCACTTTCTTCTCTCTTGTTGGCTTTGCTCCTTTCTTCATCACGACCCCTTTTTGTCTGGTTTCTACCTACAGACTGACATCTCGAAGCTTCCAAAATGTCATGTGTTTACACAGACGGGTGACCTGAAGACGCGTAATGCCGAGTGTAGACAAAAACAGTCGATTAATCATACCCCTCTCCCGCCCCCACCCCCTCCGATTTACCCCAGCGGCCGTGCCGAAATCCGGAACATCAAGGAAAGTTCCAGTGCTGGATTGCGTGATCATGATAAGGGGAGTTTGTATGCGCTGGTACAGTCTGTAAAACTGGGGGGAGGGTGGCGGTGTTGGGGAAAGTTCGATAAAATTTGGGCTGTTTCACATACCGCCTGGAATCGAAAATATAGATAGATAGATAGATAGATAGATAGATAGATAGACACATAGATAGATAGACAGACAGATATATAGATAGATAGACAGACAGATATATAGATAGATAGATATTACACTAATCTGCTCTATCTATCTATCTATCTATCTATCTATCTATCTATCTATCTATCTATCTATCTATCTATCTATCTATCTATCCATCCATCCATCCATCCATCCATCCATCCGTCCGTCCGTCCATCCATCCATCCATCCATCCATCCATCCATCCATCCAACGATCTATCTATCTATCTATCTATCTATCTATCTATCTATCTATCTATCTATCTATCTATCTATCTATCTATCTATCTATCTATCTATCTATCTATTTATCTATCTATCTATCTATCTATCTCGTAGTTGTCTCTCCATTTCTTCCTCTTCTTGAACAATCTGTCCACCCTCCATTAACGTCCACACCATTACTCGTACTTTCTCTCTATCCCCAGCAGTTTGTCTATCTCATTCTCTTATCCCACTTTAATTTCTCTCTGTGAAGGCAGGTTTTTCTCAGTAACTGTCCACGTAAGTACTAAAGAGGCTGTTCTGTCTGAGGTAGCATGGTATAGACCTCCACATTCGAAACGTTTGAGGCAAAAGTAGAACATCTTCATGTCCAGACTTTACCATTGCCAGCCGCTCACTTCAGATATCGGCGTTTGGTTCTCAACCAATCAATATGTTTGTAACCAAACAGGTCCATCGTTTAGCGCAGGTCCCAGTAGGGAAGTCAGGTCAATCAGACGTGGCCGCAGCGAAGGGTCTGTGTCTTGCTCTGTCTTGCTTTCTCTACCTTTCCTCTTTCTGACTCTCCCACAGACAGGATAATGAAGGCCACATAATAGGAGATGGGATAGACGGGAAAGGTTCGCTTAGGGGGAACACCATCTCTCCAGGGAGGACGTTTAGCGTTTGTGGACTGTATTTTCTGAAACATCGAGCTAATTATCTCTTTCTTTCCATCTTTTCCACATCCCGAGGGCCTGAAAACAACCTCAAGTATAGGTCAGGTTGGAGGTGTTTTTTTTTTTCGGAGGAAGTGAAGGGAGGGAGAGGGCGAGGTCGGTTTGGGCCAGGATTAGCTCAGTGCCGAAATGTCTGAACAGGTCTTGGAATGATGTGAAATTCCAAGCCAGGATTAGCTCAGTGCAGAAATGTCTGAACAGGTCTTGGAATGATGTGAAATTCCAAAAGGATACCGTCTGTCCCCAGCCTTAAGTGGGTCACTGGGTACAAAATGCCCAACTTTATATCGAGACCCATGCTCTAAATAGCCAGTTTCTTCTCCTGTATCTAAATTAAGGAAGCAACATTCAAGACATTGCAGTTCCGGGTCTTAATACAGTCTGGGATAGCTAATGAGATTGTATTATGTACTGTCTCTTTACACTGGCCATATTCAAAGTTGGTGTAGCTTGATAAAAGAGGAAACAGTTTTAAAAGGGAAAGGCTGGATCGAAAAAAGGAGTTTGTAAGCAATTTACTAAACTTATCATGTTTCCCCGTTCTTTTCTCCTCGAAAATGGCTATAACCGAATGTTTAATACTGATAATTGCATGATGATGGCCCGACTTTAGAAGTTAGATTAATTTGCTGCCCCCAAAACATAATTTACTAGTAATATCACTCTTTCTCCATCCCATGAAGGTAGTGAGGCATTGCTAAACTAAGCAAAAATCGTCCCTTCATGGCACTAAAACATAACATTTGTTAAAGATGAATCTCGGGGATTCTCTGAGTCAAGACTAACTGAAAAGGTGACTGGCAAAGACGCATGATTGTCATGTATTTTGGTTGGAGCCAGGCGGAAACTCCAGCTGAAGTCTGGGCTCACTACCAAAGCAAACCACAAACTAATATGTTTGCGTAAAGGCCAGTTGCACACTGAGACCAGTCTGATTTGACATGGCTGTGACTCAGAATTGCAGAACCTTCACTGACTCAACTATCGAGACAGACTTATTTAGGTATCACTAGTGCGTGAGGTCTCGTTTAACTCTGTAGCCCACATCTCATTCTAAAATTTAGGCCAAATAGACAAGATTCTATGCTTTACATTAGTCACATCATACTTACTTAACTCTTCACAAGTCTCAGTCCTCACGTACTGAATTAAAAGAAAAAACAGCCTAATGCATTCATGTCTACCCATATTCGACTTAAATAGGGCTGGGACATTCATTATACGTTTGCTCGGGAGCTCGCGGTAAGCCACAAAAAAAAGGAATAAGTCTGACGTCATAACTACGTGCGGGTTAAGTACAGAAATGGCCATGTCTCTGAAGATTCAAATACCCCGTCCTGTACAGCGTAATATATTCAGCAATGTCGGGGAGAATTTCTCTGTAAGGAAGCCAACCAGTGCCACAAGATCTATCTATGTCGCTTTATATTCTCCTCATTATTCAAACCATACCGTTTCGCTATGAATAACATATCTATGGAATACCAAACGGTTACATTGAATCGATCTCTTTGCTGTCAGATTCGCTGCTTAAAGAAAATAATCAAAGAGTTTTGGGATTTTACACTGGTACGCACAGCATTCATCAAGGGATGTTATCTTACCGTGAGGGATCTAGAGAGTGAATATGTAATCATTTAAATGTCGTGACTAAATGACTAAAAATTATGAAACTTTTGAAACTGCCTTACAATTTGACGATAAATTTACAAGGACACAACAATCTGGGGAAAAATTCAGCCTTCTATGTTATTTGTTCACAATTTTTTTTTGTTTTTGAGCCTCGAAAACAGGGACACGTTTTTATTTCAGTAGAATCAAAAAGCGTGATCGGAAATTTTGTCCCCGTGGGTTAGTTATTTACAGCTCTTATGTACTAGCAAAGATACTAGAAACGATAAGATAAGACACTTCGTCGATTGGCTGATGGAACCTCGTTAAGTCCATTTTTGGGCAAATTCACTTTTTTTTAAAAATGGAATCTATAGCACGAGACGCATCGGATGCACTTGAAAAAACGAAAAAATTCTGCTTAGTAGTGGAGAAAAGCGATGTTGTAATTCCGTGTTATAACCTCGTTAACGTACGGCTGGCGGAATGTCGGCGCTTGAACCTGGCTAAAATCGTTTGCCAGGTTATGCACCGCTGGCCACGGCCAATTGTTGGCGTTTGAACCTCACTAAACGTTTAGTTTAGTAGCGTTTAATACTAAACGTTTAGTAAACGTTTAATAGCATGCTTATTACTTGTAACAATTGTTGTCGCTTGAAAATGAAGAAAAAAAGTGAAAGTCGACAAATGTAGCGTCGATGTAAAAATCATTATTTCGTAGTAGTGCATGATTGTATCATGTTTACAAATAACGAGACTGAAGAAGGGCAGTCATGTACCATACCCTGTAACTCATAATTATTTTAAAGGGTTTGGAGATACAGGGAATAGGTTATTGTGTACAAAATTCACACACGCATGCACACACACAGGCACACAGAGTAATTAGGTTTTTACTAAGTTCGAAATGACTTTTTTAAAAAAAATTACCTTATATAATGATAGTTATGTGCCAGTAAAATCACTGAGTCTGAGGACGATTAAAAAGTGGTCACTTTGAAATAGCCTAGATATCAACCGGCGTATATTTTGCGTCCGACGTCAGAGCTCTATTGTCATTAATGTAATCACCAACGGTAGGGTAAACTTGAATGAATAGATCAAAGGAAGGGCGGCGGCGAGTTTACGGCCTTTGAAGTTGCCGCTCAATAGAGTGGACACCGTCTTTGAAGAATGTAAGGCAAGACCGGCGAATATAAATAATTATTTTGAGTTAATTGATCAATCTGTAATTAATCATGCGAATCTTCACCCCACCCACACTTTGATATCTATAAATACTGTCAGTCTCATATCAATCAGTGACCAGACAAAGTAAAGCGCCCCACTATCTGAATTTTTGAATCCAGTGCTTTCCAGTATGTAACACATAAGTCACTGTGCATTTCCAGTTTGTTATTTTCAACGTTTCCTCTGAGCAGAGGACAATGCATGGTGCAATAAGCACTTTCAAAACCTGTTAGAGGAAGATGCCGATCGCAGGAGCCTTTAATTGACGTTGCACACAAACCTTACTGGTGTGAAAGTAGATCTCTCAAAGAAACACAGAGCAGTTCTCTCAGTGCACTAAACTGCAACCCTCTCTCAAAGAACAATGCCGGAACTCTCTCACAGAACCAAGTGCACAGCTCTCAAAGACGCTATGTGGAACTCTCTCAAAGAACAAACAAGTAACTCTCAAAGAACAAAAATGAAAATTACCCAAGGAACTGAAATGCAGCCAGCTCAAGGAGCAAACGTACAAATCTCTTGCTCCCCCCCCCCCCTTCTCTCTCTCAGAACCAGAGCGCCACATTCTCAAAGTGCAAGATGCAGCTCTTTCAGGGGGCAGCTCTCTCAAAGACCAGATTGCATCTCCCTTAATATTAATAAAGAACCAAAGTGCAGCGCTCACACCCCCCCCCCTTCTATCTCTCTCTCTTTTTCTCTCTCTCTCTTCCCCCCCCCCCTCCTCTCTCTCTCTCTGTCAAATAACCAGAGTGAACGTCTAACTCAAAGATCCAGTGTGCAGTTGTCTCTCAAAATCCCTGAGTGCAGTTACTCACACAGCCCCAGAATGCAGATTTATACAAGAACCAGAGTGCACCTCTTTCAAGTTTCATCTCTCTCAAAGAACCAAAATGCAGCTCTCTCTCAAAGAACTGGAATGCAACTCTCTCAAAGAGAGAAAGAGGGCGGCAGGGGCAGGTGGATGCGGCTGGGGAGGGGGCAGTGAGCAAGGACATAACATAGACAAAGATAGACAGAGGGAGAGACGGGCAGATAGAGAAAAAAGGGAAGGGGACGTGGAGAGAGAGAGAGAAAGAGAGAGAGAGAGAGAGAAAGAGAGAGAGAGAGAGATAAATAGTAGAAACAGTAGAAAGAGAGATTTAATGATGTATTTAATGTCTTTTGTAAACAAATGTCATGTAATACTTTGTGTTACTAAAGAGACAAGTGTGAATAAATAGTTTGGTTTAGGCTAGACAGTAAATCATACATTTATATTACATTCATTCGCTCGGTGATGGTGTGATGCATAGGAAATAAACGAAGTGAAATACTAAGTTTCGATGGATAAATGTTAAACAGAACTAAAACGGCAAAGACAACAATAAGAATGCCTCCGAGGCACTTTTAAACATATTTTTACTATGCCAAAAGAAAGGTAGCGAGGTTATACGATCAGCCAAGCGGCGCGATGTGTGCGCTTGAACCTCGTTAAAGTTTTAGGCAGGTTCCAACAGTTATAACCTGCTTAACTCTGGTTACGTAATTACAGTAGGGTTGTCGTCAAAATGCAATACACGGCACAACTACTGGTCAAGAACCTAGGCTAGATGCCAAGTTACAGCTCCCAATAATGAAAACTATTAAAGATAATCAGTTTTTTCCTTCTCCTGTAAAATTTTGATTTTGGACTTAACGAGGTTCCAACAGCCAACCGACGACTTGTCTTCTTCGCACCACTAAAAACAAAACCGTGCACGCAATTGGCGCGCTGATCGGGTGCGGGGCCCATGGCGCATAGTTTGAAAAGAACGCTTGATGTAATGGTAAAGTTGTGATGCAAAATTATGACAATGCAACTGCAACAAAAAAAATAAATAAATAAAGTAGCCAGAGTTCCCCCACAGCGATTGAGGTTATAATTCCACAATAAGTGACGTCAATCAAGGCCTATAGTGATAGCTGAACAGTGAACAAAATTCAATATTTTCTCTTTGTAAAATACGGCATTTTTCATAACTTCCGCGCGTTTGCCGTTATGTGGCGGTGCGAAATCTACGCACGCTAAAAGCACTAGCTGTCTTATCTCATCAATTCTAGTATCTTTGGTACTGGTATTCATAAAGTTGATGGCATACTGATTCAAGTCTGGTTTGCATCTGTTTTAATTCATTGTGCGAGGTCTCTCTTCTGCAAGCTGACACAAGACAATACTGACGCGCCGGAACCTGTGATGCAGGCATGTTTCCGAATCACCATTGCGGCAGATCCCGTCCAACTCCACAGTCCACAACTCACACTAAAACGGAGACCAAACAGACTTGACCCAGTGCCATGCGCCACCAATCTAACATTTTACACAAACATTTTCTGGCTGGACGTTCCGCACTAAACAAATGATGTGGTGTGGATTTGTTCAAGGACAAAAATACAATAATAATGAATACAGCAACTGGGTCAGGTCTTAAGAGCACTTTGTACCACCAAGAATATTTCGTAAATGTAGCATAATAACAAAATTACAGTCAATTAGGTCTGTTTTAGACAAATAATAAACTTCTGTGCGGATTGGTGGGGATTAGTGGTGTTCGTGGGCTATTCAAAGGGTTGAAACACAAAGCTTACGGTGTTGTATTTCGCTATCATCATGCAAGAAAAATATTGAGTCTTAAGAGTGAAAACTGGAAGATAAACCAACTCCCCAGTTGATTTGTTTCATCTGACGTCACAGAGCTTGGGCTCCAACGAAATTTTTAATTTTGTTTTGTCTTTCGTGTCGGCATTTCCAAAACTATATGTTTCGTTCCCGAAGAGTCTTAGTTCTGCTTTTTGAATTATTGTTAATCTCTTTGCGGGTGCGCTTGCTCGGTCACCGTGACGAAATCATAAAAATAACAACAACACAACTTTGCAAGCTCAGCCGCTGTGCACAATGAGGCGAGGATGCCGTGTGATCAACATCACATATTTGGTTGATGTAACTGAAACGAACGAATGGAAATATTTGGGGCTTTGTATGATTCAATTTCTACGGTTAAAGAGGCAAATAAACAATAAACACCTTGGACATAAGGCAACCGCTGCCAAACAACAACAAAAACAACAACAGCTAGGAAATTAAAAGGGTTTATGTCATGATAACGTATTTTCACACCGGGACACTGACGTAACTTCCCCACCAACCCAGGAGACAGGGGATCTAAACACAAATGGCACTGGGTCCCCCGTCGATGTGACACAAAAGCAGTTCTCTCCCCCCTGGTCAATAGCATACGTCACTATCCCTCATTATCCCTTCCCAGACTCCCCAAGGGGCAAAGGTCAACAGGGCTTTGACTCTTCCCCGTGTCACAAGATTGGAGTTGTTATCAGCCCCTAAGTCTGTGCATTTGTGGACTAAGCAAAAAGAAAAAACAACACGTCTTCAATCATGCAAAGTTTGTCTAGCTGATAATCATCTGGTTTGTTTGGCAAAGAATGGCAACTGGTTTTTCTTGCAACTGTAGACATAATGTTATCGTATTGGAGGTATTACATTGAGAATTAGACAGCATTTGTTGGGAATGTCCCCCCCCCCCACCCCCACCCCCTCGGCCGTCCACCTTCCCGTCCTCTCATCTCTACGCACCTATGATAACGTCTCCCGCCAACAGCGTTACTTTCATTTTCATGTCCTCCTCCCCCACTCCCACCCACCCCCCCCCCTTCCGTATTCCATTAGTTTGAACTGCATCGCTAACCTGCATCGCATTTCACCCTACAATTCCCAGGAGCAGAAAAGAAAACACATGGTATAATCTCCATCATAGTTATTATAATATACGCTATGGTTAGAGTGTTTGGTTTTGGTGCGAAAAGTCCACGGGTTCGAATCCTGCGCGGAAGGAGCTTTGACGAGGCGTGGATGCGTGAGTGGGTTTAGAGCAATGTTTCTCAAGGCAGGTCGTGCCAATATTTGGGGGGTGGGGGGTGGGTGGGTGCGAGGAGGGGGGGGGGGAATTTAGAGTGAAGCCTAGGGATTTTTCATAGAAATCTCATTAAAAGTGTTTTCTACTTAACTGTACAGCTAAATTGTTGTTTGTTCATATCGTGTTGATGGTTTCTTTGTTTAGCTCGGATTAAAACATGGCACTTAATCGACATGTTGTGTTTAGCTCGGATTAAAACATGGCACCTAATCGACATGTTGTGTTTAGCTCGGATTAAAACATGGCACCTAACGGACATGTTGTGTTTAGCTCGGATTAAAACATGGCACCTAACCGACATGTTGTGTTTAGCTCGGATTAAAACATGGCACCTAACGGACATGTTGTGTTTAGCTCGGATTAAAACATGGCACCTAACCGACATGTTGTGTTTAGCTCGGATTAAAACATGGCACCTAACCGACATGTTGTGTTTAGCTCGGATTAAAACATGGCACCTAACCGACATGTTGTGTTTAGCTCGGATTAAAACATGGCACCTAACCGACATGTTGTGTTTAGCTCGGATTAAAACATGGCACCTAACCGACATGTTGTGTTTAGCTCGGATTAAAACATGGCACCTAACCGACATGTTGTGTTTAGCTCGGATTAAAACATGGCACCTAACGGACATGTTGTGTTTAGCTCGGATTAAAACATCGCACCTAATCGACATGTTGTGTGTTTAGGTCTTTATTTTATGAGATTCGCTGCCCTTGACATTTACACCTCACTTTTTCTTCTTTTATTTTTTCTTGTTGTGGTAGGGATTCGTTTTTTAGAATTTTCCCCTGGCAGCGGCTTATTCGGCCTGCTTTTCACGATTCCCAACTGCCAAGGTATCTTTAACGTGCACACGGGCCCTCCGAATTTTTCGTCCTTATCCGAGAAGACTAGGTGCCCGATCCTGCCTACCATAGGATCAGGGACAGGAAAGTATGAGAAAAATCCCCAGATTCCAACATGCCTGTACCGACCGGGATTTGAACCCGGTACCTTAACCAACATATTTTTTAACCTTTTTAGATAATACTGTATATGAATTTTGTCCAATCAATTCGGGGCGCATGTTTGTTTTTAAGAATTGAAGTGGCCGTGAGACAAGAACGGTTGGGAAACATTGATCTAGAGCTAGATCCAGTGGGTCTCACCCGGATCCATCAGTACCGTTACCTAAGTAGAGATCCGAGTGAGAGGACATGAGGGGCAAAGGGTTAATGTATGTGTGTGTGGTAGCACAAAGGATCCATCAGGTAGCAGTACCTTATAGGATGGTACCGGTTCTTTTGTCGATACCAGTTACCAGGGAGGCACCGTCACATCATTGACTATTGGATTTGGATTCATATCCGTATCCGACCCACGGATCCAAGTATCAGGATACCCGGAACCCCAGGTACTAGATCTGGGCTGGTTCAACACTAGGTCTGACCCAATTTCTTGTATAGTGTTTTTTAAGGCACAAGTATCGCCTATCTGCCACCTGAGCGGGGTCCAAGTCTCCTCTCTGATATCACATCATTGCACTGACAAGTGACTGAGTCCTATAAAACCCCCTTGACACGGGCAAACGTATCATGTGAGAGAAGGTGACCAAATTTAATCCTACACTTCCCAGGAGTAGAAATGAAAACACATGATATGACACAGACATGTATTTCTAAAATTAATTTTAACTGCAGCTTCAATGTCGCTTCAAATTCTTATAATCTCGTAGAAAAATGTCGAAGTTTTAGGTAAGCTACGTTTGTGGTTGTGCAGGTGAGATCCTTTGTTTCTCGGGGGCCTCAGCGTAGTGCTGTTGGCCCCAATTTGTGGTTGTGCAAGATATTACTGTTTGTGAAAAAGTCACATTTTTATGCATGGTAACTGGCAGATTTATGGCACTTTGGGCTGCACAAGGTTAAGCACACGTACAGTGTATATCTAAAGGGAAGGGAATGAACTCTGGTGGCCACTTGCCCACATTGTAAAATCACAAAAATCCGTGTTTTTATCTTGAATGAAGCCCCCTTAGTGTACGGCTTGTCTTCTTCGAGTGGGTCTGATTAATCCATCCAGGCCAGGTGTTTCGCCTAGTGTCTGGAACACTCTTAAAATTCGTGTGCAACGAAAAGAGAAGTCTTTACATTGTATTAAATTATACTTCAGGACCACGCACATAAGCAGAATAATATAAGATGACATGATGTTGTAAGGCCGTTTAGCAAAGCCCAAATTATAATCCAGAAACATTCGGTCATCGTTCATGTTCAGTTTTTGGTTCTAGTATCTGGACTGAGCTTCCATCGAACATTAAGACGCTGGAACCCGTCATCAAATTTAAAAAGCGTTTAGATAAGCATTTATTTAAAATGTATTTTGACTGTTGGTGGAATTCCTGTGTCATGTCTGGTACTATAGGATGTGTTATGTCTGTACATGTGTGCATTCTATCGTGCGCATGTGTAGTTGTGCTTAAATGCATGTATACACACGTGACTGGATTATTGTTTTCTTTCCCTGTCAAGCGACTGAAGTCGCCATGAAAAGCGCCCTTTATAGATCTACTTTATCATTATTATTATTTAAAAAATTCAAATAATACAATGAATAATTGAAATATAGACACAACAATAATGTTTTACAGTGATACAAAAATAGTTTGGATAAAATAACTAACAAATATCGTATGGTTGCACAGTACAAGAAAACGTACTTAACCAATAGTTATTGCAAGCTTCACAAATTCGATTTTTTTTTTCACTTGAGGAAGGCGAAGGCTGAAAATTTGTGTATTTTCTGTCTTCTCTTTAGTTTGCTTTGTATCGTTTGGGTTTTATTTCTCACGCGGGGCTTCGCTACATACAACCTTTTCTTTTTGCCCAATTTTGACATTGCTTATAGCCCTGTTGCGACCCCACAGTTTTTCTGTGGCTTTTATGATATTTCGCCAATTCACAAACCTCTGTAACGTTATGAATTGTTTTCTTTGTGTAAAGCTCCGCGCCTAATAATTCGGGATAGTACAACCTAACTAGCCGAATAGTTTGGAAGTCTGATGACAATTTAGTATTAAGGAGACCAGAGTCGGATTTTACGCTGATTGTAATAATTAGAGAGACCAAAACAAAAAGTAACAACTACAACAACAACAACAACAAACGACTATCCAATTCTGCTGACATTTACGCCAGAAACCAAACTTGACCCCTTCATCTGTTTGACTTACTTGTGAAAGTCGCGGACGCCCTTTACCAACGGGCACGAAGAGATTGGGAAACTCCTGCTGGGTAGAGAGGTCTTGGTGAACTTTGACAACCGCAAGTGGCAAATTGTGCCAATCAAACGTGAGCACTCCAAGTCAGTGGCAGTCACACTCTCGCGGGAATGTTTAGTACCGGCGTGCTTAGTCATCTGTTGGTCATATGGACTCTGAGTCATTGGGTGTTTGTGGTCCGCGGGGGGCGGGGGTGGAAATAGGAAATCTTCTACATGCATAGGCGGACAGACAGGTAGATAGATATACAGTCAGACAAGCAGGCAAATAGATAGATAGATAGATAGATAGATAGATAGATAGATATATAGATAGATAGATAGATAGATAGATAGATAGATAGATAGATAGATAGATAGATAAAAAATTCTTTATTTCCATGTGAATACAATACAGATTGTACAGATATAATATCGAAACATTACATCTAAGTGGAAATTGTACCATGGTGGGTGGCTTTACTTTATCTCTTCTATGGAAGGGATGGACAAAACTGGAACATGTTTTTAAATAGAGTTAATAATTCCTATTATACGACCTACATCTTTTATTCCAGATTTTGAATGATCCAATAACTGAACTGATACTACAGTACTTAGATATGAACTTACTTTCTGAATTGTTAATGTTTAGTTTCTTCAGCCCAGTAATAAATCTTCTGTGAACATTTCCCAAACTTCCAATTATTAAAACTATTATATCACATTGGTATCCCATAGCACTGATTTCAATGGCTAATGGGAAATATTTGTCAAATTTGCCTTGATAACATCTATCAATGTAACAGTCGTATGGTACTGCTACTTCAACGATCTGGACTTTCCTATTAGTATTGTCTATAACTGTGATGTCAGGACGTGTTGCTCTGGTGGTAAAGGATGTTGCATCTGATCCAAACATTGATGGGTTGATGAGTGTGTCCTTTAGTACTTCTTTGTTACGATTGTAATAAGTGATCTTCCTTTCAATAATGTCCATTATTCTGTTGTGTCTTGCTTGGTACATGCCGCTGAATTTCGTGCACCCGTTCAATAGATAGATAGATAGACAGATAGACAGATAGATAGGTAGATTGATAAAATCTACAGAAAGAGGCTTGAGCACTTCAATACCGGACTATCATCACAAACCAAACATGACCCTAGACGTCTTCAGCCAACAGTACTGAGTAGCGCACATTGATTTCTGCCTCCCGTCTTATAGACAAAATCCAAAGTCCCTCACTTGAAGCAATAGTACCAATAGCACTGGCTGGGACCTGTTGACTGACGTCTTTGCGTGGGGATCAGATGGTCAGGTGCTCCCTACAGATCTATAAGTGTCAGACAAACACTTTGATGAAACCCCGTATTGATGGCTCTTGCAGGGCCAAAGTATGAATTGCTTTTCAAGTGGGCGCCATAACTTTCTGTTATTTATTCTTTTAGAATTCTTAGCAGTGAACAAGCGTTAACATGTAAGAACCTGAATCTCTGTGAGTACGGGACTAAAAATTGTGAAACATTTTGTGCACAGCCTCAGCTTTTTATGGTACATTACTTGGACACATTCATTTGGGCCAAAATTTAGCCCGTAAAATTATTTTTGTGCGTATTTTTTAACAGCAAATTATGAAACGCATTATTTGTCTAGACGAATTGAAAAGTGTGACCGCAAATTTCGTTTTTCGGGAGTAGCTCAAGCTAGTCTTCATAATTAGGTTTATTTCCTAGGTGCTCTGTGATTGTGGAAGATTTTAGGCTATTGAGAGGACAAAATAGTCCTTGCATGTATCCGTGGTACAGAATCTGATAATCTGTAAGACATAGGCCAAAAGACAGGAAGACAATTCACTAGAGATTGTCAGATATAAAAAAAAGACTGGTGATAGAGGACCGTAGTTGATTACAAGGTCAAACAGACAAAATATTAACTTGTATACACTGTTACAGTATTCATCTATAGCCTGATATGTAAACTGCCACGGTCCCCTAACACAACCTTAAAAAAAAAAGTGGACAGCAGAAATTAATTGCTCTTTGCAAAAAGTTCCCCATGAAAATCCCCGGCAGTCTATCTATGTCCAACTTCCTCTTCGTGATCTAAAGGACATGCCAACATGGACGAGTTTGTTGATCTAGTGACAGGATGATAAAAATATATAAATGGAAAAACTGCAACATTTTCCGGGTGGACAGAAAACAGGATGTGACAGGGTGGAGCAGTTGGTGATGTCGTGAGAAATACTCTTTGTTGACTTTCCTGATCGCCCTCTTTCTCTCCTTCCACTCTCTTTTTCTGTCTGTCTGTCTGTCTCTCTTTCTTTGTTTTCCAGTCTTTTCTCTCTCTCTCTCTCTCTCACTCCCACTGACTCTCTGTCTCCCTGTTTCTGTTTACCAACTGTCCATCTGTTTCTGTCTGTCTGTCTGTCTCTCTCTCTTTCTCTCTCTCTCTCTTTCTTTGTTTTTCTGCCCCTCTCTCTCTCCTCTCTCTCTCTCTCTCTCTCTCTCTCTCTCTCTCTCTCTCTCTCTCTCTCTCTCTCTCTCTCTCTCTCTCTCTCTCTCTCTCTCTCTCAATTCAAATTTGATCAACTCGCTATTCAACTTCCTATGAAAATAAAAAGACTGGTTCAGAAAATAAGTTTGGCTTAGTGTCCCTGTCTGTTGACATAACAAAAACAACATTTTATTATCTAACCCAATCTTTGCAGCACCAGGAAGTAGCACCTTCTCCCAGCTAAACCACACATTCCAGCAGTGGCTAACACTCTAAACCATCGAGGGTTAAAACGTGATCAATTCTCTTTACAGAACGTTGACTCGAAACTCGCAAATCGGATTTCCCATTCAAGGACATAGGCCTAGTTATAGAGGGGGGGGGGGGATCTTTCTATTTTTCTGTTTCGTGATTCAGAATAATAAGGTTCTATTGGGCATAATGATATGATAAATTTATGGCACATTAAAACCTTCTAGAAAGTGTTCGTAGCTGAGATAATAAACGCCCATTGGCACACCGCTTTGTAGGGCCAAGGTCTCTGTGTTGCTGTTTTTGTTGTAGTTCAGCGGTTTCATACCTGAACAAGAATCAAAAGAAACCATTTCTCTATATGAATAAGTTAGCCATACTGTGGTGGAATCGGTTCAAGGCCTGTGTCCTCTAAGATTTAAGATGACTACATTTTTGCCTTCTATTTCCTAATTCCATGTCTCGGTTTGACTATTTCTCACTTTCCATATTTCATTCTGCGGTCTTTTCTCAATGTCTTTAGCTGACAGTTTATGGATCATTTGACAATTTTTTGTGTGTTTTGTATGACTCAATGTAAACATAGCAGTTCCAAATTTTCTTCCCCCTGCTTGATGTCGCACCCAGACCAGAACAGGTGGACAGAGGGAGGGGACAGGGAAGTTGCCATAGGCCTACGAATTTTAGGGGCTTAGCCCCCCGGGTCGAGAAGCAAGGGGTGGATTGGGAACCCTTGTTACAGAATTCTGATGTTGTAAATCGAGTCAAGGAATACCGGAATTACCCTTTAGCCCAAAGATGAGATATATAAGATTGATACAGTTAAAACATAGGTAAATGAATGTATTTAGCACTAATTACGAAAGTACTAACGAGCAGTTTGAAATGCAGGAGAACATTTCCCATCAGACCTGGTCTATCACCAGATTTCCAGGGATCTGGTCTCATGCTGTCCTGACTCTCACATGTTCTGCTCTACATGCCTTTCCAGCGCCGACTTCATCAACATTAATTTGCTCACCACAGTGTAGTTACAACATTCCAGTCAAGATGTTCTAGTTACACCAGAGATATCCCACACTAAGATATCTCCGAGTTACACCACGCGTTGGCGAAATCTGGCAGGGGCAGTTGTCTTGCTCATGTTATGCAAATACGTTATATGAGTCAGCTTCGCAAATAAATATCACCTGCTCTACATACAGTAAGGAAACGCCCTGTCTTAAGTCAGGTGTTTTTCGCCTTATCTGCCAATCTTTGAGTTACAAGAACGCAACCGACAAAAACCAATATCGTATCATTGTTTCGAAAGCGAACAGCCTGGCAAAAGAGGCGGGGTTGAGCAAAGGGGGAGGGGGGGGGTAAATTTCTGGCTGAAAATTAAGTCAGTGTTGACGCGAAACGTACAAAAACTGTCCATGTCACCATTTATTTCGGATAAGAACAGCGTGTCAGTGTGACCGGGGCGTGACATACTTGACTTTTACGCTCGTTACCAACCCCAACATCCCGGGCTGCTAACGTTTGAGATACTCTACACTGATAACCAACCTCTTATATAATTGTTGTTTTTTTTCTCATGACAGTATAAAATTAATGACATTTTGAAGGAAGAAATGTTGTATCTTTCAGTTTGCTAAGCTAACTTGTCTTCAGATTTGGAGAGTGTAAAGATCGGTGTCTTCAGATTTGGAGAGTGTAAAGATCGATGTCTTCACATTTGGAGATTGTAAAGATTGGTGTCTTCAGATTTGGAGAGTGTAAAGATCGGTGTCTTCACATTTGGAGAGTGTAAAGATCGATGTCTTCAGATTTGGAGAGTATAAAGAGCGATGTCTTCAGATTTGGAGAGTGTAAAGATCGATGTCTTCACATTTGGAGAGTGTAAAGATTGGTGTCCTCAGATTTGGAGAGTGTAAAGATTGGTGTCTTCAGATTTGGAGAGTGTAAAGATCGATGTCTTCAGATTTGGAGAGTATAAAGATCGATGTCTTCAGATTTGGAGAGTGTAAAGATCGATGTCTTCAGATTTGGAGAGTGTAAAGATCGATGGCTTCAGATTTGGAGAGTGTAAAGATCGATGTCTTCACATTTGGAGAGTGTAAAGATCGATGTCTTCAGATTTGGAGAGTGTAAAGATCGATGTCTGCAGATTTGTAGAGTGTAAAGATCGGTGTCTTCAGATTTGGAGAGTGTAAAGATCGATGTCTTCAGAGTTGGAGAGTGTAAAGATTGGTGTTTTCAGATTTGGAGAGTGTAAAGATTGGTGTCTTCAGATTTGGAGAGTGTAAAGATTGGTGTCTTCAGAATGGGAGAGTGTAAAGATCGATGTCTACAGATTTGGAGAGCGTAAAGATCGATGTCTTCAGATTTGGAGAGTGTAAAGATCGATGTCTTCAGAGTTGGAGAGTGTAAAGATCGATGTCTTCAGAGTTGGAGAGTGTAAAGATTGGTGTCTTCAGATTTGGAGAGTGTAAAGATCGGTGTCTTCAGAGTTGGAGAGCGTAAAGATCGATGTCTTCAGATTTGGAGAATGTAAAGATCGGTGTCTTCACATTTGGAGAGTGTAAAGATTGGTGTCTATTTGGAGAGTGTAAAGATTGGTGTCTTCAGATTTGGAGAGTGTAAAGATTGGTGTCCTCAGATTTGGAGAGTGTAAAGATTGGTGTCCTCAGATTTGGAGAGTGTAAAGATTGGTGTCTTCAGATTTGGAGAGTATAAATATCGATGTCTTCAGATTTGGAGAGTGTAAAGATTGGTGTCTTCAGATTTGGAGAGTGTAAAGATCGATGTCTTCACATTTGGAGAGTGTAAAGATTGGTGTCTTCAGATTTGGAGAGTGTAAAGATCGATGTCTTCAGATTTGGAGAGTGTAAAGATCTATGTCTCCAGATTTGGAGAGTGTAAAGATCGATGTCTTCAGATTTGGAGAGCGTAGAGTTCGATGTCTTCAGACTTGGAGAGCGTAAAGATCGATGTCTTCAGATTTGGAGAGTGTAAAGATCGATGTCTTCAGATTTGGAGAGCGTAAAGATCGATGTCTGCAGATTTGGAGAGTGTAAAGATCGGTGTCTTCAGATTTGGAGAGTGTAAAGATCGATGTCTTCAGAGTTGGAGAGTGTAAAGATTGGTGTTTTCAGATTTGGAGAGTGTAAAGATTGGTGTCTTCAGATTTGGAGAGTGTAAAGATTGGTGTCTTCAGAATGGGAGAGTGTAAAGATCGATGTCTACAGATTTGGAGAGCGTAAAGATCGATGTCTTCAGATTTGGAGAGTGTAAAGATCGATGTCTTCAGAGTTGGAGAGTGTAAAGATCGATGTCTTCAGAGTTGGAGAGTGTAAAGATTGGTGTCTTCAGATTTGGAGAGTGTAAAGATCGGTGTCTTCAGAGTTGGAGAGCGTAAAGATCGATGTCTTCAGATTTGGAGAATGTAAAGATCGGTGTCTTCACATTTGGAGAGTGTAAAGATTGGTGTCTATTTGGAGAGTGTAAAGATTGGTGTCTTCAGATTTGGAGAGTGTAAAGATTGGTGTCCTCAGATTTGGAGAGTGTAAAGATTGGTGTCCTCAGATTTGGAGAGTGTAAAGATTGGTGTCTTCAGATTTGGAGAGTATAAAGATCGATGTCTTCAGATTTGGAGAGTGTAAAGATTGGTGTCTTCAGATTTGGAGAGTGTAAAGATCGATGTCTTCACATTTGGAGAGTGTAAAGATTGGTGTCTTCAGATTTGGAGAGTGTAAAGATCGATGTCTTCAGATTTGGAGAGTGTAAAGATCTATGTCTCCAGATTTGGAGAGTGTAAAGATCGATGTCTTCAGATTTGGAGAGCGTAGAGTTCGATGTCTTCAGACTTGGAGAGCGTAAAGATCGATGTCTTCAGATTTGGAGAGTGTAAAGATCGATGTCTTCAGATTTGGAGAGCGTAAAGATCGATGTCTTCAGATTTGGAGAGCGTAAAGATCGATGTCTTTAGACTTGGAGATTGTAAAAACCGATGTCTTCAGATTTGGAGATTGTAAAAACCGATGTCTTCAGACTTGGAGATTGTAGAAACTGGTGTTTTCAGACTTGGAGATTGTAAAAACCGGTGTCTTCAGATTTGGAGATTGTAAAAACCGGTGTCTTCAAAGTTGGAGATTGTAAAGATCGGTGTCTTCAGATTTGGAGATTGTAAAAACCAACATTTCTCATGTTCTGTTTAAAATAAAGTGTAGCTCTTCACATTTTTTAAATGGTAAGTCCTTGAACCCAGTGATATTGTATCTCTCAGTGTAATAACGTTAGGCAATTTTCTCATAGAAACAAGCTTGGGTGATGTAAAAATGAATATTCATATTTCCTGGTTACAAAAGTCCACCTGGCATCAAACAAATTAATGTGGCCAGATTTTTGTGTGTTTGCTTGTTTGTTGCTGTTGTTGTTTGATGGTTTACACTGTACGGTTCATTTCCCTAAAAGGGAACTTCTTGGCACTCATGAGGTACATTCTTCCTCTCTTGTCATACACCCATCGTGCAGTGAGGATGGGAGGAAGATCAGCGTAGATCTAACCATTGTCGAGATGATTGCCGTGAAACCCAAACGAAGTTCTCATACCCCTCCCTCCCCTATCCGGAGATATTCCACTATTTCATTCAATCTCACTCTTCCCTCTACCCTCCCCCCCAGCCCCCCATCCCACCCGCGCCACCCCTGAATTCTTTGTTAAACTAGTGATACTTCCGTCTTGTCTTGCCGAATCTAGAAAAACGAGAGTGCGGGGTGGTCAGAGTGCAGATAGTTCAGCACAGACAAACGTGCTACACTTTCAAGAATCCCCGGGCCTGTCTAGATAAATAGCCTAACCCAATAACGCTGAGTGTCTCGCAAGAACACACAGCAAAACGAACAAAGAAACTAGACAGAGAAATATTGACAGAGCGAGGAAATGACAAGAAAAGAAAGAGAGAAGGAACGAGTGATCATGTCAGGAAAGGGATGACTCATTTGTCTAGACAAAAATGTTCAATGACGTAATTTAGCATTATATTACATTAAATTACAGATCTAAAGCGTGTATTGTACCAGCTTAGATTTATGTTAATCCGACCAACAGTTTGCCGGCTTGGCAGTATCTACTGATAGAAGGTTCATCCGGTAAACCGATGTCTTGAGTTCAAATCCCATTTGTTTGCCAGTTGCCATGCTTCTGCATAGGGAAGCAAGCATTTACGCACGGTCTCCACAGATCCATACATCCGACAAGTCTTATATGAAAGAGAGTTTGACCTTTTTGTTTAATAACCCACTTCATTACATAAAACCGCATGGTAAAATGATATACTAAGTTAATAAATAGTGGAAAAAACGATTGCAAAACAGTGGCACAGGATAAAGGCATTTTTCATAGGCGGGGCTAATTAATTATTTATGGCAATCAATGCGAACAGCAACAACAAAGAAATACATTTTCAGTCAATCGATTAACCAGCTGCAACCAACACATTCAACACGCGAGTCCACTGCTAAGTTGATAGGCAGACTGAGAAACATATCTAACGTGTCCGCTTGACACTCATCAACATTCATGTACTCTTATCCTCCGGCCAAATATTCGTCTGTCAACCCTTCCGTTCACCAGCCGTAATAATATACTATAATAAAAATAATAATTACAATGCCAAAAATAATCATAACAAATTAATGAAGACTGCCATACACTGGATGAAAGAAAGGTCAGGCCTCTTTTTCTTTTCGAAATGATGACTTTTATGTGAAATCCAGTTGTTGTTGTTGTTGTTATTGTTTTTTTGGAGGGGGGAGGGGGGAGGCATCCACCCCTATAGGGCTTCGCAAATACAACCGTGACCTCATCCCACACACCCCTCCCCCTCCCCCTTCCCAAACAACAATAACAACAAACAAAACGACCCTCCTCGGCATGTCATCTGCCAGAATCAGCCTGTTTAGTCACAGAATCATCCATCTGTCAGAATCAGCCTGTCTAGTCACAGAATCATCCATCTGTCAGAATCAGCCTGTCTAGTCACAGAATCATCCATCTGTCAGAATCAGCCTGTCTAGTCACAGAATCATCCATCTGTCAGAATCAGCCTGTCTAGTCACAGAATCATCCATCTGCCAGAATCAGCCTGTCTAGTCACAGAATCATCCATCCCTCAGAATCAGCCTGTCTAGTCACAGAATCATCCATCCCTCAGAATCAGCCTGTCTAGTCACAGAATCATCCATCTGTCAGAATCAGCCTGTCTAGTCACAGAATCATCCATCTGCCAGAATCAGCCTGTCTAGTCACAGAATCATCCATCTGCCAGAATCAGCCTGTCTAGTCACAGAATCATCCATCTGCCAGAATCAGCCTGTCTAGTCACAGAATCATCCATCTGCCAGAATCAGCCTGTCTAGTCACAGAATCATCCTGTCAGAATCAGCCTGTCTAGTCACAGAATCATCCATCTGTCAGAATCAGCCTGTCTAGTCACAGAATCATCCATCTGTCAGAATCAGCCTGTCTAGTCACAGAATCATCCATCTGCCAGAATCAGCCTGTCTAGTCACAGAATCATCCATCTGCCAGAATCAGCCTGTCTAGTCACAGAATCATCCATCTGTCAGAATCAGCCTGTCTAGTCACAGAATCATCCATCTGACAGAATCAGCCTGTCTAGTCACAGAATCATCCATCTGTCAGAATCAGCCTGTCTAGTCACAGAATCATCCATCTGTCAGAATCAGCCTGTCTAGTCACAGAATCATCCATCTGTCAGAATCAGCCTGTCTAGTCAATGAATCATCCATCTGTCAGAATCAGCCTGTCTAGTCACAGAATCATCCATCTGTCAGAATCAGCCTGTCTAGTCACAGAATCATCCATCTGTCAGAATCAGCCTGTCTAGTCACAGAATCATCCATCTGCCAGAATCAGCCTGTCTAGTCACAGAATCATCCATCTGTCAGAATCAGCCTGTCTAGTCACAGAATCATCCATCTGTCAGAATCAGCCTGTCTAGTCACAGAATCATCCATCTGTCAGAATCAGCCTGTCTAGTCACAGAATCATCCATCTGTCAGAATCAGCCTGTCTAGTCACAGAATCATCCATCTGTCAGAATCAGCCTGTCTAGTCACAGAATCATCCATCTGTCAGAATCAGCCTGTCTAGTCACAGAATCATCCATCTGTCAGAATCAGCCTGTCTAGTCACAGAATCATCCATCTGCCAGAATCAGCCTGTCTAGTCACAGAATCATCCATCTGCCAGAATCGGCCTGTCTAGTCACAGAATCATCCATCTGTCAGAATCAGTCTGTCTAGTCACAGAATCATCCATCTGCCAGAATCAGCCTGTCTAGTCACAGAATCATCCATCTGCCAGAATCGGCCTGTCTAGTCACAGAATCATCCTGTCAGAATCAGCCTGTCTAGTCACAGAATCATCCATCTGTCAGAATCAGCCTGTCTAGTCACAGAATCATCCATCTGTCAGAATCAGCCTGTCTAGTCACAGAATCATCCATCTGCCAGAATCAGCCTGTCTAGTCACAGAATCATCCATCTGCCAGAATCAGCCTGTCTAGTCACAGAATCATCCATCTGTCAGAATCAGCCTGTCTAGTCACAGAATCATCCATCTGACAGAATCAGCCTGTCTAGTCACAGAATCATCCATCTGTCAGAATCAGCCTGTCTAGTCACAGAATCATCCATCTGTCAGAATCAGCCTGTCTAGTCACAGAATCATCCATCTGTCAGAATCAGCCTGTCTAGTCACAGAATCATCCATCTGCCAGAATCAGCCTGTCTAGTCACAGAATCATCCATCTGTCAGAATCAGCCTGTCTAGTCACAGAATCATCCATCTGTCAGAATCAGCCTGTCTAGTCACAGAATCATCCATCTGTCAGAATCAGCCTGTCTAGTCACAGAATCATCCATCTGTCAGAATCAGCCTGTCTAGTCACAGAATCATCCATCTGTCAGAATCAGCCTGTCTAGTCACAGAATCATCCATCTGTCAGAATCAGCCTGTCTAGTCACAGAATCATCCATCTGTCAGAATCAGCCTGTCTAGTCACAGAATCATCCATCTGTCAGAATCAGCCTGTCTAGTCACAGAATCATCCATCTGCCAGAATCAGCCTGTCTAGTCACAGAATCATCCATCTGCCAGAATCAGCCTGTCTAGTCACAGAATCATCCATCTGTCAGAATCAGCCTGTCTAGTCACAGAATCATCCATCTGCCAGAATCAGCCTGTCTAGTCACAGAATCATCCATCTGCCAGAATCGGCCTGTCTAGTCACAGAATCATCCATCTGCCAGAATCAGCCTGTCTAGTCACAGAATCATCCATCTGCCAGAATCAGCCTGTCTAGTCACAGAATCATCCATCTGCCAGAATCAGCCTGTATAGTCACAGAATCATCCATCTGCCAGCAATTAAACAATTTAGAAGAACAAAAAAAGAAATTACCAAAAAAAAAAATAAAAAAAATCTAAATTTTCATGTATCAAAGTATCAAGGAATTGATGGCGATAACTGTTTGATGCGTTAATTGATCAGTCTGCTAAAGTTAACATAAATCATGACTGACAAGAGCAAAGCACAAAGCTAATTTTAACATGATTATAAAGGCCTTTGCTTGGTGTAGCTGGCTGCACATTAAAGCAAAGGAAGAATAATACATGATAGTTTTTTGATCGGGAAAAAAAGTCCAGTGTCATTGAAAATTGTAAATGTTGAGTAACAATGAGAAAATGGCTGGTTCATGGTTTTAGACAATGTCTCGTATTGGCAGCCTCTCTCTCTCTCTAGATCTCTCTCTCTCTCTCTTTCTCTCTCTCTCTCTATCTATCTATCCATCCATCCATTCGCGTGTCCACGTTCGTCCGTCCGTTTGTCTGCCTGTCTGTCTCTCACTGTCAGTCCCTCATTCCATTTTCACAAATCTGTTCCTGAAGTAACTGCGCCCGTTGGCTGCACTTCATATGACATTAAGTTGTATTGTTTGGATGAAAACGAAAGTCCATGTTGAGTCTTGAGTTTTTCCCACAGCCAGTGAAGATTATCAATATCTGTAATATCCATCTGTAGGTTCCTTTCTCTCTCACAGGAACCTCTGGTCATTTCGTTCTTTCCTTAATTAGAGATAATCCTTTGCATTTCCCTTGGGGAATAGTGAGTGAGCTGTTTAGTTTGATAGAGAAGAAAGTCTTTTCTAGTTCACTCAGATACGTATAGGGATGAAGAAGTAGACCTAGCGGGACTTTGGACCACTGTGACGTACCATTGTCTCTTCATTTGTATGTTATGAACATAAATAGAAGGAGGGAGGCGCAGCATGATATAACGTTCTCTATTGACAAATTGGATGTTATGAGTCTAGCTCAGTAGGAGACCACAACATGGCCAACAGTCCATTGACAAATTGGATGTCATGAACATAAGACAGTAAGAGCGCTAATCTGTAACCTCACAGGGGGGGGGGGGTGTTTTTGAGGAATTTCCTAACGTTGCCTCCCTTTATCTCAATATATCCGGCATTTTCAGTAGCCCAAAGTGGTTCTCCTAACATTTATAGCAAAATCAGGAGTATATTATATTATTATCTTTGTGCAAAGTTCCCGGCCATCCGAGGGCTTGGCCCCCAGACTAGTAGGAAGACTATCATACTGTCTATTCACACACTGAATGTTATGAACGTAAACCAGTAGAGAGACTATTACAAAGCATACTGTCCATTCAGAAACAGGATACTATGAACGTAAGTCAGTTGCCAGTTTTCTCCAAAACTGCTCCATGTTGAGTTGCCGCTGATGCTCCTCGCACTGCGGATATTTGATATACGTGTTACTTTGAATCTGGAACAAAAGCTGAGAACTGAGTTCATTTCTATTCAGATCTTCCATGAGGAGAAACATCAAGACTTGCCGTCCTGTGTGGACGCTCTCCATGTTAGCCATCTGAAGCTCAAAATTCCCCCACTGACTGCGGACATAGTGTTTGGTCAGGACCACGAGTGTGTGTCGACTACTCTGGACAGCGTTGACAATATTGGAAGTAATCAAATCGCCAGCCCTGAAATCCCGGCCATGAATGTGTACTCGAATACCACGATTTTCCAGCTGTGGGTGCAGCGTGTGCTCCGTGAACTCGTCATCCTCATGCGCGTATGAAATAAACACATCGAATTTGTAATCGCCACCGCCTTCCTTGTTTCCAGTTCGTTGTTTGTAGTAGAGATATGCTGAGTAGTATAAGTATCGAATCTTCCAGCGGAATCGATATACTATGGCACCGAAGATGAAAATTGCAGTGACAAAAGTCCCGGATAAAACTGTTAGGAAAATAACGTAATTTGAAACGCATTGTCTTTGCAAGATATTGTGAATTTCATCGTAATTCATCACTCTCTTGTCACTCTTGTCGTCATAGCTACATAGATATTCTTGTCCTGTCGTTAGTATACTTGAGTTCACAGCCCATGCTATGAAATCTCGATGTGCACACGAGCAGTAGATGGGATTTTTAGACAGATCGATGGTCAAATTTTTGTTGACACTTGATATGTTACTGAGCGCGAAGCGAGTGTTCTGGTTTAATTCATGCAAATTTAAATAACTGAAATTTATAAAATTCAGTTTCTCCATGTGGGAAATAGTCACATTGAAAATGTACATGAAATTTTTGCTCATGTCAATCGTTTCTACATTGTTTAATCCTTCAAAGGAATTTTCAGTCATGTTAGTGAAATATACAAAACTTATATTTAGAGATATCAGATTTATGAGTTTCTTGAAAAGCGGTTTACTGCCTTTTTGGAAAGCATTTAACCCAAAGCGATTGTCGCTGAGGTCCAAATGTTCCAACGCTGGGAATGTCTGAAAAAACTCTGATGAAATTCGCTGTATGTTGCATCTTTTCAAACTCAAAACTTTGAGCTGGTTCAGTCCAGTGATTGGGCCTTGCAGTTCTGGTATATTGTTACCGTCGAGGTTGAGATATTGTAGTGTATTAGTTTCATTGAAATGGAATTCGGTCAGTTCGTATGACAATCCGGCAAACTGCCAGGAGACATTCTTCAGATTGAAAGGTAATGTTAAAACTAGTGGATCTTCAGTCTGTGACCAGTGGCTCGTGGAAACATTGCAACACCCAGTCAAACCGTGACCGCTCGGGAATGCGTATGGTAAGCGATACCCCTTTGTTGCTCCATTCAGCTTCAGGGATTCAAGGTTTTCAAGTATGTGTAAATATCGAAGATAGTCTCCAAAGACGAATCTGTTGCCGTTCAGGTTTAACTGTTTTAGTTTTAGTTTTGTTAGATTGCCGGAGAAGACCTCACCTTCGAAGTTTTCCAGGCTATTACTTGACGCATCGAGATGGGTTAATGACTCCGGTAAATTTTGGACAAACTCCGCGGTGACACATTGTCCTGGAGACCAGGGTTCTACGATCATATACATATTCAAGACTTCCAGTTGGCTGAGAGGCTTCAGTGCCGTGCTCAACGGTGCAAGATTCAAATGGGTGTTACGACTGACATCCAAATGTGTCAGGTTAGGTAAAGGTCTGAATGCTTCTGGGTGTAAAGTGGCACCAGAAATATTACATTTCTCCATTTTTAGTTTGGTTATCTGAGACAAATGGACGAAGGTCTCATTGGTGATGGTTCCCAGATTACACCAACCCACTTCTGGGCCAACCAGAGTGAGATTTCTTAACTTTGTCAAATTGCTAAAGCCAATCCCAAATACGGAATCTTTGAGCCCATCCATGTACAGAGAGATCAGATTTCTCAAATCTGAAAGAGCAACATGTGGATACTCCAATCCTGCATTTCCTTCCTGCATATTGTTATTAATCCAAAGTTCTTGGAGTGATTTCAACGGCATGAAGACAGTGCTTGGAAAGGTAGAAGGTTTCATTGTCAATCTGTTACCGTGTAAGTTCAAGATTTTAAGGTTGCTTAAGCCAGCAAAAGAATTCTTCTGTAGGACAGACAGATTATTTCTGCTCATATTTAACGTTTCCAGGTCAGAGAATTTTGCAAAGGTCCCGTTGTGTATTTCCTGGATGAAGTTATCAGACAAGTCCAAAACCGTGATATTTGACGATAAAAGTGAAAGAAAGGAGAAATTGTGAAACCCGCAGCATGACAAGTTGGCAGTTGTACCCCTGGGTGGACGGGTGCATCTAGCTGACATGGATTCTTCCAGAGCGGAAACTATACAATTTGTAGGCGTCCCTGGATCAGTGGATAATATCTCGTCATGTCCAATCCACATTGATGTCACAATCACGTCAAAAACAAGCAGTTTCGTCACAAGCACAAGGAGCAGGGCGTGCACACTCATTGTTGTCTGTGGAGGACAAAAAAATATAGGATTCTATAAAAGTCGAACATAGGCTATGTAGCTCAAATGCAATGAAGCAATCCAATACTCCATGCACAACTCCATCTGCAAGTTTAAAACATGAAAGTTTTTTCATTGCCATTCACTATTCACATGGACACAAACAGAGATGGATACAGAAGATCGTTTTGCCCCCTCCGCCATTCACCTCAACAAGACATTCTAGCTAGTGTGTGCCATATTTCACTAAAGTTCTGGCCATGTTCTTGCATGTAATAAACCTGTTACTGAACTGTGATATATATCTGTAATGATGCATAAGATATACATTGTATGTGCTCTGGGTGAATTTCCCTCATGAGATACCAACGTGATTATTTTCTTATCTTATCCTACCGCATTCTGATGATCTTTGCCCAGTACACTTGGGGGTTGAGACCAAACGAAAATAGAGATACATGGGGGGAAGCGGTTGAAATTGCCCAAATCGAGTGCACTGTCGTTATGGATAATCCCAAGGGCCAATGTAGAACTGTTTGTAAACTGCAGTGGAACCCTGCAGTTCTTACACATACACAGTGGATCGTTTGTGTCCCTAAACGTTGCTTGCATACATCTGCCCCTGATTTCATCACTGTCTCAGCCCAGAATACATGTTTGTTCACATTTCATTTTATTTGATTTGACTCCAGTTTGGATAAATTTGACTTAAGAGTTAAAGCTCCACTGAACAACAAATAAATGAAAATAAAGAAATATGATTTCATTTTATTATGAACATTGCAGGTCAGTGTTTCTCAGAGTGGAGGGCATTGCCTTACCTGTGGGACTGGGCACTATTTTGTTGGGGCGTGAGAATTCAGACTGGTGCGAAAGGATTTTGCATAGAAATCTACATTTCATAGTGCATTTCAACTTAACTGTGTGGATAAACTGTTGTTTATTATGTCGTGCTGAATATATAAAGATGTTTTGAATCTTTTTATATAAACTGTATTCTATCATTGACCGATCACATTTTTTTCTAAAAATCAGAGCATGGGAGAAAAAAGGCCGAGAAGCACTGAAGTAGGAATTTGACTTTGATAGGAGATAAACCAGATGGGAGCTGAAGTCCATTGACAGCATGTACTCAGTTTCTGCGATAAGTGGACGTAGAACGATATTGCAAACTGGGACTGCCATGTATCACAATGTGAACGTTTCTGAAATAGAGAACGTACTTTATAACCACTCACCCTTACTGCGGTTGTTGCCATTCCGAGGAACTCACGCCAGACCGCCTGCACACAATAGTTATGTTCTCGCACGAACAAGAAAACACACAGAGAATCAGGACAAAGTATTTCACATGCACAGTGTTAACAATTCTCCAACGACAGCCTGAATGCCACAGATCAGATTCGCTCCTGCAGACATTGAACTACTTCATTCAATCATCTTCATTAAACACATATTGATTATACGAAAATATGTAAACAGCAGCATATCCAGGCAGCACCTTCGTCTCTGCTTTATTAAACCATTTCCTCACATATAAATATATCCACGGAACTTTCCACCTTGCTAATTGTGGAACTGAATACCGGTACAGCTGCTTGGCACTTAAGATTTGGGACTCTTTTTTTCCCTGTTAAGTCAACCGTTGTTTTTTTATATATTATACTAGATTTGGCGTCTATCTGCGCCACAAGACAGGATTGTGTACGTGCGTGCGTGTGTGTGTTTGGTTATCTCTGTAAACGGCGGCACAGAGCCGTGCCAGTAGTGTCGTCTGGTCAGGGATATAATAGTGGTATCAGGGTGGAACGGGGTGATATGGGGAGAGAAGGAAGAGGGAACTCCAAGCCTTAAGAAAAGTAAAGATACAATAATATTTAAGTATGCTGTGCTTGAGTCCTCAAGGGTCAGGAGAGGAATGAATGCAGTAGATTATCAGGTTCTTGAAAAATTGTAGAGGGCAGAATAACATTTTGTTTTAGTTGCGAGTTAAGGTTGTTGGTGAAGTGCGAAAGGTGGAAAGATCCCATTGGGATCTCGTGATCGATATATGGGACCTGATCCTATAACCACAGTACTAGGCTGGGTGGGCTCGCTCTTGACTAGGATTCCTGAGTTTTTCTTGCTGGAACTGTCTACAGTAAATGACAAGAGAGGAAGAGAGAGAGAGAGAGAAGGAGAGAGAGAGAGAGAGAGAGAGAGATCAAAGTACTTTGGTACAGTAAGTGATAAGAGAGGTCGTAGGAAAGTTTATAAAGTTCGACGTTGCAGCGGTGAAAAAAAACCCCACCGCTTGAGTTCATTTCTACATGTTGAAGCGTCTCTGAAAATAAGACCAAAGTGCGAGGCAGGGGCGTGTCGTAAAAACTGCTTTGGGTGGGGGCCTGGGTGGGGCATAAACATCAAGGTGTCAATGAATATGAGAATTGAAGAAAAAAAAGGCGCGGGGCGGGGGGGAAGGGGTTGGGGGTGGGGGTGGGGGTGGGGAGGGGGATTTAACCAACCAAACAAAATCCAGTCAGTGCTGTCAATGAATCATCAATAGAAAAATTAACATTTTTTTTTTGTTTTTTGTTTTTTAAAATTTTGGGTTTTTTTTTTTTAGATCATGGAAGTTGTCGTGTCTTGTTTACTCTCCGAAACTTGGCCCCCGCGAAGTTTCACTTCGTATCCAGGCTGTTCACATGTTTTTTTCTTTTTCCTTTCACTCTTCCCTTCTCTCTTCATTCTTCGTGTTTATATCATGATAAATTATTGTATTCTATAGCTATCCTCTATTGTCATCATGTCACGACCACACCCCTCCACCCCCCCCCCCCAAAACCAACCTTTCTCCATCTGAACGTATATGTTTCTGATATTATCCTACAGGTTGAGAACATTAACACAAGCCTGACATTTCTAGCTGGACTCGGAGTCAGTGTGGACGGCGTCAGTGCAAAAGGTAAGTCCACAAAAAATTAGACATTGTAGCTACGAGATGGCCGGAAACGCCCTTGGAAAAATTTGAACAGCTTATCACAAGAGCCACCAAAACATTGTCCTGGTGTAATACTTTGTGCTTGTGGCAAGCTGAACAGTTATGAATTCTCCCGTGTGAAGTCACGGGCGATTGTGACCTTAACATGGAAACAAATATTCATTTGAAAAGAAAGACAATGAAATATCAGGAAATTCCTGAGTAGGGACAGGTGTCGCTATGGATTTTCTTGTCTCTGTGGGTTGGGGTTAGGGTTAGGGCTGGGTTTGGGGTGAGTTAGGGTTGGGGTTAGGACTGCAGTTAGGGTTAGGTTGAAATCAGGTTGGTGTCAAGTTTGCGATAAGGACTGGGGCTGGGGTTAAGATTGGGTTAGGGTTAGGGCTAGGGTCAGGTTAGGGTTGGGGTTAGGGTGGAGATCAGGTTTGGAGTTAGGGATAGGGTTGAGATCATGTTCGGGGTTAGGCTTGGGATCAGGGTAGAGCTTAGATCGAGATAGAGTTCTGGATTGGGGTAAGGGTTAGAGTAGGAGGTGGGTCTGGGGTTATAGTTGGGATTGAGTGCTTGAGAGAGAGAGAGAGAGAGAGAGAGAGAGAGAGAGAGAGAGAGAGAGAGAGAGAGAGAGAGAAAGAGAGCAAATGAGAGAGAGAGAAAAAGAGAAAGAGAAAATGAGAGAGAGCGCAAGAGAGAGAGAGAGAGAAAGAGAGAGAGAGAGAGAGAGACAATTGATGAGAAGTTATGATATTGTCGTATGGGAACAGAAAATCTTAGGTCGATACTGAAGATGGAAGATCTATGGTACAATCTCATTCTGTCTTCTCTCCCTTGTCGATTTATTCTCTAAATAATACCCAAACATGTGAACTTTCTCTCTAGCTCTTCCCAATATCAGATATCTCCCTTGTGCCAGTGTATGAAGTGCGGTGCAACTCATTTATCATGATTCCAATTTGATATTTCTGACACACACAGGGGAGCCATACATTTAGTTTAACACTGGTGGAATCTAACAAAACAAACAAAATAGCATCACCCTGACGCAGTGTACAGACAAAACATTGAAACAGCACAGTGATTCTCATAACGTCTTCCATAGAACCTCTATAACTTGGTCAGCTATAACTTGGTCAGTGCAACATTCATAGACGCAAGCAAAAACTTTTTTTGGTTTCTTTTTTATACACAGCATTCCCTGCGGCTGATAATTTTAAAACAAAAACATTGTCAATAGAATTTCCCTGTTCTGCTAACAGTTATTTCGTTGCATTACTGTGGAGAGAGTCTTATTGTGATTTGAACCACCAAAGAGGACGTATGTATTTGAATGAGAAGACAATATTTTCTACTAAGACAATTAAAATTTGTTTCTGAAATTTCTCCTTTAGCCACATCCAAAGATAATAGATTCAGTAAGACGAGATAGCTAGCACCTTTTATGTGTACTGATTTCTCACCGCCATCTTGTGGCGAATGCGCAGAAGTCATGAACAATGCCATGTTTTAGAAAGCCAATAATATTGGGGGGGGGGGGGGGGGGAGAATATTGAATTTTGTTCACTGTTTTTCCAGGGCAGTGGTCCTTGATTGAAGCCACTTGTTTTGTAATTATAATTTCAATCGCTGTAGCAAAACTTTTTTTTGGTTTTTGTCGCAGTAGCACTGTAACAATTCCGCTTCATGAATTTATCATTATATCAAGTATTCTTTTCATGCAATGCGCCATGGGCCCCGCCCCCGATCAGCATGCAAACTGTGTGCACGGTTCTATTAGAGGCAGGAAGAAGGGAGTGTCTCATCTTATTGCATCTAGTATCTTTGCTACAAGAATGGTGTTAGGGGGATGTAGACTAATTACAAAGCCAAACTACGGAGTTGCGTTAACTGTTCAGCAATGGCTTATAATGTAAAATACTACGATCCCTTAGCAACAGCCCTCTACAATAAGTTTAAGAACCGCTGTCGTAAAGTTAAAAGTTACAAGAGCGCCAGTTTCCAGAGCAATGGCTTGCTAGATTTACTTTGAAATCATGACAAATTTGAGTTAGACTCTATGCAAATTGACTAGGTGTCAGGGATCAATAAATTGACAGCTCAGTTGGTCATTATAGATCAAAGGTTGGATGTCAGTTCTGTTTGAGGCTTTCAGACTCAGATGACTCCGGGCCTGAACAAATTAAATTTTGGATGTGACTTTACTGCATTTTTTGTAAAAGATTGAACAGATTCAACGTCGATTTTCTGGAAAACTATTCAACTTCACGAAAATTTTGCATGGGCTCTTTTTTCACATCAAGCCTGATGGAACTGATTTTTTACTTGTGAAACTGTAGCGTGATTTTGAATTGGTTTCTTTGCACCGTGTAAAAAAGAATCATTAGACCATTATGATTATACCACCATTTCTACAGATCTAAACTGTGTGAAACACTAAATCTGTGTTTCCATGTGTAGGGAAACGGAAATGTTAAAAATCTACCAAGCAGTAAAAAAGAAAGCGTGTTTCCATGTGTGCGCAAACGACTTGAGTTTTCTAAGCGGCCAATACGCCACGCACTTAAGTGCACATATATATATATACTAGATGAAGTTCCCGGCATTATCCGGGATAAACCTGTGAGTCCACCGTTCTATCTCTCTCTCTCTCTTTTTTTTTGGTCTAGAAAGCTTCCCATATTATTTTACAGTCGTACTACAGATTCTATGCGCACTAGAGCACTACGCACTCATTTCTTATGGGGAAATTGTGCGCACCGAATTGAACGCGTATTAATATCGTTTCCGGTGCGATGGGCTCATTACAGGGAGCCAAAACAAAGATCATTGTATTTTACATTTTTAAAACTTTTTATTTAAAACCACCTGAAACTTGAATCAACACAATCGGTCGATACAAAAGCGATTGGACTGGATTAGTTGACACTTAAGAAAATTAATTTATAATTTTTGAAGCTGTCATTTAGGCTGTAGAGTCAGCAAAAAATGGGGCAAAATTGCACCACAATGAATTACTCCCACCACTATTTTTTTTTTATAATAAGATGTTGAACACTATTTAGCGTTTCCCACAGTGTATAGTACTGCAGAAATGTTTTTTCAGTCATTCGGTCTTATTAACATTGTTTATAAAACGCAAAGAAACTTTCAGGCTATAGTCTTACAAATAAAACATCAGTTCCATAAGGTTTGGAGTGAAATATGAACCCATGCAAACTTTTAATTAAATCCAAGAGAAAGTTTTCCAGGAAATCGGTGTTGATTCTGCTCAGTCTAAAAATAAGGCACTGTAGTTGAAGACAATTGATATGCTTGAATAAAGAAGAAAAAAAAATGATTGGTTGGCAGATTCTAGTTGTAGACTAGCCAGCTCGGGAGACTTCGTGAAAGAGAGAATCAGTCGAGAGTGTTGTAAAGCCTCTGACATGGAGACATTTTTACTATAATTTTCTGGACATTTCTTTGAGATCTAGTGGCTTCATGGTCGACATTAAATTGCTGCTGCACTTCTCAATATCCTACACATGATCAAAATGATGTTATTGAAATGATTACAACTACATAGAAGCCGATGCTTAAAACTTAAAGTTTTCCATCGTGACCGGAGCTGGGGATCTCTTCTGCATTCTGTTTGAGAACTCTTGATCTACGTTCTCTGAGACCACATTTCCCTCAAATATGATAATCGTGGATTTGGTTTGATGGATAGTCGTGTGCTTCACTCCTCGATCCGAGGGTATGGTTATCACCTTATCTCCAGTATCGAATGTTGTAAGTGCAAAATTTCTGGCATAGGGGAGAACGCGATCCCTAGTGATCTCCACACAGAGGTCATCCATTTCTCTGTCTGGCCTTGACGTCATTTAAATAATTATTCATTATCTTTGTCGGGAAATAAAGTTATGATTTGTGGGCCCTGCTGATACATCATATCAAATCCTTTTATCACATCTATAGCCACTGAATCCCTAATGGTGTTATTTAGGTGTTATATTGTCATTGTCTTTGATCTCCGAAAATGCCGCAGACAAAGCGAAATTACCCGGAATTTACTGAGAATTTTCTGTTACCCAGAAAACGACAACTCGCTTGATATATTAGCTTGGTCACGAAATTTTTAAGCAATGGCATATTTAGATATTGACCCCTCTCTATACGTCACTAAAATCAGCTTGGGTTGTTGTTGCTCCTCGGCATTGAGAGGGTCGCAAATCACAGTGCTATTTTAATCCTTATTTACTTTCACAATATTCTATAAACCCCTTTCATCTACCGTCCTCCATATCACGTGATTTGCAAACAAAATGGCGGCGTGCCCCACTTGTAGGGCGGAAGCGGTGGACAACAGTCGAACGTTACGTGCTGGTTCTGGCATAACAATGCATCTTTGCTTAAACTGTGCACATATTCAGAGGCCATCACTAAGGCAAATGGAGGTTTTTGCCCTTCACGGTGCTTTTCGATGCCGTGCGGTTCCCGGCAAACAACCGTAACGCGGAAGTGAAAATGGCCTATATGTCAAAATTTAAACCAATAACGCACTGTGCGGTACCCGAGTAAGAGCATAACGATTTTTTAACTCGTTGGTTTGCCAGCAGACTGTAAGACGTCCTTGTAAACTATTAAATGAATATCCTCATGTAATTCTTTCTATGCAGAACGAACCTGGAGAGAAAGTGACAATTTTGGACAAAATCAACAGTTATATTACTAAGACTCTCATGGTGTGCTAATTCATATATGAAGCATATTTGGTGATATGCCACGACACAAATCCATAAACATCTATATTTTCCCAAAATTTCTGACCTTTCCCGTTGGTTCCTCAAAATTTCCGTGATCAGAAATGACAGTATTATTGCAGTGCACCAGGACTGATCGTTGAGCTTGCCAGAGAAGAGCTACTGATCAGCCATTAGTTAAATCAGCATGACATTTCTGTCCGGTATATGGATACAATGTACAAAATCACAAGAGTGGTAAAGACCTGTCCTTCCTGAATGTTTAAAATGCAGTTGACGAGGCTCATTCATTGGACAATTGCTTCAAAATTGAATGCAGATTTCTTGGTTTTAAAATTTTTTTTACCATTGCACCAATAGCATGCAAATGTTAAAATTTTGCTTTCTGCATTCAGATCGAACTTTCTTACACAGTCAGGCAAATGCATGTATGAAATACTTGCAAGTTTCTGTTGGAATAGTTTGTTTTTTTCCCCATTCAGCTGGCGATCAATATGTAGTTTTCAGATGATTTACCTGATTGCTTCAACTTCACAGTCTGGCGACAATCAAGTATTAATCATCTCCAAGTCTGAATTCATTGATTCCGCCCAAGAGAGGCTAACATTTGTTGAGAAATCTCGCCCATGCACCGCTCAAGATTTTTGTACTCCATCGAGACGTTCAATGCCCTCCTATCGGTTATATTTTTCTCTGTCCAGTCAAGTTCTATTTGCCAAGCAGTTTATCCTAGTTCTTGTTTTGTAAAAACCCACTGACCTTGTTCAGTAGACGCTGAGCCACCCTCAGACAGATTGCCGACTTTGTTCTCATTTTTTCTACATCAGACAGAGAACATTGGCCGGATTGTCTGATGGGTACACTCACACACAGATATACAAATGCACACACATTCGCACACACACATAATATACACACACAGAGTTAACACGGAAGAAAAACCGCCACACGCCAGCTAACAAGATGAGGTCATCTTTTCGGGCCATGTAACAATACTCTGGGTCGACAGTTATTTGAAAATAATGTTCCATATCTATGTACCCTGTTCGCCAGAAACAGATTTTCTTTAGCAAATTAATTTGTTCAAGGCTGGCACCCTTTCAATTACAGACAAAGACGTATTCAATTTTGTCTAGCCGGGTGCATTTGTACTTCATCTATATAAAAGTTTGAATTAAAGCAATCTGACCGTAATGTTCTATGACAAACTGCCGAGGCAGTCTGTACAAGACAGTAATTGTTGTGTTCTAGACCGGTCAAATCAAACTTCAAGCTGTCTACTTTCTGTGAGTCTCTGTGAGACAGACCGCATCGTCTACAGTAAATGCTATGCTACATTGCGCCACCTTTCCCTAAAAGTGCAGTGATAACTAGTTTTCGAGAGAAACAAAAAATTGTTCTATTTTAGCACGCCTGGTCTAGTTACAATGAATTATTTAAAGTTTATTACTTTGATAATTTTGGGGCTTAAAATTCTTTAATCAGGAACATTCCATGCAGCTTTGAAGTAGAATAAATATGAAAATCGATTTTTTTGAGTTCTGCAGTCTTCGCGAACGATGACGATTGTGTGTCTGAAGGAGCAAACAAACGAATATTCAATTTTTTCAAGAAACGTCCCCAGACATGATCAAAATAATTCTGTCTTCAGCGAACGGTCCGTACCAGTTTCGCCAGTCTATGGATATTTCCACTAGGACTTATTAAAGTAACATTTCTATTCTTCATCAGCTCCCAGACATTTCTTCTCTGTCTGTTAGCTACAGCTATTGGAGACACATTGAATCCAGAACTAAGGCAGATCATTTCAGCTGTCGTCTTAAAAGATTCGCTGGGCTTGGGTTCAGACATCAGAAATTTCCATTTCGTGCGTCTGAAAGCAGTGAAATGTCACTTGGCCGGAGGCATCTGTAATAAATGGGAGTTAAATAAAAATGAAATATTCATTTACAGAACCACTTAACTGTCTGGCTGGCACAAATGTACTAGAAATTTACCCGGCAGGCTTGGAAATGTAAACTAGAAAATTCTTGCTCTTTCCAAACATCGTTTCCCTACATTACTTCCTCTTAAAGGGCACTTATTCATCAGCACTCGAAAATGAAGCCCTTTGTAGATTAAGTTTAAGCAGCGACATTTTCTGAAAATCTATGTCATAAATGACGTCCATCTGTGGAATTTACAAACAAAAGTTCACTTTCATTCACCAAGGGGTAAACAGATCAATATCACAGTAGACTACGCAACAGGAGATCCAAAGTATTGTTGGTGATATCTGCATGGTCAACAAGATTACAGTCTACCTCTCTTAGCACTCATGGAGACTGCATTCTCCTTTCGCTGGAGAGAAATATACTCCTATGTCGCAAAAAGCATGGTGTTCCCTCCTTTTAGGTCTTGAACAAAATTCAGATATTAAATTTCCAACGTGAAGCGAAATTAAAAGTATTCTTTTTTCTGTCTAGGAAGATACTTCAAAATGGAATTGTTCATTCTTCCCCAAGTTTCTGTTTGTTGCTCGTTTGGTTTGGAAAAGTTTTGATTTTTGTTTTTATAAATGTTGTAGTTTTTGCCGATTTGCGGTTTTTGTTTTAGGAGGATTACTGTTTCTAGGATCTATACCTCATAAACCGCCGGTTTGAGGTATTCACGGTATTTTTCTTACATGTTCCAACTACAATTTTTCATTTCTTTACGGCTTTCCTTTGTGCTACTAGTACAGTATGGAAAAACCTGGTTTGATAAATGCGTCCGTGTTCGCTTCGGCGCCACCTCGTCGACAACAGTCTGACACCTTGGTATTATTTCTGAGAAATGGTTCAAGAACATTTTTACCTTTGGGACACCAAAATGAAATTAGAAAAACCTATCCCGGCCAGGTGGCCAAAGTTGTCTGAGGAGGTCAGTAATGCCAATGGAAGGAAGACTTTGGTGACTGGGTTTGAAATGCATTCATTTGAAAATCCAACTCTCTCGAGAGAAGAGCTGTGGGGTTCTTTTTTTACAAGTAAGACTTTTGTGGAAATGCGCTGTCATTAGAAACTAGACCAGTGCCTCTGACTTTGGGGATTCTCATTCGCATACCAAATTCGATTTGATCGCGCCAGGTTCCATGTTTCTCCGAAAGCGCGCTTTTTTTTTTAATGTATCTGATGAAGGCGTCACAACTGAGTAAAAACCAGTTAGAATAAATAAATGAAGAAATAATATTACAAAATAAAGTCTATGTCAAACATCATAGACTTGCAGGAAGGAGAAAATTCAGTTATTTTGAATGTAAATTCATATTTCTGTTTTGGGTATGAAGACAAGCGAGGAACCAAAGGAAATAAATGTTTTTGTTGTTTGAAGCTGCCAGTAGCCATTGTTTTACCAAATGTTGATCACGTGGCCAGAATTGACCTTGAATAACGTAATGAGTGTCTGGATCGATGTCGCTGGCGGGCGATCTAAATCTGATACCCAGTGATGACTGTGAGGCGATTACTTAGTCACAGTTCCCTGGTCTATCCGCGGTTATTTGAACATCATCAATTCTCTAATTATATCGGGTTTCAAATATATCGAAAAAATAAATTATAATAATTACCCAGTTCACATATTTTTCTGCGCCACATTTGGTCTGCTTAAGGAGTATTCGAGTTGCCGGCTTCATTCGATATTCAGTGAGACACACAGAACGTTTTTAATAATAAAAACCAGTAGACCGTGGAAAATCTTTTTTGTGGTAGAAAACACGACAGTGACACGTGATTCATCTTACACGGAAGATTTATTCTGTGGCCTTGAGACGTGGAAGGTCAAGCGGCTAACTGCTCAGAACGGCCAGCATTCCTAACGAGCATGAGCGGCATTGGGGCCAGGAGGGATCTTATCTGGAATTAAGGTGGAAAATAAAAGTAAACAACAACACATATACAAAGAAAAACAGATGACTCAGCCGCGACAAGCTGTAAAAATAATAATGTAAAAATGTTGCATAATCAAGAAGCGTTTCCTTGTCACAGGAGGAAAAAAACACCGAAGCCTAGCAGGAGTTATTGCTAAATAAACAAGAGTTCGAATGTTATTTTCCCAGAAATTAATTAAAGTAAACAACACAAAAAACTCCACATGCAATTAAGAGAAGAAAACAGGTTGCCACTTTGGAAAACTGCAGTGATTGGGTGGGGCACTGAGCTAGGTCTGTTTAGCATCGGTTTTGGGTGTCAGATGTGGAGTAGGAAGTCAAATGTGACCTCGCTCACTGCTGAGATTAAAACCAGTCTGGTGCACCAACTGTTGGGGCGCGTGAAGACTGTTATGAGCCAGATCAATGATACTCGAAACGATAAGATGAGACATTGTCTTCTTCGCACCACTAAAACAACCGTGCACACAATTTTCACGCTGATCGGGGGCGGGGCAGGACCCGTGGCGCATAGCATGAAAAGAATGCCTTATATAATGGTAAATTTATGATGCAAAATTGTGACAGTGCTACTGCGACTAAAAAAAAATAATTGCCAGAGTTATCCCATAGCGATGGAAGTTATAATTCCACAATAAGTGACGCCAATCAAGGCCTAAAGCGATAGCAGAACAGTGAACAAGAGACAGTATTTTCCTTATTTGGCTTTGTAAAATACGGCACTTTTCATGACTTCTGCGCGTTTGCCGCTAGGTGGCGGTGGAACATCTGTGCACACTAAAAGCAATGTCATCATTTCCTTCGGGTGCGTTCACTACCCAGTGCGCAGTTCATTATCATTTCATGACTGCTGACCGGGTACGTAGGGCTTTAGCATGCAAAGAGGGTGCGGTAAGACCAAAGATACAAGATGCGATAAAAAGAGTCTAAGAGTAAACAAACAAGCAAGTGCAAAAACAAAATAAATGCAAACGAGCGAGCAAGGTGAAGCAGGTCCATTATAATCACCCAGAAATGAAACTTAAAAAAAACAGATTTATCCCGGGAAGCGCCGGCCACCTCAGCTAGTTGCAAATAAAACTCAATTCAGCCACAAGGCCCAGCGGTCACTCCCCAAATATATCTTAAAATCTGTGAGACAGCTCAGCAATGACTCATTTAAATGTGGACACAACTGGTTGGGAAATGGGGAAATGGAAAACTGGAATTAATTTCCATGGAAGGAATTAATTCATCTTCAGCAACAGCCACTCGGAATTTCGGGACATGACGGTTCCACGGCTTCTTCCCCCCTTTCTCCCATCAACAGCATTTAAATCTGAATTTTCCCACGACGGGTTCCAATATCTCTGGCCAGAAATATCGTTCCACAAAATTTCCCTTTGATTCCATCAATCATGCACCATTTTGGAGCCGGGCGGCGCAATCAAAGAACACGCACTTTGTTCCGGCAAAGCCAGGGGCACCTAACTCCGACAAGTTTTAACGATCACTGACTCAACAAATAACGAATTCGCGGGGGAAAGTAATTACCTCCCGTGGCCTTATCTGTTTGTTCACGCGGCCCCTGGGGTGCGCATCAAAAAAAGATATCGAAAGGACGCTCTGGCTGTCCAAGCATGGAAAATTTGTTCACCATAGCTGGGTAAACTGAGGAACTTTCGCGAAACAAGAGCGAAAGGCGGAAGGATCATTTGCTACATGTAAAAAGAAAATTAATTTGGGGTGGGGATCGGGTGGTGACAACGGCACGGGCTCCATTAACCCAGGAGTCACGGAGCATCCAGTGTTTATTCTGGTGTGTTATAACATGATCGTAGTGAAACATCAACGGAGAATCATCAGAAGGAATCAACATCTCTTCAACAGCAGCAAAGAAACATGCTCAGATGTAATCAGCAATCACCATGTCAACAAAATCAACATTAAAAAAATCAGTAAATTCATCATCACCACCACCACCAACATCATCATCATCATCACCACCACCAACATCATCATCATCATCATCACCACCACCAACATCATCATCATCATCACCACCACCACCAACATCATCATCATCATCACCACCACCACCAACATCATCATCATCATCATCATCATCATTATTATCACCACCACCACCAACATCATCATCATCATCATCATCATCATTATTATCACCACCACCAACAACATCATCTTCATCATCATCATCATCACCACCACCACCTACACTAACATCATCATCAACATCATCATCATTATTGTCACCATCACCCCAACATCATCATCATCACCACCACCACCACCAACATCATCATCATCATCATCATCATTATTATCACCATCACCCCAACATCATCATCATCATCACCACCAACAACAACAATATCATCATCATCACCACCACCATCATCATCACCACCAGCACCAACACCATCATCATCACCACCAGCACCAACACCAACACCATCATCATCATTACCAGCACCACCACCACCAACATCATTGCCATCGTCATCATCGTCCAAAACAATAACAACAACAACAACAACAAAGCCAAAAGTCTGTGGCTATCGGCGTTTGAAAACATGACCAGAGAAACGCTTCCTCATTGTCAGTAGCACTGAATAAAAACTTTATGTTATAGCCCCAATTTCGAACGATAAGATCAAGGAAGAGAACATCAAACGAGGGGGCCTGGGGGGGGGGGGGAGTTCAGAAGAAAAAGAGAACAAGCACATGATACAGGAGACAGAAGGTTCGGGGTTTGAGGTGGGGGGGGGGTGGGTGGGAAGGAAGGCACCTGGGAGTGGAAAGCTGAATAACATCGGCATTTTTACATTCAAGTGGAGGAAAATGTTATCACCTCATCAGCACTTACGGGACGTCAGATCTAACCAATAACGACAGAGATAACGATGCGGGCCGATGTTTCGATAACTGTTACTGACGTCAGCGCCGACAGCATTTTGTATTGTCACGGAAGCCTATGAAAATTAAAACAACAACAACATACAGACATACTTTCAGAGGACCACATAGACACATCCATAGAAAATATTTATGTGTTGTCGCAGTAAGGCTTGAAGCATTAGTCAAAATGTGGCCAAATGAAATAGCCCACCCATAAACACGGACACGCACACGCACACACTCACACACACACACCCACACACATTATTATCATGACCCAGGGAAGTAGGAATCGCCGACATGAAATCAAATAATAATTTACCTGTTTCGTGATATCGACATCAATAGAACAACAGCAACCCTAGAACCACCCACATACACGCTAGATCTGGTCAGGCGTAAGTGTTGAATTCAGCACTTGAAGTTAGTTCTCACGTGTGGCGTGTAAGTTTGATGTGATCTATCTGGTCGTCTTCCTGGTCGGGAACTGAACTGAAGACAAAGTGTCACTCTCAGATTTCCAAATCGTCTGCGTTCATTCATCATCATTACCATCATTGTCATCATTTTAATCATTCATATCATCACCATTATTATACCTGCGCTTCTCCCCAGTTTTTTTTTAATCGATGAAGCTCTGAATACCAAATATAAATAAATTACCCCCAAAAGACCGTGAAAAAAGCTAATTGGCCGCTATCGTGCCCAGGCATTCGTCCCAGACTCAAACCCAACCCATCCCACACCCATACTCCACACCCCCTATCTTCGGTCATCGGGATTTCTCTTGCGAGTTCTTCTCTTTTGTCTGTTTCTTCCATTTCCCATCTTTTTTTTTTTTTTTATCTTCCATCCGTCCCTCTTTCCACCTCTCCCTCCCCTTCCCCTTCCTTTCTTCTTCTCTTCCTCATCCTGCTCTATATTTTTTTCTTCCTCTTAGTTCTTCTCTTCGTTTCCGTGCATCGTCTTTCTTGGAGAGAGAGAGAGAGAGAGAGAGAGAGAGAGAGAGAGAGAGAGAGAGAGAGAGAGAGAGAGAGACGGGGAGAGACAGACATACAGAGAGACACATAGAGAGAGACACAGAGAGACACACACACACAGAGAAAGAGAGAGAGAGAAAAAGAGACAGAGAGAGAGAGAGAAAGAGAGAGCGGGAGACATGCAGAGAGACACAGAGAGAGAGAGAGAGAGAGAGAGCGGGAGACATGGAGAGAGACACAGAGAGACAGAGCGAGAGAGACACACTCACACAGAGAAAGACACAGAGTGACAGATAGAGAGACACACACGCACACACAATTAGCGAGAGACACACACACAGACACACAAACACACCCACAGAAAGAGAGAGAGAGAGAGAGAAAGACCTCTCACACTGAGACAGAACAGACGTGAAACAGTCTTGTCCTCAGTGCGCCATCAGGCTGATAGTTGCTATGAACGGAAACCTTAAAAAAAATTCATTGATGGCACGAAAAACCAAGATAACAGGATCGTTGAAAGACAGGGAAAAAAAGAGAAAAACGAATCTAAAGGCCAGCACTGGGACTCCAAGTTTCTTCACTTGATTGAAATGTAAATTTAGCAAGATGTAAATAAAACACGCCTTTCAAGTTGTGCTTTAGGCAGATCAATTGCGATGGCAATGGGGATTCAAAGATTGCAGAAGCTCAACTCTGTAAGATGCCGGAAGTGTTCACAATGACAATTTTTTATCTGTTGATCTACGTAGCGTAATAGCTCACAGGCCGGAAGTAATTCCATGGTGTCTATTCCTATGTGTTTGTGATCTGTGGTGTGTGTGTGGGGGGGGGGGGGTGGGGGGCTGTGTGTGCGTGTGTGAGTGTATAAATATTATAAACGAGTAGGATGATATTCCTTAACAAGCTTGAAGACATCAAATTGTATGTTGATCGTAACCCATACTTTTAGAATAGTAATAGAATCATTTCAAAAACTTTGTAAAAAGTATTTTCAGAAGCAACAAATTACCACTCCGCTATTTATGTCGTGAGTTCTGATTCTTTTTCTTCTCTATTATCTCTTTTTTCTTCTTCGTCTTCTTCTTATTGTTATTATCATCATCATCATTATAATCATTTTTATTATTTCATTTTTGTTATTGATCAAGGACATCCATCAACATTCTGTGATGATTTGATAACATCGAGGAATTAATGTACTGTAAGGAAGTTTATAGTGGGGAGGTAATAAGTATAACGCTGAGAAATTATGTCATGCGCAGACATGGAAAATGGCGTTTTGCAGAAGGAGGGTCCTCTGGAAAACGGGTTCAGTCACAGATTTCATGTTGAGGGGAAACTGAGTTTTTAAATCTGACTGAGCTGTTTCTTTCATACTAGACAATGTCATTTTTAGATGACAATTTCAGCGGACTGAGCCCATTTCTGTCACAGATACTGAAGTAGGTTGTAAAATTGAATATCAGCTTGGGGTTAGGGTCAACAGCCCATAATTTCTACATTGTGACTTGGCCTGTTTTTCCCCCATGGATTCTTCTGAAGCTTTAGGGAATTGGAGGTTTTACGGTAATTACTCAAGCCCTTTAGAACTAGCCAGAAAATATGGCAATGAAATAAGATGAGAATGACAGAAAGCGCACAAAATGATGGGAAAAAAAATTGATGAAGAATTATTGATTTTATCTCAGATAAAGGAGGATTACATCAGTAATAATACAGGTTTTCTTGACGAAATGGAGATGTCCTTGAACATGGCCTTTGCTGTGGTTCTTGGGTTTCTATGATTATTTTTTCCTGTCAGTAAAGTTCGTCTTTCTATGACGGCTTTGGGACCGTAATATATTACATAATAAGCTGTAGCCGATGTGAACTCATTATTTTCTCTATTCGGCCTTGTAATTACACAACGGTCCCCTAACAAAGACTTCGCGACTGAAGTTCACACATTCATACACACAAGCAGTGGCCGAGTGGACACAGAAAATGCGCACGCTATGTTTCCTTCTCGGATTATGTTCTCTACTTATCCCCCAGATGTTCATGGTGGCCTCCGTGTCTGTACAAAACAATTTTGGGCGGAATTTCTCTCTACATGTAATGCAATAAAGTTTGTACGGAACTTTTTAATTCTACTTATGAAACCTGAAACTGATAAAGTTCTGAATGCCAAATGTAAATAGGACACCCAAGAACGATGGTGAATAGCGAAAAGTGTCCATTATCGTGGTCTAGAGGCAAGGTGCTCGCCTCTCATACCGAAGGTACCGGGTTCAAATCCCGGCCGGTGCAAGCATGTTGGCATTTGGGGATTTTTCTCATATTTTCGTGTCCCTGATCCTATGGTAGGCAGGATCGAGCACCTAGTCTTCTCAGATAAGGACGAAAAACTCGGAGGGCCCGTGTGCACGTTGCGCACGTTAGAGACACCTTAGCAGTTGGAAATTGAAAAGAGCAGGACGAACAGGCCTCTGTCCGAGCAAAATTAAATTAAATTCATCCTTAATCCCCCCTCACCCCCCCCCCCTTCCCCCCGGCCAAAAAAAAAGGGAACAAAAAAACAACAACGCCGACCAGCGCTGCACTGTGGCGATGACGTGTCTGCTCCAGTTAAAACTGGGCTGCAAATGACACAAAAGGCAAATTTCCCAAAAATGAGATTAAAGAAGTGTGCAAAATACAAAAAAATACAAATACAAAATTATCGTGCTGACCCGCGGAAAACGCAAACTCAAACTCCTCCTTGTCTTTTGTGTTCGCTTCCCTTGTCTTGGCTTGGTCACCGTCCTCATCCTCCCTGTTTTTCTGTCATATAAATACACACAGATCTTGTATATCTTACATTAATTTCTATTTTCACTATTACAGTTCTTACCTTTCACTTTCTTCATTGATATCTTATCCTCCGTGACTTACCCTTGCTCAATTTATAGGATACACGCTGTGTATCTTACCCAAGTATCCTTTATAATAATATCTTCCACCAAGAACCCTCTATCCTTGGAATGTTTTCCTATCTACTTCTGAGGCACTTCTCTCTCGTGTTTACTTACCCACTTCCGTGTTGGGACTCACACCGACACAAAGACATGACCAAATAAGGCAGGATAAATGTTTGGCTGAGTGGGAAGAGCTCACCCCTCGGTTCTGTTTAGACCAGGGACATCACACACATAAAAAGTTTGGCTGGCTTCGTCAGAATTCTCCACTTCCACCCCCTCCCCTTTTACCCATCCCCAACCACCAACACCATGCGATCACCAGACTTCATCTACTTCATTATCAACCCATCTATTCAGCCTTTCCAGCATCAACTACTTTTTTTTAAATTATTTTTTTGATCTCGCACCGTCCAAAATGAGCCGCCCGCGTGATTTTTTTTCGTACTCACTTTACCAAATTCAGGAGCGTGGCAGCAACAGCTCCAACATATCCCAGGGATTTTCGGTGACGTTCAGTCATTTTAGGGTTAGGGTTAGGGTTAAGGTGCACAGTCCAGAGGTTGCAGCACCCATGGCAGTGTTCAATAGGACGAGAAATCCCTTAGCCGATGACCTGTGTTTGGGGGGGGGGGGCGTACTGTTGCTGCCCCGCTCCTGAATTTGGTAAAGTGAGTAGGAAAAAAATCACGTGCCCCGTCCTCCCTGTCCACGTCTCTCCTTAATGACGTCAGAAAACAATGCACGGGAGAAGAAAATGTAAAGGGCAACAACTGTTACCTGAACCTCATGAGCAATAGATACTCTCCCTTTTTTCTTACATCACACGAAACTCCACATTGTATGAACGATTTTCAGCAAGTAAATTACAGAATGATAGTTAGGAATAAAAAGAGTTCTTTTAGGGCGTGGGAGGTGGGGGAGGGGCTGGAAAGCGAAATGAACCGAATACATACAAGAAAATGAAGATTTCAAGCTTTTGCTCTTTGTCTGGTTTTCAAAATCATTTTATCTGTGGAATCTGTTCAAGAATTCTATGCGGAAACGGGATTTTGAAAGAGGAGCTTTCAATACTTCAAATCCCTGGAGATTTGGATCTGCTGCAGTTAAGATTGGATTTTTTCTATACTCCAGATAAAGATATTTATGTTTTTCATTCAGCTGGAGATCAGAGATCAAGGCACATTGGGAACTCAGTGATTTTTCTCAGCACATCATTCCAGCCTTTCATCATTCCGTCCATTCTCTCCCCACATTTGAAATTATTGAGTTCAACTCTCATGACCACAGAAAGCTTCATGATTAGTTCTAATCCAAATAATTTCGATCTGCAAAATGAAAATCAATGTTTAACTTGAGGACACAAACGTTGTATCATTCCCATATCCTTCTCAAACAGTGTCTGTCAATGTGAGCCGTGACAATATTTTTGGTGGGAAGTAGGTCTTCAGAATGGAGCGTACCACTTTTTAAGACACCAACCCTACTGAAATCTATGTCGGATTGGCGTAGGAATGTTGGCTGGGTAACAGACAGTATGTCCTTGTGCTATTTTAATCTTCATGTTCAGCCACAATCATAAAGAAAAATCTCGTCTTTCCACCTTTCTCTCGCTGTGACTCCAAGTACAACTCGCCATTATAATCTCTGACCCACAGAGCGGCTGAAATTTTACAACATCCGCGCTGTCCATTAGCACAAAATGATTCAACTATCTTCTCTGGAAAGCCAATCTTGCCGCGATTACACCAGCTATTTCATTAATATTAATCATGTTGTAATTTTTCATGAGTATCAAAAACGCCGATGTAGCTGACATTTCAATAGAGAAGAAAATGCTACATTAATCGATATGAGTATTACCAATAGCAGCCATCCGTGATATCTCAGTATAGATCATGCCTTTTATCTTGATGGAAGCTTACCTTCCTTTTATTAGCTTCATCAATGCTTTACCACAAGATCACGTGATACGCCCACAATTGAATGAATGTGCATCGGTGCGCATTTTTTGTTCGGTCAAAACCTGAAAGTTTCTTCTTCGGGTGCTGCGTTCACTAATCAAACTGCACATTGGGCGCGCCGGTGCGCAAGTTCTAAGAGTGCTTAATTTTGTGGTGAAAGTATATTTTGCATGGCATCCACCCAAGGTTTGCCCAAATTGAAATGACGTCACGGGTTTCTCTGCGGTGACCATTTACCGTGCAAACGTAAAAGGGGTGCTCTATGTCTATCTTTCCTACAGTGCAACTGTTGTGAACATCACTTCAAAGGAGGTATCAACATTAAGCCCGATCATTCACAATAATTGGATGCTGCTAGACAAGAAGTGTACACCACAATTTCCTACATTTTCTCAGTAAATCGGGAAGACCCTATCGTACAAAGCCCGGGTAGACTATTTCTTTTATGTATATTTTGCAACATTCCATTCCACGCGGCTCTTCGGTTTTTTCTCGGGAACGGGAGTGTGAACCGGACATACTAAAAATAGTTCTCTCATGACTTCCGGGGGCAAGTACGACTACAAAAATTGGCACCGTTCAAAGGGGACTTTGGCCTGAGCACGAACGATTTTGTTTGATTTGGGAGTAATATCTTATTCCATTATAATTTTAGCTTCAGGAGCATCGTCTTCTGTCAGCGCTATAGAGGCAAAGAGCGTTTTCGACAACATTTTGCCCCCGGAACAAGTAAGACCGCAGAAAGTTGTGACGCCACTTCACATAAAAATTCCCGTTTCTTATTGGACTGTTTGACATGGAAAAGAACTAACACTGTTTTCCTGTGTGTTTCAGATATCAAAGACGGCAATCTCAAGTCTATACTGGGGCTTTTCTTTAGTCTGTCAAGGTACAAACAGCAGCAGAAAACCCTGCAGCAACAACAAAAACAGCAACAGCAGAAACATCATCAACAACAGCAGCAGCAACAACAACAACAGCAACACAGGCTGTCAGGAGAACAGCATCAGCAGTCACAACAGCAACAACAACCGCAGCAGCAGAGAGTTCAGGGGTCATCATTGTCATCGTCTTCATCGTCAGCGGCGGCACCACCAGCCGGCGACAGCAACATCAGTGGTAGTCATGGCGGTGTGGGGCCGGCCGGAGGTAAAGGCTTGGCGAATGGCGGCGAAAATATGTCACGGTAAGACAAAATGTCTGCCTTTGCCTGTCTTCTGATTTTTAAAAAATATTGTAGTTATCGTCTTCCGGTGAGAGAGAGAGAGAGAGAGAGAGAGAGTCAGAGATAGAGAAAGAGTGAGAGAGAATAACAGAGAGACAGAGAGAGAGAAAAAGAGAGTGAGAGAGAAGGAGACAGAGAGAAAGAATCAGAGAGATAGAGAGAGAGAGTGTGAGAGAGAGAGAGAGCGTGAGAGGGAGAGAGAATGAGAGAGAAAAAGAGAGGGAGAGAGCGAGAGAAAGTGGTAAAGAACGGCACGTGCGTTTGTTTTGAACGAAAAGAGGAAGGGACACAACTTCTACAATATCCTGTTTTTCCCGCCAGGGGGGGGGGGGGGTTGGGGAAGAGGGGGGAGGGGAGACTAACAGCTGATTGAACACTCAGTTGTCGGTGTCAACAGGAGATGGCAAACCCAGAAACTACATTTAAAACGGCAAATATTTAATAGGGGGACATTTTCGGTTTCTTTTTCACTATCGTCGGGGCAGTTTATTGCTGTTGTTGCCAAGCAGTTTCCTCTTTTTCCTTCTCCCTCTCCTCTTTACTCCTTCTCTTTCCCCGCCTCTTCCCCCACTCTCTCTTTCTCTCTGTCTCTCTTTTACTCTCTCTCTCTGTCTCTTTTCTCTTTCTCCCATTCTCTCTCTCTTTCTCCCCCTTCTCTTTGCTCCCTCTCTTTGTCGCGGTCTCCGTCTGTCTCTGTCTGTCTGTCTGTCTTCTGTCTCTGATCTGTCTCTCTCTCTCTTCTCTCTCTCTCTTTCTCTCTCTCTCTCTCTCTCTCTCTCTCTTTCTCTCTCTCTCTCTCTCTTTCTCTCTCTCCCCCCCTCTCTCTCTCCCTAACATTATCATATTATTATCCTCGACCTCTTCATTTCAACTCTAACAACTCCGTATATTATTAAAACTATCTATACTCATCTAACATGAACTTTTGCAATGCTAGATAGAAAGCCATATAATTACGTACAGTAACTGGTATTTGCTTACGTTGTGTGATGTCATAGATGACACAATCGAGCGAATAGAGTAAAATTATTTGTCAAACTTCATTATATCCCTAGAGCTAGCAGTTCAAAATCTCATATATCGTGACTCGCTGACTGGAGTCGTGATGTCGCAGTTACCATAACAACAGGAAAGCAAGGCGTGAACTGGATAATTGCCACCTCTCTTAAAAAGTAATTACGTTTACTAGATTTCCTCTGAGGATCTCACCCCCCCCCCCCCACACACACCCCAAGGAGCCAGGGTTATTTAAATATCCAGGCAAAACAAAATACATATAAAACTTTGAGAACGATCTGCCCGTCATCCAACACTGAAATTCACGCCTGTGTGCTATTGGATCTAGCAAGATTTCTTCCTGATATTAAAAAGATAAGTGGACCAATTAGTTATTTCACGAGTTCCAAAAAAAAAACAAAAATAAGAGCATTAAATAAGTGTACACTTTAAAGGTGAAACATTTGCTTTTTCATTTTCTCTTTTTCTAAAAAAGGCTTTTCTGAAGACTAGGGTCGGTTTAACATTAAAAAAATTTTTTTTTACCGTGGTTCGTCATATGTTATGGCACAAAAAAGTGTTGAAATTTAAGAATTTTAAGTGGGTCATTCCATTTCAAGAGGAGGAAAAAATGTTCAAATTCCCGTGAGAATTAAAAAAGCAATAATACGGATATCGAGACCATCATGTCTTTGACCTGTAACCTCTCAAGGAGTATCATTTACATAATCTCACGTGCGGGCCAGCTGGTCTAGACGCCAGCAACTGGCGGAGTCTCAAAAATTATCGAAACGAAAAAAACACGTTCAAGAGATTACGTGGATCTCCAAAGATAAAACCTCCTGCCCGCCTGTCTTGTATCTCTTTCTGATAACATAAGCTTCACTGGAACTAGTCTTTGATGTTACTTGAGACGTGTAAAAGGCAATCGGGGACGTCATGTTCACCACTCCCACTAACTTTACAACTTGCTCGGGGAAACCATCTTGCACACAGACGAGAAGGCAGTGGCAGAAACCAGCTGTTCTCTCACTCGTGAGCAAATCAAGAACACACCAGATCAGAAACACAAAAGGCGGTGTGATTTTTTTCTGATTATTCTGTGTGCATGTCAATACTCACTCGATTTGTGTTACTCAAGTGTCGTGCATGCTCGTGCATTGTGCTTAAGGGATCAATACTGAAGCAGCACACGCTGTTATTTGACCTCCTCCTGCCCTTCCCCGTCTGTTCACCACCTCCCCTCCCTTTTCTTTCTATCTTTCCCTCTACTTTCATCTTTAGCAGCGGAGCGTGTCTCATTATCAATCGCCAGAATACTTGAATACCAGCTTGATGCTTTTTTAAGCCGTTTTTTCCTACCTTTTCCTACATTTTACATTTTTATTACATTTTTCCACACATTTTTCCTATTCCACAATTGCTTTTTCTCTTTCCATAATATCCACAGTTGAGCATGCACACACAACCACTTTTTTCGAGTTTAATATGTCTTTCATGGCTGTTTCTTTACTGTTTGTGAATCAAACACACAGTGAAAAGTAAAGTATGCCATAAACACACACTAGCTTTCTCTCTCTCTCTCTCTCTCTCTCTCCCTCCCTCTCTCTCTCTCTCTCTCTCTCTCTCTCTCACACACACACACACACACACACACACACACGCACACACTGGGGTAGCAGTAATGTTTTTTTCCAATTTTGCAGGAGAACGTTTCAGTTTTTGATGAAAGTGAGATTCCCTGTGCACAGACCAGCATATGGCAAAAACGGCAATCTTTGCCTATAGCCTTGGTGTGACCCCACAGTTTTTCTGTGGTTTTGATAATAATTTATGTCATCGAGTGATAACAGTTCTGTCACTTCAGAGTGCACTGGCTCTGGTCTACTTGAGTGCTCTGCTCTGCACTATTCTGCCTGCATTCTGAACACCCATACCCGAGACGAATCAGTTTGTCATATTCCGTTCGTCGACTTGCGCGCGTATTATCGACGTCAACAGTGCCACAACTCGCACCATACCCCCTTCATAACTGAATGAAAAAGACTAGTACTCAAAGAATTTAAACGCGCACAATTTTTGGAGATATAGTGAGAGAAAGAATGGTTCATCTCGGCAGTCTGTGTTTGGACCCAAACCTTCCACCCTTCTGGAGGTCTGTAAGTGTCCACTGACGTACATAACTATTGAAGAGTGTTTTTCCAAAACTGGTTAAGTAAAATCTTGCGTGAATTATGGCCCCTTTCAGATAGTCATTCAAAATTAGCGTAAGACGCAATGTAAGAGTTCATTCAAAATTTGCTATGTGTCGTCTTTATCTTCAATTAAGCTCACCCATGAACCAGCGAATGTGTAGCTTTCTCAGGCCTTGACTCTGTAGGTATTCCTGGCCTTCGCTATTTCCACCACTCACACATTATAACCATGTGCGTGCGCACACACACACATGCGGGCACATTAACACACACACACACACACACACACGGAGGGTTCCAGGTTATCAGTCAGCGTGACAGCATGTCCCCTCCTCCATCCATCCCCCCAACCGATTGTTTCCTCAATGCAGACCTCATCAACCCAGACATCGTGCCTTTTTGTTTCCTAAAACGTCAAAATGTAATGAAATTTTGCAGTTTCTTTTAATCCAGACCCAAGTTTGTTTGTTCTCCACACAAAAGTTGGGCAAAAGAGAGACGTGAATATGCCAACTGGAAATTTCGCAGGCCAAAGTTTTAATTTGTAACGAAAAATATTTCAGAATTTAATTTTCTTCTCTTTTTTTTATCATTTTCATTTTATATTATTTCTTTCTTTCTTTCATTCATTCATTCATTCGTTAATTCTCCTCTTGATTTCTGTCTTTCTCCCACGGGAAGTTGATGGACGCTTCTGACAGCCACAGAGTCTCTTTTTGTCCTATCGTCGTGCTGCTGTTTCCCAGCACAAAATGGTTGTT